>VZSZ01003891.1:34759-69165 GCA_013398815.1 Ibidorhyncha struthersii
TCTGTGTGCTCAGGACTGCAAGGAAGGATAGTGTTAAATGCCGAACACCTTTTTAGCAGGGGCAGAAGAGGATTGCATCTGCTTATGAGGTATTGCATGTGTTTTCCAGTGGGATTAAAAGGATGCCGTGAGAAGTGGCTGTGTTTTGGATTAGGATGAAATTGTACTTCAAAATAACGCTTACCTTTTAACTTTCAGAGCAATTTTAGGTAGATTACTGGGTTTGATGTTTAAAGGTATGTCTGTGGACATCTTAAAGATCCAGGGTGAGCTCCAGTTTATCACGCACTGTGCAACTCGAATATGTACAAACTTTGGTCTTTTGGCATAATATGGAAATGTAATGCTAGCTTATATTACAGTATAATGTAAAAAGAGCCTGTATGTACAAGTACTTGTTGCATACAGTCATTTTCATTCAGTTTTTCTGTTCTCTAAGCTTGATGCTTTATACCTGTGTCATTTTAATCGTTTAAGAGATGATGTGTGGTCCTCTAAAACCTTGTGTCTTGATGATTTGATCTTACATGGCCAGACTTCCCATGCTTCTGAGCTGAGGTCAGATAAGTTTTCCAGTGGAAACAATAAATGGCTTGTCATTAGGAAAGGAATTTTCAACTTGAAATTTAAAAAATGCAGACAGTGCAATGTAGGGGTATTACATACGTCGTAATCAGTAGGTGTGCGTGTATGCATCTCAAGTAGCTGCAGTAAGTTCTCTTCTAGCCCCCGGGTCTGGCTGTGTGTACTCGGCTCTCTTTAATTTCACGCGCAAGTTCTTTACCAAAATCAGTGTAAGCCAGTGGACTCTCGTGGGTGGGGAAGTGAGAACTTGTGACTCCGTGTACCGCGGTGGTGTTCTGCCTGTGTGTTCTGCGGTGTGTTACCCCAGCAAGGTCGCACGCTTCAGCAGCGTAGAGGAGCAGCCACCAAGCTTTCCTGGGGAGCTTTGCTGACATGGTTGTTCCAGCAGAAGCCCCTCGTGTGGAGATGGCTGCGTAGAGTTCTGCGGGTGCAAACCTCTAACCGTCGGTCTGTACCTGCTCTTCAGATCTAAGATGAAATGAAACTGTAAGAATTACTGGAAATAAGGCATCTAGAGGCAGTAGCATAATTCTTACAATTGCAACTGTTCTCATTCAGAGATGATTTTTTTTTTTTTTAATGATTAGTTTTTCTGGTAATGTGTAATTCCCATGTCTGGAGGGAATTCCCTGCTGTTTAGTCTTGAGAGGCTGTTCAGTCTGCTGCAGTTTTTGTTAACAGGCTTTGAAGCAGAGCCGTGCGGCAGCACTATCAAGTATATACCCGACAAACCAGGAGGGAAATCCGGAGATTTTTACATCTAAGTATTAGCACAGTTGGTGCTAATTTTTCTTCAAGTTGCTGCTGTTGACTTGGCAAGTGTTTGCCCGAATCTTCCTTAACTCAAAACTCTGGGGGCAAAATGAGCAAGACCCATTCTTGTGTAGGCTTCTGTCACACGCTAGTGCGCAATGGACTGATAACTCAATTTAACACCATTGTAAATGCTGTTTTCTGTGCTGTACAATACATAAAACTCCTTTAGTATTATTGACTGCTATGTATCAGACTCACTGAGGCTTCAGTGACAGATGAAGATACAAGTTTCTCTGCTTTCTAATGTCAGTTTTCTCTCTTCTGAATTTTAGGAGAGCTCATACCTTAACAGTCTTGTTCATCCTCACGTGTGCGCTGGGCTACGTAACCTTGCTTGAAGAAACACCACAAGATACAGCCTACAATACAAAGAGGTAAATATTTGAGAAAGCGTTTCTGTAAGGTGTGTATAAATGTATGAACAAGTTACCGTACGTGCTTTTAGCTTGTGGATAAGCTACCTCAAATGACCTTTGCATTAACTTATTTAAACACCCGAACCCTTAGAAAGTGACAGAACCAAGCATAAGTCTTTGAGCTCCTTTGATGCTGGTCGTTGAATTTAATTTCTAATCGGTTTAGTGTCACTCACTGTGATACCTGGTGGCTGCTGTGTGTGTGTTATTTAAAACAAAATACAAAACTCCTTCTAAAGCCTCAAAGTACTGGCTGTGTTTCTTTGGCAATGATTCTGCCTCTTTTTCGTAAAATAACCTAACTTTCTACGTTATGTGAGCTGTGACTACACTTTTCTGACTTAAGTGCTTTTTGTAAAATTATGTTCAGCATTTCAATACAGATCATTATTTGTTGTTGAAAACCAACAGGAGAACTTGTAGCCCAAAGGAAAACTCCTGGAAAATAGGAATGGGATAAGCCTTACATGTGTGGTCCATTTCTACCACAATTTAAACTGATAAAGTGTAGCTGAATTTCTCCTCTTTTTAAAGAAATGTGGTCTTTTAAAAATCTAAGTATATTTTAAAAACTAAGGGAGTGCTTACAGACTGCAAAGCATCCTTGCTATAAGCATGAAAATCATTCTGGTTTCTTAAATATAATGCTGGTTTTTCCCCTTGCTATTAAAGGGTTTCTTCCTATTTTTTTACATTTTTTTAAATTGACACAGGATATAGTATTCATTGTCATGGAGATGCAGGAATTGGGGTATTTCCTGAGATTATCTTGGTTGTTGTCAGTTACACAATAGCTGTAGCACAAGTGCTGAGCTGAGGGTTTGTATTTTTACGCATGGGGGTGAAGTGGAACAAGTTGGAACACAGTGGCTTGTCTGGAGCTGGGAAAATTACTGCAAGGCTTTGGTGTGAACCATTTTATTCCCGGTTATAACGCGTGAGTGTAGGGAACGGATGGAGGCCTGGCATCCTCTGGAATGGCAGTTCAAAATAAAGATGGAGAAAAGCTGAAAGGGAAGTGATGACACATCGTTAGGGAGTAATACAGATTTAAGGTGACTCAGTGGAATATCTTATTATTGAGATTAGAGCCTTTATGGCTTTAATAAAAACAAACCCAAAGAAGATTAATCAGCAGATTAACCTTTCTTTCATGAAATAGGAGTTGCTTTCTGCGTAGTCAGTGCAGGGAATAATGTGACCAGTTGTTAAAAGCAATTTCACAGCATCTTAGCGGGCAATGAGCAGTGAATGTTCTTTGATCACCTCTACCTCTGCTTGTGGAATACCGCCTGCAATATCTAGATGCAAAAATATGTGAAAAGCAGCATCCTGAGAATTGTATACGGTCTTCCAAATTGTTTTTTTGTAGCTGCTTTTGAAGAACACATCTCTGTTTCTACTGATGCTGCACCCTTATGCTGTTGCCATAACCTTTCAAGCTGCGTGCCCCACTCTGAGCTAGTAGTTAACTCGGGCCAGTCATTACCTTTTCCAAGCTAAAGATGAATGCAGACAAAACGCGCGAGTCCTGTGGGCCTTTCCTAAGCTTTACCTCTGTTGCCTTGGCCCCGATTTGCAGAACGGGCGGAAGCGTCTGTGGTGTTCAGCACACTCCTGATGCTGAGTTCGTTTTCAGTGAGCTCCTGTCTGGTCTCAGTTAAATATCTTTTCTAAGGTCTTTGAGGTAAGTGCTATGCCAAGTTTAGCACCGGTAAGCATGAAGGATTCCAGCTCAATTCGTGTCCCAGCTATTGTTCTTAAGCTGCTTTAGCATCCGTGTGCCTGCCGCTCTCCTGCATCTCATTGTTCCTGACCAATTATATGTGGCTCTTTAAATGTATAATTGGACAAAAAGAGGCATTTCAGAGCAGGAGCAAGATGGTCACAACATGCATAAGTATATGCATAGCTCAAATTTTCACAGACTTTGTTGTTGTTGTTGCTTCCATAACTTAAAATAGCTTATCCTACTCCTAGATCTTTTTCAGTCTTGATGTAGAGCTGTTGTGTGTGTTGTCTAAAATCTTGGCCCGCATGAGGCTGTCGCTGCGTGCAGATATTTCACGGGAACACTCGCCTGCTTAATGAACAGCAGTAGTTTTATTACCAATGAGCAGTGTCTCTAGCTGTCATGCTTTTTTACTTCCAACTACTGCACAACGACAGTGGAGCAGTGTTTCGGTGCTTAGGTGCAAAGTCTAAATTCATGCTTGCAAATGCTTAAACCTTTGTTTTCAAGCTCTTGCTGAGAGGTGCCAGACTGCCTGTGAACCGCATTAGGTGCTGAGAGCCGAACATTAAATTGAAGCAAAGTACACAAATTGCTGTGCTAGCTGCTGCTGTTGTGATTCCTGGAGTAGCTAAACAAGAGGAACTCATGCACGGTGCCCATCTTCTCCCCTGTAAAAGCGCTTCCATCATCCAGCCTCCTAGAGAAGCAGCTCAGGGCAGGGCCAGTGGCTGCATTCACGCAGTAAGTCACCAGGAGAAACGATGGACAGAAAAAAACAAGAGCGCGAACCTATGAGATCATGGGGTGTGGTATCCATAGCTCAGATTTATATGTGCGTCTGTTTATATGCTGAGGTTTGAGTGCCATTTTCCTTCCTGCAACATGTTAGGGCAATAAAAGGAGGAAACTGTTTTTTTTTTAGGATAAGGTTAATAGAAATGTTTTATATGTAAATCTAGTCAAAGTTCATTAGGATCGTACGCACAGATGTTGATGTGATCATGTGAGATACGTGGTCAGATTGCCTCTGTTGTAAGACAGTTGAAAATTTACTTTGTTAGCCAAAGAGATGTTGCTCTGCAAAGCCTGTCTGATCAGTGAGACCTTTCATTCACGCAGTTCCGACAGCATTCAAAGCAGCCTTGAAATAGTCCATCCTGCCTGACAACTGTCCGCTTCTCCGCTTCCGTTAAGCACCAGGCGGAGCTGACAGGACCAAGCTCCAGCTCTGAGGGTAGATAAATACACATTCAACAACCTCTTTTGCATACCACATCTGTGGAAAAAATCCCCATCTCCCAAATACTTTGAATGCTGAGCAGGGGTTCTTGGGGGAGGGGGGAAAGGTTAATATATTTTCCACGTAAAAACCATATTCAGGTTTAAAAACATCCTGTATGCATCAGGGTTGTACATTGAATTTCAAGGCATGAAACAGTCTTCCAAGATGCCTTTCTGCAGTGGTTTTGGCAATGACTGCTCAGCCGTGGTAATGTCTAGGTTTTAGTGTGTTTGTGAGTTGGTGGTCTTCAGCTCCTGTTGCTGAACACCCACAGAGAACACAAGGTGAGGAGGAGGAGGCCAGACCTCCATCTGACAGTCTGTCAGTTCTCAGCTCGTGGTACCGCTGCAGGGCTTGTACCAGTCATGCCGCCTGGGCAGGGACAGGGTCTGGGAGCTGTCTCCTTAAAAGCCCGGAGCAAAGGACGATACACAGATACTCAGACAAGCTTCACTGTCTTCTGCCTCTGAATCGACTCTTAAAATATGACAAACAATAGCTTGTTTGTACTGATGAAACTGTTGCCATGTCGTCCCTCTCTGATTTGGTTAAGTGCTAAAATTATTTTTGTAGGCACGCTTTGCCATTTAGTGTCTTCCTGATCTGCTGCTCAGGAAAATCCATTAGCTGTGTCCCTGTAGTTTGAAGAAACCCCTCTCCAAGCCTGGAGAAGTTCTGACCTGGAGCCATGGTAAGGCAGCGGACCCAGCTGCTGGTTAGGCTTTGAAAGCTTCGTAAGGAGGCAGTGTGATGATGGTAAGGGGAGAAATTTAGTTACCACAGGAGAAAAAAAAAAGGATAACGGAGCTGGCATGGTTATTACGCAAATTTGTGATTTTCTTCAAAACTTCCCATGGTGAACTTGAAGTAAAACAATATAGCTGAAACTCCAGTTTATTTCAGCGCTGTTTGGCTGAGAGTGGATTTTAGAAAAAGGAACATAACTGCAAGTTCCCGTGGTGATTTAGATTCAGGTCATCTCCAGCTTTGGGAAAATTATCCTCACAAGGCCTAAACCAATGATCTTGGGCATCTTGGTTCGTGGCTGAGCATGATGATAGCAGACAAAGATGTGTATTGTTGCATGATACAGAATGCAGATTATTCTGTGTAAATGTAAATTTGTAGTCCCTGGTATTTCCAAATACAAACTAGTGACTCAAAATGCAGAATATTCTCATCGTTTGAGATCAGCTGAAAACCTTTTCAGCATCTTTGTCTTTGAAGATCACGATGGAACTATTTGCTATTTCGTTCAGTAGCTAGTTCTGTTGTGCTTCCCAGTGTCATAAAGCAAGCAAAAGAACTGAGTTACATCTGTTCAGTAAACCCCGTTTTTATTTTCAGGAAGCACAAACTTTTTATATGAGAGGTGAATGTCACAAAATAGTTTTAATAAATCCTTCTGTGTCTATTTTGAAAGAAAGTTTTGAAATGTTTAAAGCATGAATAGTCTACTGTTGCTTCTGGTATGTAACATTTTCTCAATAAAAGAAAAATTACTAGGTATTTTCTCTGGCTTCTGCAAACAGAGCCATTTTACTTACAGCGAAGGGTTGCATCATTTCCTGCAAAGGTGCCCTACGCTTACCCTGCCGTGTAGTGGGGGAGTTCTCCGTTGCCTGTCTCTTCAGCCAGCTCTCAGGCAGGTAATGAAAGTCTGTTGGGAGTTTGGATGTAGAGAAAAGAGCGTTTTTGGACTGCGTTATACCGTTTCGTCCATTAAGACTAAAGGAACGTGCCCGAGTATAGACCATGGGCTCTTGTCTTCGTGAAAAACAAGTGGTGACCCCTGAAAATGAAATGCACATGCATGTGAGATGTTTAAAATCTCAGTTACTTAAAACCTCAGGAGAATTTTAAGTTGATGTTAGGTACTCTGAAATTAACTGCTGGAGCTCCCACACCTGAGTTGCCCCTCGGTCTCTTCAGGGCTGTTCTGCTGCTGGAGCGGTGATCCTGCCAGTAAGGGTCAGGCAGTCGGGCATGGCTGTTGGCATTTTCTCACTTTTTTTTTTTTACTTGCAAAGCAAAACTTTATTGAAAAATGTACCGTGTGTAATTGGCGGGCTTCGAATCCTGGATCTGGAGTGTCACTTGCTTTGTTTGCTGTTTATCAGTGAGGATCTCTTCCCGGAGCCTTCTTAGGGTTCAGTTCCCCGCTGGGTTAAGCTGAGGGCTCAACCTTGAACGGGGGCTGTGGTGTCACTCCCTTGTGCAAGCACCAGTCGCGCTTTGCCCAGGTTGGCCGGATCGTCCTCGCACTGTCTCATTACAGTAATGTGCAGGAATGCTGCTCCGTGAAGGAGGCAGACGGTGGGACGGTGGCAGTCCTTTTGTAGGTCTTACCTTGCTGAGGATGAGGGAAAACTCTGCAGGGCTGGGCTTAGGGTGTGGGGGGAGGTTGTGGGTCATCAGTATACTTGGGCTTATGGTCTGATAGTTACTATTTTTTCTATAACTCTCTGTTAGGTTTCGTTAGGCTCTGTATTACAGTTCCAGCTTTTGAGATGGCACCAGTGCTGGTTGGGTCTTATAAGCTCCTCCATGTTTTTAGTTGACTAAGAAAATGTTTTGAAGTGGTGACAATTTCAATGGTTCATTTTTAAATTTCACTGAAATTTTACTGGAGCAGTGAGAAGCTCTCTAACTTAAGAGCTTTCTCACTGCTAAATTAAGTGTCTTTCTGACAAAGTGGGCATAAAAGCTTCTAGAGACATAGGGAAGTGTTTGACTTACCGTGCATCTCATGATCGTCTGCGGGCTGAGGCTCATTGTGTGGCTCAAGGAACTGCTCCTGTTGTTTTGGGTTTGCTGATGAGTTCTCAGCCCGATGAGGCTCCTCGCCTGGCCGGCTGGATACCAGTAAACGGCAGCAAAATGGAGGGAATGGCAGCATGCCGATAGTGGGGAGAGAGGGAGAAGGATGGATGGGCGAACCCTACGTTTGAGAGTCTGTCATGAAACCACACTTAAAAATACAGCAATTTATACCCTTTTCCCTGAAATACAATCTCCAAAAGGCATCTATTCATTATTGACCTGTTTAGTAGTTAAGAAACAAAGACCATACGTTTTTTACACCAAAGAATATAATTTACAATTTCATTAAGAAGGTGAAGCAATTTAAACGTTTTGTTCTGTTTTTCACTTCCAGAGGTATTGTTGCCAGTATTTTGGTTTTCTTATGTTTCGGGGTTACACAAGCTAAAGATGGACCATTTTCAAGACCTCATCCAGGTAATTTAAGTTGCTTAAGTCACTCAAATATTTCTGATAAATTGCATGGTTTATGGTGAACGTAAATATTTGTGTTACCTGTAGAGAAGGTAAGTTGTAATTTAAATAACAATAATAATAATACAGGTTCATTAAGAATACACACTTACCACATAGCTTCCGCCCAGCCTCCAAACAGCATAGTGATCCTTCTGTACTTTCAACCTGCATGTAGCGTAGGATTTTTTTTTTTTTTTTAATCTCCCTATTTTGGCTGCCTGTTGCTAGTAAAAAGCTTTGTATGAACTGCAAGATTCTTGAAGCCTTAGCTTCCCTTGTTTATCCCTTGGTTTTCCCCTCCTTCCTGTAACAGGACTGCACTTCTGAGTATATATCTGCTTGCTGGAGCACTGCGCTCCCTTTGCTGTTATCTCTGTTAGCCACAGTAACTGGTAGATTAGAAGCCCTTGATGATTCTAAAGATTTCTAGTAAGACTATAAGTCTTGAAAACATTTGGAAGCACAACACAGAACCTCTTCCATGTAGTGTTATATTGGGTGAAGCATGAAAAGATTTTAATATCTTTGATTTTTTTGCCTATTTTTAGATGTGAATCATTGAGAAGGAATTACGGCAACTTATATAGGCTTACATAATATTCCTGAAAGAATTAGGCTCTCCTACCATCAAATAAAGCTATAAATATTTCTTATTCCAAAAACTTAATCTTCCAGTTTAGGAATCCTGTTCTATATGAGAAACAGCAGATACATTAAAAACCTCGATCAAACCAGACATTTTCCTAGAGCAATGCCCGCAGCACACCTCTGCAAACTTAAGGTTTTATTCAGAAGTTTGCCTTTCTGAGGTTTTATTAAATAGCAGTTTTTAGTCTTTCCTTTCTGTTACAGTTAATTCTGGTTCTTCCCATAGGACAAATTACTCCTTTCAAGGACAGCAGTGATATTTGGGTGCTTTCAGTTTTAGAACATCCAGTGGCTTTGTCTGGGACGGAAGTCGTTTTTATTCCCTAGAACAAAGCAGTACAAATTGGATGGGGGAAAGTCCAAAGATCACAGGTCTCTACAGCAAACTTCAAGTGTAAACAGAGCCAGTGTCCACCACCTCTGTATGCTCTGGTCTTGGAAACAGCGGTTACTGTCCCAAAGCTGAGTATCTCTCAGCAGAGTCAAATTGTCCATGAACAGTGATCGAAGACGCTCTCATGTATTCAGTCACTTCAAATACTGAGTGTATTCGTGTTGTCTTTGATATTAACGTGACACTTCCTCTAGCTTGTTTGATGGGATGATCTTCTGAAGAGAGGTTTTTGATGGCTACAGCACTTTGCTAGGGCAGGGAATGCTTGCAGAGTCACAGCAGGACATGTGGGTGCCTGTTTAAAGGAGAATAGCAGTTGTTCTCCCTACCTCTGCTGTGGGGAGGCTCTTGCTGGCAGCAGAGGGCACGGCATGGCAGCAGAGGGCACGGCATGGCAGCCCCATCAGGTTCAGCGCCAGCCCTCCAGTTGCGGAGGGGTGTACTGGGAAGTTCGCATGAGGCAGCCGAGTCTCTGACCTTAGCTTCGTGCTGCTGTTCCCGGAGAAAGTTCTCATCTCAAAGGAACTGACAGCACAGGCTGCCAGTGTGCGCCACTTCCATTTATAGGGCAGAAGGAAGCCTTTGGGTCAGTCAGGACACTACGGTCACACGCAGCCACAGCGGATCGGTTACATGAACTCTTCAGGCTGTGTCTCAGAGGTAGCTAGGTTTCCTGCCCTGCTTCTGTCCGGTGATTTTTGGAGCACTATTATTCAGTATGTCTACCTAATTATGACCAGCTCAGAGGTGTTTTGTATTTTTGTCTGGGTTTTGTGCCTAATGTTGTTCTGTTTCAATAGCTCTTCTTACTCAGTGTTTATCCACCCAATTTATTTATACAGAGCTCACCTATGCCAACTCACCATAAGCTTCGCTAAATCAAACTAACTTTGTTAAAGCAACAAGCTTTGCTTTTAGTCTCCCCCCCTCAGTATAAGTTTGCTTTCCTTAGAATTTTGTTTCTTTGCTCGTTTAGCCTTTTGGGTGGCATAGGTCAAACTCAAATCCCTGTTGATCCGTGGGGTAAGTGGCTGGTTGTGCCCTCAGCCGGGCAGCACGCTCTTGTTGAGTGTTCATCTTGTGTTCCCGAGTCTCCCTGCAATGGCAACACTTCAGTGTTTGCGCACAGTAATCACTAAACTATCAGGTAGGTAACGATTAGTTGAAGCCTCCTTAATCAGGAAGATAGTCGTAATTTGAGGGAGGTTCATGGTGACAAGTGCATTTAAGGAAAACAAGTACTAGGTATGCCAAAAATAACTTTATAGCTAAAGCTGAGGCCAGTCCAGGAAGAGAGAGAACACAATGTTTGTACAGCGTTGAAAACATCTTGTTTCTGGTGTACATGTACAGATGTAAAGTAGTCTTCAAAACCTCTTGGGTACTTATGTCAGACAGGAGAAAGCACGCTAAATTATAACCAGATCTTGGTTTTTTTTATTATGAAGTATTGCTGAGCATATTCAGCAGCCACAGATCATCTGCCACCAGAACCCTATGTATATAGGAGAAGAAAAGCTCAGATAAGGATTTAGATTTTTCTGCGTTCTGAACTGTGTGTAAATTGGTTTCAGAACTAGTCCCCCACATTTATGCCTGCAAGTAGGGTAAAATCTGTCATTCAAGGCTTTATAGGTGAGAAAAGCTCAACAGCTTCAAGGCTCCTAGTCTGAAGGTGATGTTTGAAGGAAACAGTGCTCGGGTCTTGTGGGAGAAGTGTGTTAATGAAAGGTTAATTCTTTCTTCTGGCTTGAGCATGATGTTTACTCCTCAAGGTATGCAGTCATTATAGGAAAGGATAGAAAACACCTTATCAAACACAAACCAATTTTTTTAATCACTTGAAAAAAAAAAGTCACCGCTGTATTTCTGTCCTGCAGACTCGCATTCAAAAGGCTGAAGGGTTTTTCAGCAGCACAGTGGTGCCCTTCCAATGGAGGGATTTTTGCTTGGTTGGTTTTCCTAAGCTGCATTCTAGAAAGAAGAGGGTACGCACGCACTCTCGGTCAGTCCTTCCAAGTGAAATTTGCCAGTGGATTTGAAAGTTCATCAAATCCGAAGGAAGGGCAGAAGTCTCAAGTGATGGTTTCGTCCCCTTGCGTGTAAGGACAGCTGCCCGTGGGGCACTGGTCATCGCCTCGCCGAGGAGAAGTAGGCTGAGCTCTGCTTTTCCTTCCTGCAAGGACACCAAGGGGCAAAACCACCTCATAATGTGTGGGTTTTTTAATGACTGACCCTTAAGACACTTCATCGTATTGCATAATTAAGAAATTACAATTATGTTTGTAGACTTTAAGTAAAAATCTTAAAAGTTCCAGATTTCCCATGAAAGCTGTTACAGAGCTCTGAGCTTCCTGTTACCCAGGCCACACTGCCCTGTTTTATTTTTCCTTTTTTTTTTTCTGTGGAAGTGTAAAGTAGGCCACTTGGATGAAATTAATTTAGCAGTTTTGCTGAAAAAAGGTCATGCCTTCTCACATTTCAGTCTATTTTAATGATGGTGTCAGAAGCGGGCTGTTAGACTTCTTTTAAAAATGTGGGCCTTAACCCCCCCCGCTTGATGCTGAATTGGGTAAAGACTTTGTTTCAGGGGGCAAATAAGCATCGATGAAGCTCTGCAATGCCATGACTAGTTGATTTCAGGTTCTGAGCTGATAAATGAGTTTGTTTGCAAGCCTGGAGTGTATGCTTAGTTCTTGCATTATTTATGTCATGGTCCTGCTTTTAAGCATTAACATACCTAAGTTGCCTTGGAGTTAACAGAGAGAAATGCCCAAATCGGGGCCGAAGGTTCTTGTTTTTTTCACTTCATGGCAAACCGTGTTGATGCAGGTGGAATAGCCCACCGTCTCCACTCAACCGTGTGAACGACCCGCTTGCCTCCTCTTTGCCCTGGTCCAATTCTGAGTATCGCCTAGATGTAAGCATGGAAGGAGAGCTCTGTTTTATAAGTGTAAACAGGAAACACCTGAAGGAAAGTCTATTAAAATCATTCCAGAGTGATTAGTATGTGGCGTTACTGAGAGATTTAAATATCCACTTGGACTGAGTCAAGTTTTGCCAAATTACCTTGTGTAAAGTTTTGGCTGTGGCTAGGGAGAAATGCTGGAGCGCTGTGTCTGTGCACATCCTGGCTCTGCATTCTCCTGCTTCCGCCCCGTAGGAGTTCACGGAAACGCTGGGTGAGATTTCGGAGCCCAGGAATCACTTTAGGGAACGGAGGCCAAACCCGTCTCTGGGTGGAGCGGGATGAGTTAGGGGCATGAGTGCAGCCCATGGACCACAAAGCCGGTACCCAGCACAGTCGGAGAGCCTGTTCCCTGAGGAGCGAGTCCTTCAGAAGAGCTGAGGTGATAATGATGGAGCTGGAAGTGTACAAATACTTTAATTTGTGTACCCTTAAATTGAGGTGTTGCTTCAGTGTGGGAAGAGCTGTAATCGCACATCTTAGGAGGGTGAATAATGACTGCAGACTCTGAAGCTGAGTTCTGCATGAAGTATCTCTTGTTATGAAGAGTTCTGTGATCTCGTAGGTCTTGCATCTAGTGCCTGCTAAACCTTCGCTACATTTTTTTTTTTAAACTCAATTCCTAGTAAAAGTGAAAATCTCTTTGGTGTTCTGAAATGCTTTCTGCCCCCTGAGGAGGAAACAACCTTGCCTTTGGGGAAAAAGATGGGCTTGCAGAAGTAAAAGCAGTGGTTCCTCCTGCCAGCCTTAGTCTTGTCTGTGTTAGCAGTACGTAGGCAGAAGCTGGCAAAGCGCGTTAGTGGTGAAAGGGATGGGAAACCCGAAGTTGGACAGGTCAGGTTACGTGAGATGGTGGAGAAGGAGGTTAGACTAGTTCAGGAAGGACGTAGTTCTCTTCCAACGACTGCTAGAAAGCATTGCAAGTGGCGCATGTCTTCCCTTCTAATTCTTAAACGTTTAGTTCATTGGTTTGAAGCCTTCTTACAGATCCTGGTTTGTTCTCCGCAGGTCCAGGTCGTTGCCTGAGCAATTCTGGCAGATTTACGTAGCAGCCTGGCTGGCAGTTACAGAGCCAGTCTGGCTCTACTCTTTAGGCAGGGTGGTGAACACTTCGCTCGAATGCTGGGCTTTATGGTTTCTTGGTGGCAGCATCTCTTCTTGAGATGTTTAGTTATATTACAGTAAATGAGTAATTGCTGTTTTGCTTGAAAGCTTGCTAACATCCCGTTTGTCTGTTTCTGTAGCTTACTGGAGGTTTTGGCTGTGTGTCAGCGTTGTGTATGAGCTCTTCCTCATCTTTATACTCTTCCAGGTAAGTGACGTAGACCTCTAGTTACTAAATGCCAGTTTAATAATCCTTTGTGGTGTTCTTTAGGATTCTCACTGACTACAGGAGGTGCTCTTCATTTTTGTGAAATCAAATCATTGTGCTGTTTAATGAGACTTCTAGGTTGAAGAAAAGCTATAATACAAAAATATTTCACCTTGTTGTCTAACCTCCAGTTAGTCTCAGCCTAGATTAGACACCACAGTGAAGAGTTCTTCAACGAGTTGATAAGAAGGCGGAGTTCTTGTTGGGATCAAACGACCAGGAGTTGGTGCTTCTCATGTTTAGTCTCTGCTCTGCTGCACTTGAAGTCACGTACCAGCTGTTAGTTTCTTAGATCCTATGGGTTGTGTGGTGATTTCATCTTGTTTAATCTTTTGAAATACTTTTTACCTTGAATGACAGGTGCTTTGAACTCTTTTTTTTTTTTTTTTTTGTGCAAGAAACCAAAGCTTCATACACAACTTTGTGTAGTGGCAGCAAGCTGAGGTGATGTTTTTTCTAGAAAGACATGCTATTGGTATTTCCAAATAAAGCATGTTATTTTTACCGTGTTCTTGTCCTTCAGTACACTGAGAATTCTCCCCTGGCTCTTACAATTCTATGACTTCTCAGAAATGCAGCAGTTGAGGTTAAATATTTTGAGGTAAGCAAGAGCAGTAAGCCTGACGCTATTAACAAAGCCGTTGTGTTCCCGTACGTATACCTACCTCCACCACTGCAAATCAAGTTGGAGTGCCAAGAAGGAGCTCAAGATGTTGAAGGAGACTCACCTTTCCTGCGTTGTGCAATCCAATTATTGCAGTCATCTCAGGCAACAGCGTGAGAGGTGGCTCTGCTGTTGTCAGACAGCTGGCTACGTTTCACATTTAGATTCCAGTTATCCCCTGTTGCAGATTGATCCTTCTTGCTGACATCTTAGTCGTGTTTGGTGCTCTGTATTTTAAAAGCGTTGTGCAAGTACCATCACATGCTCATCAGGTAGCTTTAAAAAATCATTTTAGATGAGAGAAGGATGAGGAACATGTTTACAAAAAAAAAAGTTTTGCCTCTAAAAGCCAAGTGAGCTTGAAGAAGTGGGGCTGGAATTGAGGTGTCAGGATCTGTCATCTCTCTTCTGTTGGAGTAGGGCATTTGCTTTGCAAACAAGTTTTTAATATTGATCGATCCCTTTCCAGCTAATCAAAGATTTCCTTTGGTTCCAGCATTTCTTGTTCAGCTTGACTTTCTTGGAGCCTCCCCAAAAGTCAGTGCCAAGCTCTCTTAAGAACACAGAACTGTGGTGGCTGGTGGTTTGTTGTTTTTTTTGGTTTTTTTTCCCTGACTTATTTCAGTGGGCAGTTGGAGTGTGTCCGCAGCAGATCAGTAAACAACAACATGAGTTTCTGTCCCATTGACATAACTGGGGGTTCAGTGTAAACCCTTACACAGGGCCCTGACGTCTCATTAGGGTTTCTTTCAGGCTGCCTGTCCTGCTTGGAGGGAGAGGAGTTGTGGCCCTTTCACAGGCATGAACAGGTCTGTCTTGCCTTTTTTGTCGTTATTCCTCGCCACTGAGGAATACTTACTCCGTTCCAGTTTATTCTTACGTTCTTACTGTTTCATGTCACCCTGTCTTTTTTTTCCAGGCACCCTTGTAAATGATGCTCCTGACTAGCTGCAGTCAGACTGAATAATATGTTTCACTTTTATTTGATAGTGCTGTTGTAGTTCTGAATTCTAATAGAAAAGCCTGGAATTGCTTTGCTTTCCTCTGGCGGTATGTTACGTTACCAGCCAATTAGTTGTTAAGGACACTCACTAGCTGTTGCTCAGCTCTTTACTAAAAATACGTTATTACTTTGCGCAGATTTAAATAAGGTTAAAATTTTGCTGAGTCTGTAAGTGACTAAGCTTTCTTACAAGCAAATACAAGCTTGCTCATAGTTGAAACTTGTCTTACAGTTAACGTGACTTTAGTGGTTTTGTTCTGTAATTTTATTATTATCGCTATTAACTAATTTTGCCCTTGCCCTGCTTTTACTGTCTGCTCGTCTGTCATAGATGTTACATTGCTTCTGTTGTAAAACATTGACCACAACAGTGTGCAGTTTCATTGGGAAATACTTGCTCAGCAAACGTGTGTGTGAGTTACTAGTAAATTAGTTCAAGTTTTGGTTACTGCTTATAAGTAATATTTTGATAATTTCTTCCTTGCTGTTTGCTTCAAGCGTATTGCCCGTGCTGCTAGCGGGACCTTGTTTGAAATGACTGTTTATTCAAGGGGCTACACCACACTTTTCCCGCTGTGAAATGCGGTGTGGTTCTTGGCGTTCAGTGGTTGAAGTGAGCTGAGCATACGTGCATGACTAACCCCGCTCCCCGTGTGCTCGTCGGTGGGCTCAGCCTGCCGCTGTCTGCATGTACGTTCATCGACCCGCATGGTTCAAGTGATGCTGGATCTTTCCCATTCCGGGAAACCAGGAGGTCCCTAATGGGGGAGATGCAGCCGTTAAACGAGCCTTCCCATGGCGACTGGCCGCTTATGCTTTCCCCTCGCCAGGCTCGAGGAGGGGAGAGGAAGGGCAGAGGGTCAGTGGGAAGGATGGATTGTGTGCCAGTTGGAGTGCTCAGCGTTTGGGAGGGGATATTGAGGAGTGGCTGAGGGCACGGAGTTAAAGATCTCTGATTTTTCGTCTTTAAGAAATCTTAAGTTCATTCTGTAGTCACTTTTTTCCTTAATTTTTAGCATTAGAGGCCCAGAAAGTCCGGTGTATGTGCTGTGTGACGCTTCGAGGTCTGGATAGATTTCAAGAATTGTTCTGCAACACATTTTTAAAAACCCTCCCATTTGAGCATACAGTGTTGATCTTAATTATCTTTGCACTTTTCTGTGTATTAATACTTCTTAAGAGTTAGAAACATGGGGTTTGTGTTCCTTTTGCAGACTGTACAAGATGGCAGGCAGTTTATGAAGTACATCGATCCGCATTTAGGTGTTCCTTTGCCGGAAAGAGACTATGGTGGCAACTGCCTTATTTATGATCCTGGCAATGAAACGGATCCATTTCACAACATCTGGGTAAGAAACAAAGTTACTTGCTAATGAGTCTGACTGTTCTTTGGTAAAAGATTGCTTAATTGAACTCGTCAAAGTGCAGTCATGAGTCTTCCTGAGAGAACAGGTCTTGACGGACTCTCTAGCTTTCTTGTTTCTCTTCTCTTGACCTTTCCTGTCGATCAGATGGAGATGTGTCTCTCTGTGTCCTAATTACATTGCCCAGGAGAGAGAGTAAACTGTTTAACAATCCTTGTTTCTCAGATTATTGATGTAAACCTCTTCCCCTAGGAGTTTGGGTTTATTTGCGTGCTTAAAGGATCTTCTACTGCAGTCACCTTGAGGCACAAAGTTCAAAAGTTGCGTGTTGCCAAGCAACCCAGAAGTTGCGCTTTTCTGAATACCAGAAACTGGCAGGTTATTGTTTCTCGCAGCCAAACAGAAGACTTGAAATTCAAGGGCAAAGGAGTTCTGATTATTTACAGCTCCCAGACCGCATGGAGCTGTTAGTGCTTGTGTAGTGAGGAGCACTGAATCCTTTGGGTCTGCCAGGTAAGCATCAGTGCATCAGGAACCGGAATAACTGTGAGCAGTTACAGATCTCCTTTGCCACTTGTGCACCAGAACTAGGAGGAGGAAAGGCGCTCCTTGCCCAAGGATTTGTGGTGGCAGGCGCATAAGACTTAAGAAGGTTTGCTAGATACAAGACGGGGGGCTGATGAAGAAATGCCCATTCTTGCTCTGGTTTGAACGTGTTCTGCTTCTGTCCCCTTGGAATGCAAGGAACATGATGTTTAGCATTAAGAAGGTAGTCTCTACTTTATCAGTACGATCCGAATTCCAGTTTCTGCCCTTTAAAATTGTGACTGTGCTTTGAAGATAAACTCATAAAATGCATCTAGTATTTACATGGGAAACAACTGAAGTTTATTGCTGCATTTTTATTGGGGAAAAAAAAATAAGCCTTAATGGGTTATTGTCAGTAGTGCAGTGACCTGCATTTTCTGCTTGCTTTATAGGACAAACTGGATGGATTTGTTCCTGCTCACTTTTTTGGCTGGTACCTGAAAGTAAGAATGGGTCTTCTGTTAAATTTCTGTTACGTTACTATTCTACTTTTAAAGCTTGACTGCTTCTGTTTTAGCAATGCCAGTCTTGGTGATCGATTATATTAGGCAGTCATCTGTGAACTAGACTGAGTGTGTGTAATACATGAAAGGCTCCCCCCCCCCTCCTTTTTCTCCTGACCGTGTTAGGTCACCTCATTTCTCTCCCAAGTAACACTACACAGACAAGCTCCCTCCTCCACCATAATTCATTCTTAGGTCAGCTCAATAAAAGTAAAAACCTTTACTCCTGTAGTAAGATAAATGCTTGAATGAGCTTTGAATGCAGAGTATGGGGAAGACAGCGTGCAAAGGAGGCAGTGAAAGTCTACTGTTACCCTAACATAGATGCATGATGATATACTGCTCTTGTTCCAAGGCAGGCTCTTCCCAGTGGCACCCAAATCCGGATTTTAAATCATTAAATGGGTAGTGGTTTAATTCTTGTTACTTTTTAGTCAATATCAACCAACTGTGGAAGGAATTCTAGTTGTGCTTGTCTCTGGCAGAACACATTCAATGTTTTGCTGATTACTTTGGTCTAAATATTAGCTCTTTTTTTTTTTTTTTAACCCGAGTAAACTTACTAGCTAACTTTATTTTGCCTTGCAGACCTTGTTTGTTTTTTTTTTTAACCTACAAGGCCGCCATATATAATAAACTGAAAAAGTTCAGGCTGTTTTAAAAATAAGCTATAACTGTTGTTTTGCTTTTCCTTTTCAAAAGTGCAGACGTATTCCTATCAGTGTCTTGTTTTGTTCTGTGTCTTGTCCCCTGTAACCGAAAGATGAGTATGGTAGGCGTGGGGAGACTTTGACTTCAGATCAACTTGTCTGTGGCCTGCTCTATTAGTATACAGAATTAAATTTGGAGGAACTCGGATCTTCTTCATCTGAGAGAATTATATTAGAAACTTCAATATGAAAATAGCGATTCAGTTACGTTCTGTATTTATTTTTACAAGTAATGTCATACTGAGGAAAAAAGAGCCTAAATAGCGAGAGCTGGTAACAAGACATAAGGGGAGTAGCAACACCTTCCTGAGGAACTAGGATGGGATAGAATTCAATATGCCAGTCTACTCAATCGAGATACCTGTCTTGGTCTGGAAGAAGCCTCTTTTTTATTAAAGAGCCTGTTTCTGCAGAAATGTTTGAAGTGATATGTCACTGTGTCAGCCTGTGGGCTGATTTGAAGAGCCCGGCATGCTCCACGAGGTCTTTGTTTCTCTACTGCTAACCCTGAAGAAAACTGGCCGCTATATTTCTTATTTGGCCTTTAACATATTTTTCTATAAAAAGCTGGAAGTTGAGCGTGTTGTCTTCATAAACAGAGATGAAAATGTGTTTGGGGTGGGTTTTTTTGGGGGGGGTGTCTGGTTTGAGTAACAGACTGTTAAGCTCTATCTCAAAGCACCAGAATGGCAATATTGAAAATGAATGTGCCTCATCCGTCAGAAATTATTGTGGGCCTCCCTATTGCTTCGGAGTCATTTAGATCACCTGTTGTCAGACTAATGTGTGATAATGCATATCTTACATTTTTGCATCTTCTGGTTGAGGCAGTCAGCACCAAGTGACGTTTACTTTTCCAGAATCGGGACTAGCACGTTTGGCGTTGCCACCTTCCACCCTGCTGAGCATACAGCAGATCAGATGTACAGGCTCTTACCACTCACAAACACGAAATCGAGCGTTACTGTAAATCTCTTCCCTTGTTTTGACAGGAGGCTGAGATGATACGTATGTTCTAGGTCCGCAGCTCAGCTGAATCCTTATGCTGAATGTGGAAGAAGGTGCTGCTCTTCATTGCTCACCCTGGCAAGCTGCTAGCTGCTGTAAAGTAGACTCGGGTGTCCCAGCACCCCCAGGGCTGAGGTTTAGTGCAGGTGACCTGTAAAAAGTTTGCATTAAGCAGGCTCTGAAAAGCCTTTTTTGAGCAGCATTAGAAGGATGCTGCCTGTGGTGGTGGAGCACCCAGTAATTCCATTCATTTAACTGAGTTCCTTCTGAATTCCATCTTGCCTGCCTTTGTTCTTTCATGCGATGGTATCAATGTCATCATCTGTACTCTTCAGTGTCTTTCTTGTCTGTCGTGCTGCATACTTGATAAGTTTAGAGGACCGTGAACATTTGGCTTTACTAGACTATCACGTGATAAAAGTGAGATTGTCATGAGTTTCCTGATCTGTTTCTGGATACTGGAGACAAGATATTCAGCTGTGGAAATAACTGGTAAACAAAGCACACCACGTGTGCCCCTATGTTCAGAGGCCATAATGGTTAATCTCATATTCCTGAAGTGATCAGTTTTGAAATTAGGAAAGAAACATAATAACTTTCCCATACACTGTTGCAAAACTGTAAATCTGAGCAGTGTCTCTATAGTATTTATGGCGTTCTCCTTTATTTAGATTTCTGGAGGGCATTAGCGTAGGTGGAGTCTGGTTCCACTCAACTTGGTGTGCAAGTATTCATTTTTGTAATGGTTTTGGTATGTTGTTCAACTGTTGTGGATATTTGAAAGACTTCTTTTCTCCCTTTATATAGACTTTGATGATTCGAGACTGGTGGATGTGTATGATCATCAGTGTAATGTTTGAGTTCCTGGAGTACAGCCTGGAACACCAGCTTCCAAACTTCAGTGAATGTTGGTGGGATCACGTATGTACTGCATAGAACATGATGTATTTGCCTAAATGGAAGTACATATTTTAAAGGGAGGGGGTAGGAAGTGGTGAGAACTAAATTACATCACATGCATGTGGCCAAAGATGTTTGTGTAACTACTGCAGTGCAGGAGCTCTGGAGCTTCTCCCTGTTGAGTTTGTAATAGGTTTGTCACTGTTGTATAATTTTGTGGGTTTTCAAACTATTGCAGGTGGTTAAATATTTGTTTGGGCTCGTTTCATACCAGAAAAAACTATCTGAAGCTTTACCTGATCATTTTCAAATATTTGGTGATGGTACAAACCATAAAACCTGAAGTTAAGAGAAAGGTAAAAACTTTGTATATAAAGTTTCAGGTGGTGATTTTTCATGCCTGTTTAAAAAAAAAAAAAAACCAAACCCAAACAAACAAAAAAAAAACCAAAACAAACCCAAAAAGCGAGTCTCAGTGCAATTTGTGTCCAGCTCTTCCTTCTGTGCAAACCTATCTTCACTGTTTTCTGAAAATGGTAACTAGTACTGTGTTTAGATTTTCTGGGGTGGTTTATAACAAGCTTTTAAAAGCTAAAAGTTTGGCCTCAGTGAAAAGCTGTATGCTCTTTGCACGTGACAGTCTGTAACCATTCTTGTCCTAAACTACTGCTTCTGTGTATTTTTTTCAAGCCAGAGGGACTACTGTGATCTAGTTTCTTTGTGGGAAAAACAAGCTCTATAGCTTAAAGTGGCACACTTTTTTTAAAAATTTTCCTATGAAATGTAAATTGGTTACCAGAGCTACTTTCAGGGCACACAGCTATGGTTCTTAGGTTATTTTGGCTTGTTTTTATTCTTACAGTACAAGCTCTTTTCCAAGCTTGTAATGATTTGCTACATGGTTGTATTTATAAAAGTAAATGTGTTATGTATAAAGGCATCAAGCTATTTTGACTTCAACAAAACATCTTACGAAATTACCACTCTGTGCTCTGCTTCTTTGAATGCGGAGGACAGACAAATTTTTTTTCAGCTCGAGAGCTCCATCTCCAGAATTGACGCTTGGCAATAAGACGGAGCATGGGGAGAAATCGCTTGTTTAATTTCACATCTCGAGCCTGGAGATAGGTCATTTCTTTAGGAGGCAGCCTGAAGCTTGAGTCTGTTAAGTGATTGGGCATGGTAAAATCCAGTCCGTAGGAAAAGGTGCAGATTTTTTGGGGCGTGTTTCTAAAGTTCTCACTTAAGAGTGGAGTTGAGCTGAGAGTAAGTGGGAAGAGGGCTGCTCTGTAGCACAACAAATACAGCAGAAGAGTTGTAGAACACTTCCTTTGGCTGAGTAGGCTTGGGCAGGTGAGATTCTTTCTCCTGATAGTTCATGGACCTCTCTTCTCTGGGGGTGTTCAGTCTGTGTGACTGAGAGTATGTCTGCATGTACACGTACCTATAGCATCTTCCCTCTTACGAGCTTCAGCGTTTCTTCTCCAGCATCACGGTGTCTTTCTCCTTTCAGTGGATAATGGATGTGATCTTATGTAATGGATTAGGAATTTACTGTGGGATGAAGACCCTGTCTTGGCTTTCTTTGAAGACATATAAATGGCAAGGACTTTGGAACATTCCTACATACAAGTAAGTTGGTGTGGAAAGTAACTCCACAGGCAGCAGCACAGCGCAGGGTTTGGGTCCTGGTTCATGATCTTGGTTGTTGAAAGGTTGTTCTGTTAGGGTTAATGTGAATTAAAGACTTCATGTGTTTTTAGGTGACTCAATTATGTAGTAACTTATTACTGCATGGAAGCTTGTTTATGAGAGTTTTATTTAACTTGCAAACGAAATTGTTGAAATATACCTGTCTGTTATGAGCATCACCTGATGTCTAGGAATGAGAGCATCTTGTGGAAATGAGCTTATTTAAGGAAAGTGTTAAAGGAGAGGCAGGAATCCAAGTCAGGATCATACTCTCTCATTCACACCAAGGATCTGTTTGGTCCTTGTGCAAATAGCGCATTGCCTAGTAATCAGAACTTCCTAGTAATTGGGACACAGAACCTTAAAATTTAATAAATCCCTTGTAGTCTTGTACCAGTAATGAACTATCCTTTTCTGTAATGAGCCGAGCAAAACAGAGCTGAGGAACTGCTTACTACAATGGCTGTAGTATATTAAAGTTTAAAATGATAGTCCAAATAACAGGCTTCTCTTTAAATCAGAATGTTAATCTCGTTAAGTAGTAATTTTAAAAGAGTAAATGGAGGCATTTCGCATATGTGAATTGCTGTCTCAAGTGGAAGTGTTAGTAGATGTCTCTTATGTGCTGTTTCTTAATATTGCAAGAATGTGTTCTGCTTTTTTTTTTTCAGAGGTAAAATGAAGAGAATTGTCTTCCAGTTCACCCCATATAGCTGGGTCAAATTTGAGTGGAAGCCAGCATCCAGCTTGCGCAGATGGCTAGCAGTTTGTGGCATAATCTTTGTAGTAAGGAAACTTCTCTGTCTTTTCTCTATGGTTTGATTTAATGTTTCGTACCACTCAAGCAACTGTAAAAACCATAACTCAGGCTGGAATTCTGACCTGGTGATGTTTCTGTAGTTGAGGCTGGAAGTGATCACTTCCGAGTCCTGCAGAAAAGATGTCTGTTTCCATGTCTCTGGTACAGTTTACAGGTTCAATGCGTAAATATTTGTTCCCCCTTGCTGAATGATTGGTAATGTGAGCAATATAAATGGTGATCTACACATCACTCAGCAAGTAACTGCTGCTACCAAAACCATTGGCTTTGGATGCAAATGGCTTGTTTCAGTCTTCAGCAGATACATATCACATCACAGCTGTAACCAGAGCCTCAGGCTTCTGTATGATGGCTCCGGGCAGCGCGGCCCCTGAAGCGCAGTTTTGCCTCAGATAGTGTTTTTATACAAGCTTAAATAATTCAGTTTTCCTAGATTTTTTTTTTCTTATGTTTCACTGAAGCTGTAGCACAAGATGGTGTTAACAGAATCCAGCTTGACCAGTTCAGGTGAAATAGCTCCCCCATTTAGAGAACAGAGAAAGTTGGCTTCTCCAGCAGTCACAACAAATTGACAGTCTCCCTCCTTCATCTAGCCATCCGAGTGGCCGAATCTGTGTTACGGGAACACACCGTCTTGAATTCCTAACTTCCCTTTCACAGTCATAGGTATCGTGCACGTGACACTGATAGGGAGGGTAAACTTGGCAGTTTACGTGCAGTTACTCCTGCCTCTTGTCAGCTGGGGGACTTTGGCCTTTGTGCTGTCCATGGGATGTCACTTGGCTCTCTTTTGAGCAACTCAAACTTATTTCAATTCAGCAATTGTGAAGTTTAACTAAAAAAAGCCTTGTGACACTTCTAGTGATTCCAGAGACAGTGGGCGTTACCCAGTTTCTTTATTACTGTTGCAGTACTGTAACTGTATTTTTTTTTTTAACAGTTGCTAGAACAGCATACCTTTAAGCATCTTGAAATATGTGGAATATGAAATGTGGTGGTGGTTTATTTTGGGGTCTGTCCAGCGAAGTTCCCTATTGCAGTTTGCTGAGTGGGACACATCAGTCAGCTTGGCAAGCCGCCACCACCCCTTTCTCTCTCTCTTTCATAATAACATAGCATTTTACGCGGATGTTAAATTGCAGACCTGAGTGTGCTTGAGGAGCAGCGCGCTGTCTGTGCGTACGCAGGCAGTGTGCAGCAGTGCCGGCAGTGAGTGCCAGGCAGTTCGCAAACTCAGTCAGTTGAATACGAGTTCGTATCGCCTCATTTCTGCTACTTACAACTTTTGCCAAGTTCACATAGCACAACAGGCTTGCTTGAGGTTCCCATAGTGGATAGGAGAAGTAAAGTAGATCTGTCTGCATAAATAAAATACGTGTTTCTCCGAATGGTTGCTGTGTGGTACTCCCAGCTTTCTGCACCCCGAAGAATTCGGGTGTTAGGTGCTGGAGCAGATTATGCAACTGAGAGATTCCACTGAATTTATACTAGTCTGCGGTATAATAATGTTTCTTTGGCAAAGCCGAGCTTCAGCTGACAGTTTAAGCAGCTTCAGGTATTGGCTCACTCTTTGGGATTAAATAATGCTTAATGCCGTTTGTTATAATTTCTTTTGAAGTGAGAAACTTGTGTCTGCTTGCTCACTTAATCGTGTTGCGAGGGCAGCTCACTTGAGAATGTTTTGCTATAAATGTATAACCAATTCTCCTAAGTTGGCTTTGGCAGTGACATTTGCATAACTGTTTAAAAAAAACCCAAACACCCCACCCTCCCACCCCCCAAAAAAAAAGGCAAACAAACCCCCAGGATGTACCACTTATGCCTCTTGTTATTTTGGGGTTCCCTCAGTCAGGTTTTAAATTATAGTAGAATGACAAGTTGTTGCTT
This sequence comes from Ibidorhyncha struthersii, assembly GCA_013398815.1. Lineage (NCBI taxonomy): Eukaryota > Metazoa > Chordata > Aves > Charadriiformes > Charadriidae > Ibidorhyncha > Ibidorhyncha struthersii. The sequence continues at coordinate 59,394 of VZSZ01003891.1, forward strand.
TTAGGATTTGTTATCAGTAATTCTGCAGGTACTTCAAACTCCCAGTAAACTTGTTCAGAATTAGAGGCAGCGCTTATCCAGGTTTCTGTTGTGTATTTAATCCCTTTTCCAACACACAGAAACCTCTTGAAAACCCAACTGGTTTTGGTCGTTACTGCGACTGATGATGGTGCGCTCAGCAGTACTGAGTAGGTCTTTGTGGCGTTAGAGAAGTGGTGGGGGGAGTCATGCAGGGAGAGAGGGAGAATCCAGGCTTCATTCAGTGAAGTCTTCTGAATGTAATTAAAATGTCCTTTTTCTCAGTTTTTATTGGCAGAGCTGAACACATTTTACTTGAAGTTTGTCCTTTGGATGCCACCAGAACACTACTTGGTCCTGTTACGACTTGTCTTTTTTGTCAATGTGGGAGGTGTGGCTATGAGGGAGATCTACGACTTCATGGACGACCCGTAAGCCAGTCCTCGTGTGTATATACCATGTCAAGCTTCACTTGCTGTATTTTGAATTTGCTTCAGCTTGTTGGCATCTATCTCAGGGCTAATAGTTAGTTTGTCGGGGACAAAAAGACCTAATCCCAAAGCATCTGCTTTGTGTTCTTTTGCTTTGGAGGTAAAATTGTGACTACATCTGGTTAGAGAACAGCTGTTGCTAAGGGCGTTCTGTGTGCACTGTTTTTAACCTCAGTTTTTAATAAATGATCACTCTTTTGAGAATGTAATGCACAAATTAGCTGGAGTGCCACTGGCTTGTGCGGAGAGGAGTGCTGAACTCCACTTCAGATTGGTAGCCAAGGACTACAGTCCTTAGATGTACCTTCTAAGGACAACAGGGCCCAAACAAACAACAAAAAAGTGTTTCTTAAAGGCGCTTCTTTTCTTGAGCTATCTTCCAACTGGTCCCTGGTCCTCTGGAGCTCTCGTGGCACCCTCTTGCAGATCAGAGGACCCTTTATAGCAGAGAGCATTGAAGGTGAAGTGCTCCCATACACAGCAGTGCATGTACTTTCAGACTGTTCCTACTTAAGCATCATATTTGTCCTTGCTGCCTTTGTTTCTGCAGACCATGTAAGGCCTGGGAAAGCTTTATTCTCAAAATCACGTTTTCTTTTAAGTTTTAGTAGTAATGTCACAAATTGCCTAAGCCCACATCTTAAGTCTAAGACAACATCTGGCTTCAAGGGGATGTTCATTGTCTGTCGCTGACCAACGCAAAAAGTGTCTGTGTTCAGAATTTAGGGTTCCAACAGTCTATGAAGATCAGTTTCCCTTGCAAGGCTTTGACTCCTAGACTGGGAAGAAGGGTCAACACACATTGCTTAGTCGGATTTCAGGACATTCAGCAATGGCAGGCTGCCCCTGCCTTTGGTGTCGGACCTGCTGGTTTGGGACGTGCCTCCAGCTCAAAGGTAAGAAGAGGTCTCTGCCTGTCACTGGTGAGCTCCTCTCCTTAGCACCATTCACGCTCTTCTGGTCCTTGTGTTTGGGTTGGAAAAACTCCTTTGCCCTCCGTTCAACCACACCTCATAACACTGGAATTTAGGAGAATCATCAGTCACCGGTGCCTCATTGCTGATTCAGTTTGTTGCCGTTCTTTCAATGAGCTGGAGAAGTTCATCCAGCAAGCAGAGACTCGCATCCTGAGCTGCATGTCTTTATCATTGCCACCACCACCGACTGTTCTGTTTCTCTTGGTGGGTAAGGTGACTAGTCCCCTCACTTCTGAGGGTCGTGGCTCTGCTTGACGCACCACAGAGCGAACCTCATCAGACAGTTCATGGGAAACAGCAGAGCCTAGCATCTGGTCTTACCTCATGTCTTCTCCGCGAAGGTTTTTGCAACTGGATGTTATTCCTTCACGCATTTCAGGTCATCCAAGCAGAGATAATCTACCCCCGTTTTACCAACTTAATTGGGTGTATTTTCACTTGCATATCATTTTGAACCAAGGAATTGTTTTGGATTCTACCCATTGTGTTGTAGGAAGAAGCTGCTGGGGAAGAGCAGGCTGCACCAGAGGCTCCCAGCTAACAGCACATGAGAAACCTTCCTGACCTTTTCCTTTTGGAAACTCGCTCAACTTCTTAATGGATAAAGGTTGGAATATTCCACTGACCTTCCTTGTCAGAAACATGGCTCGTTGCCTTGTCTAGTAGTGATGGGATTGTCTGAGATAAACTGATTAGATCTCTTTAGCTAACCTTGCGATGCTTAGTCTAGGAAGTAGTGAAGTTCAAATACGAAGACTCTTTCTCCTTCAGCATTCTTGGTATCTGCAGACAGTTCTAGGGCTTTCCTTTCAGGAACTTGGTCTGAGCATGGTGACAATAAAGTATCTAGAATTGAAATAGTCCAAGAAGAGAAGGCGGTTCTTGAAGCTGTTCTCCAGCTCTCACATACCGCGCTTCTATTGTGATCAACGTGCTGCCTCACGGTTCTTGAGGACTGGCTATGTGAAACGTTCCTGACCAGAAGTATCTTGATGCAAGTCTGTAGCATTTGACCTTGTTGTATCTTCCTGCTTTCTAGTCTTCAAGTCTCTTTCCAGGAGTCTGCATTGAGGCTGTGAATTTTAATCACATCAAACAAAAAAAGGACTTTTCTTTAAAATCTTTCACGAGTAGAAGGGCAGGAAACCAGCTCTCTTCCTCAGCAGCTTTAGGTTCTGCACAGCTCTTTTGTTAGGGTTACCTTTAATTCTTTTCTCCGTGTGCTGTTGTAAGCTGGTGAAAGAAAACGGTGGCAAATGAGGAAGCAGATCAGCAAAGCAGAAAGCTGACCTAGTCATCTGAACAGACTGAGTTCGCAGTGAGAGATTTGCTGCTTCGTTTTTTCTCCCTATCCCTGTGTCAAGGCTAGTTTCTGCCCATTTCATCTGTCGCCCCAGATGAACCACCTGGAGCAGTTTCTGAAGTCCTTTGAGTTGGTCGAGGCAGGATACTTTTTAAAATGCACTCATCCCGTCTGCATCAGCAATAACCTACACTTGATTTACGGCATCGTACTTTTTCCAGTGTATTTGGACCATTTTGTGTAGCTCGAACTTACGCATTGGTGTCAAATACGAGTCTCGGGCCTCATGTTTAATAAACTGTGTGTTTTGTGCGCTCAACTTGCAATGACCGCCCTGGATTCAGGAGAGGGAGGAGAAGCTCTGTTTGCTCTCCCTGCTTAGACCCCTTCCCAGGTACTGAGAATCCCAGGGTATGCAGTGGAGCAGGTACGTCTGAGCAACAGGAAAGCGCCTGCTGAAGGGAGGGCGCTCTCCCCAGTGCAGCTGCTGGCCTCGGATGAGAAGAGGGGAAGAGAAACTGGGAGCAAATGTGCAGTTGCAGCTCCCTCTGCCCCAGCACTGTTGGAGGTGCTGGGGGCCAGTGCTGCAGCGTGCGACGCGGGCAGCGTACCAGCTGGAGGCGGCAGGGCGCTGGGCAGGCTTGTTTCTCTGCCGAGCAGAGGGAAGCGTTAGCGGAGCAGCCGCTCTCCGAGGAAATCCTAATCGGGGATTTGTAAGGTGGCTTCTCCTTCATCCACTGCATGGCGAAACCGGCAAGAAAATACAGCCCTAAGAGCTTACGTGCCTGTGGAACATCACAGTGTTTACTAAGTCAGTGCCTCGGCCAGGCAAGAGGCTGTGTCACAGCATAGACCAGCCTAGAACTGCCCATCGCTGCAGTGCCCCAGAAGTACTGCAGAGGTCAGCTGAACGCCTCCAGCCCTCTCTCCAGCCCTCCGTAGGTTTGTTGCATCGCTTTGCTCCCCGTCTCCTGTGTCCTGCCCTGGTAGTTCTGCCACTTTACACTGAATTCTTCCTGCATGTATTCACTTCACAACTTAGGCTGCGGTAGGAACGGCGTAACACAGTAGGCTGGGCAAAAGAGAGAGGACCTGGCAGGGAAACGTACTTCGGAATACACTATGGCTAGGTGAGAGGGCAAGGCCCTCTGCAGAATAGATGTTCCCCGCGATTAAAGCAGAGATGTGTAGAACAAAGGCAGAATAAGGAATAACAGAAGGCAAAAAGAACAGCCACCTTTAAGTTTAGTTGGTGGTGCTTCTATTTGCATGGTTCGTCTCGGGTGTCTTCAGCGACACGATAATCAGTTAAGGCAGTAGGTTTAGGGCTAACAGGAAGGTGCCCCAAAGTGCTGCTTTGTGTGGTTTTTTGAGCAGATGCCATCCAAAGGCCATTGAGGAAATTTAGTTGTGCGTGCTCGCTAGTGAAACAGTTGGTGATTATGGTGGTTGAGGGTATTGCTTTTCTCAACTTCAGTCTTCCTTGATTCACATCACTTGGATTTCATGAAACATGTAGTTAAATCATGCCTTTGGGGAAAAAAATACATACAACTTCTAGTAGCTTTCTCTTTCTTCTAATGGGAATAAAATCCCAGTTTAGACACAGAAGATGGGTAATGGAAGAAGGAAAATTAATCTGCTAAGTGGGAAGTGATGTACTTGACTCTGTGCTGTTGAATAGCACCTCTGCATGCACCAGCGGTGCTGTGGTGGACAGGATTTCAGTGCAATCCAATGCGTTAAAAAGGGCTTGTTCCATTGCCCAAACAGAACCCCATTTGATTCTTGTGTGAGTCATCGGGTCTGTCAGGTCAGTAAGCTGTAAAAATGTCGAGTCTAAAAGGACGTGAACAGACAAGGTCAAGAAGTGGTTTAGATCAAGCAGCTTCCGCAGGTTTCTAGCAACAGGCTGTTACCTGCGAGGGCAGTGAGGCTTCCTGAAAGGCAGCCTTGTAGGTATTCCGTTTGGTGTATTTCCCATGCAGGAATAGGTGACCCAAAAGATGGTATGTTCCCAATCTCTCCTTCTGCGAGTAGAGCCTCTGAATAGATGTCTTGATTCTGCTGCCGTTCAGTTGCTGGCATTACTGATTGATGAGTACACAGCACTGCAGCTTCTCGTTGTCTTGTCTGGTACTGCTTAAAAACAAACCCTGGGGATTAGATACTAATCACGGCTTTGCCCCAGGGTTGTGTTGTCGTAGAAGTGCAACGCCGTGCTTGTGTTGTTATTAAGCTTTCTTCTTTTGAAATCTGTTCAGAGATCATTAGTGACAGCTCATTGAATACATTTTTGGGAAAAGAGTAAGTTTCAGAATGCAATTATATAGGGGTTAAATGTGTTTCCAGCAGTGTGACTTGATGTTTGCAGAGGAAATCTAGGTGTAGAGCTCCTATTTCATACCGTACCCTGAACCTCAGCTGATCTCCAGCTGGTTGGATAATTGTTTTATGTGGATTGACCAATACCCTGAAAATGATGATACTTCCTTGCATCAACTGATGATGAAGTTTAACTTTTCACATGTTTTCAGAGCCTCTGAGGGGAAACTTAAGTAACACCAACATGAAAGCAGTCAGCCTGCATAGGCTTCGTATGTATGTAATCCGAACTAGACTTTTAGAATTGTGCAAAGCTGAATGAAATTATTAGCCTAGCTGTCTTTTTATGAATATTTCTCTGAATGCTTAATTTCATAGTAATAGCTTTGTTTCGTCTGTGCATTAACTTTGCAGGAAGTTCCATAAGAAATTGGGTCAGCAGGCATGGCTGGTTGCTGCTATTACTGCCACAGAGTTTCTGATCGTCGTGAAGTATGATCCCTACACGCTCACGCTTTCTCTTCCTTTCTACATTACCCAGTGCTGGATCTTGGGCATTATACTTGTGCTCACCTGGACAGCCTGGCGGTTCTTCATCCGGTAAGCAGCGTTTGATGGGCTGTGGTCGGGTCTAGCCTGGGTCTCACGGGACGGGTTGTTCTGGACATCCGTTAGAGCATGTCTTCAAATGTATGCTGTCGTTAGCCTTCAGCGCCTCCTGAGGAAAGATTACAGCTCCTTTGGATGGCTAGAGCTGCAGCGTGTTTGTGTAAGAATTGTTTAATAAACTGGGAGTTTTCTGTGCGTGATCCTGGCAGTTTTCTTTCTGGATCAAGCCTCTGGTAGCTTTGGTCTTTGTGGGACTACTTGTGTTGGTGCCGCTGTAGAAGCAGGTGAGCCATTAAGTGCCTGACTGCACCCGATCTTCCTGGATGAGTGAAGGTGACGGACGACATCAGTGTTTTGGTTTTCCTGTGCTCCGAGTTAGACACGACTGAGATGTTTTGCAGCTTCATTGCAAGCACAGTCTGCTGTGCTGCGATTGTCCGAGCTGTCCGCGTCTCAGTGACAAGTGAGGCAGGTTAGACACGTTTGGTTTGGGTGCTGCTCTGAGCAAGTCCATGAAAAGCAGCTGCACAAGGCTGAAAGAATTACACTCATTGGCAGAGGGGACCCTGTGCAACAGCAGTGGTTGCTTGTGGTGAGCGTGCTGTTGTGTTGTGCTTCTGGAAAAGGCGATAATAGCCAGACTACGAGCAAGAAACACAAATTTCAAGTCAATCAGTGCCATCGGCAATTTCAGAAATTTCCAGCCAAAAGGCTCGAGTGGGTTGTTATCCCAAGGGCACTTGTGTCCACAACAGACTTGCCGTGGTGTTCTTATTGTATATTGAAATTGTTTATTCACATCGCTAGTTCACATCTGCTTGTGTTTCTTTTTAGTGACATCACTTTGCGGTACAAGGAGATAAGGCGACAGAAGCAAGAGCACAAATACGAAAAGGACAAATGCTTGAGCAACGGTGATGGACACTCATCAATACTGGACGAACAAAACGGGAACAAACTAAGGGAGAGGAAACTTTGAGCGACAGACGAAGGGCTCAAAGGAACTTGTGGCGCTCAAGGTGGCTCGGTGGACAGTTTCAACCTTATCCTACCTAACTTGTAATTTTCATTGTTAGCTTTCCGATGTGTGAAAATCCTCTCGGGGAAAAGATGTCACTTTGACATACACACCCTTTCTCCTCGTGTACACGTAGTCAGAGTCGGAGAAGGTCTGTGTAGAGGGAAGTCAGAACCAACACCGTTGCAACGAGATGGGATCTTCTTTCGAGCACATTGTATGTCTTCCTTGAAAACAAGGTTTGGAGATAAGGGGCTTTAAGACAAAGCGCAAAGGGAATCTAGCTGATCTATTTCCAGTAAACTGTGAGATTTCGATTTTGATGTTTGGGCATTAGAACACTTGTTTTGGAGTGTGCAGGTACCAGACACAGGAAATTAATTTCTCTTTTTCTGCTGAAACCACCTTGAGCTGTGGAGTGAGATTGTTTAAAGTGTTCAGCCACCAATTAGCAGAACTGCAGCGAGGTAAACATAGATAAACTGAAGCTTGTGAACAAGTTGCGTAACTTGCACAGAATGTAATACAGTACACTACTGTTACGGCCCCTGTAATGTGGGGTTATTGCCTTTCTCTAAACTGACTTTCAGCATCCTGGAATAGCCTACAGTAGTTTTATGTTGTATCACAGCTCTAGGGAGACAGACAACTTCTCCTGAGTTCTTTTTATTTTTTTCTTTTCTTTTAGTCTTGGTCATCTCTTAAGTGCAAGGGAAGGTTAAATAAGAAACGTCAACCTTCCTTCGCTTCACGGAGTAACATGTATTACAAGCAGAAAACTGGGAGTTACTCCATCAGTCTTAAGTTATTTGCCTTATTCTCAGCTCTTTTAGTTCGCTTACCAAGAGCATTTTGTTCTTGGTGTCTGCCGTACGGGACACCTCCCGTTCTGCCATCCTTCGGCGCTGCCCCGACCCTCCCAAGGCAACTCCAGAGTGCGCAGTCTGCTGAGTCCCGCTGGAGAAGGCGCTCTCTGCGGCCACGTGCAGAATAGCTGTTCGGGTCCCGCTGTCCCTGCCAGAAGAACAAACTGAGGCAAAGCGCATTGTTCTTCCCCGAGCACCGTGTAGCAGCGGCGGTCTGCAGGCCAAGCTAGGCAGCAGTTCTACTGGTGACTCAGCATCCAGGAAAAGAAACTGGAAACCTGGGCTGCTTTTCTTTTTTTTTTTTTTTTTCAGGTCATTATTCCAAAATGTAAGTGCTACACTAAGCGTTGGTTTTGTAACCTCTGCTCTAAGCCTTTGCCTTGGGCTCGAAGGCACTGACGTAACTGTAACCATATCACTTTTTAAATACTGTGATCTAATCTGGCCGTTAAAGGGTATTTTTCAGGGAAGCGTTTATCCAGAAGAAAATGACGTAAACACCACCAGTAAAATTTCACGAATGCAACCCCAAACTTTTTAAGCGGCAGGAGACTTGCAAAGCTGCTGGCTAGCAGACGTCCGCAGTTTTGATCCGTTTTGGTCTTGTACATGAAGGACAACCAAAATCTGCATTTCTCCCGTGTTTACAGAGTGACCCGAGCACTTTCCACCCCTAAAGAATGGGCAGTTGTCGAATAATGGAGCAGCCTGATTGCAGCCGAAGAGCTCAACAAAGGAAGCGGAGTTGGTGGGCCGGGGGCTGCCCCAGTCACTTGGCAGGTGGAGAGGAGGGTGACCAACGGGAGAGGTAGCATCAGGCTTCTTCCTGGAGTATGTACCATGTACTGTGCATAGCGGCTCAACGGCTGCTCTTAAATGGTAATATTTTGCTGCTGTGAGGTAGTGAGGACTATCTGGCTGTGTAGCTAGGTGCTGGCAAGTGTGTAAACGGGCAGAGCTGAGCAAGTATTTATTTCTACGCCTTTCCACCCGGAGTCGTTCTAGTTCCATCTTTAGACCAGTCTTAGGAACCGATAGCCGATTGTTTGGTAGCTCGTACCAGTGCGTTGTGCTTGTGTAGTCCCAGCCGAGCAAGGCTCAGGCCAGTCTCTCTCCATTCTGTGTGCTGGTTAACACCTTTCCCCCCGCCGATCTCTTTGCAATACAACCTCCTGGGTCTGTCTCGCGACTTGGGTGGCAGCAGGCACGCCTGGGGGGCACCTGTCTGTACCTCCCTCCTCCCCTCCCCGCCAAAGACCCACTTAGGGCCATCTGGAACAGCTGGTGAAGAATACCTGCTCCCTGGTAAGGATTCCGGAGCTTTGACCTAATACAGAAAACACTGACTTGTCTACATCCATCTAAATGGTTTTTATGGTGAGTCCGGATAACTGAACCCGTGTAATAAAGCGATGTTTGCTGGTGTGTTCTTTGGTACGCCGTGTCTGTGCTCGTGGTTTATCTCGCTTCTTGTCTCACAAGGGACCCTGGGGGGGTGAGGGGCTTGGTCCGAGTTCCCCCCTGTGGAAAGGCTGTCTAACGCATTGGCGCTGCCCGTTACGGATGCCGGGCCTCGAGGCAAGGAGCTTGTCCAGGTCTTCAGAGAAACGGGTGTCACAAGCCCTTGGTCCACTGTTGGCCATCGGAAACGCTTCTTGCAGTACCTTTACCAGGGCGATCTTCCCGCCGTGGGGTGGGCTGGGGCGGTGCACAGCGTGTGGAGTAACTGTAGTCTCGGCGCTTCCTCGCAGGCACCTCGCTGCGGGTGGGCTCTAATCACTGCAGTCTCGCCTGCTCTTACGAGTCTTCCTGTGATCGTCTCTCGGAGCAGTACTCAAAAGCAACCTCATGTAGAGAGGATGAAAGGACAGCGGATAAGCCTCACTTAAATAACATTTGGGGTGGCAGAAAACGAGACCATCCTGTTGGAGACGAGAGAGGCAGCAGTCTCCTGCTTCTACGCACGTCTGTATCTCGCTGAGCATTTTCTTAGCTTACCCTCTGCCAGAAAACTGCAATAAGATTTTCTCCCGTGGGCATGCCCTAATACTTGTAGTGAGATCTGCCAAAGGTAAGTCGTTGGCTTTAAGAAGGGCAACGGCGGGGGAAGGGTTGGGTGGGGGAGAACCTGCCCAGCTTCTGCTGATGTGGGCGACGTTCTCCTT
>VZSZ01003906.1:0-30074 GCA_013398815.1 Ibidorhyncha struthersii
GCGCGGGAGCGGACTTGGCCGGCTCGGGCATTTTACTCAATCTCACACTTAAGACTACCGCTGGACTACCCACACTCACGGACGCACGAGCAGAGTGAGCGCCCTCCTTTTATAGGGACGGTATGCAAATTACGGCTTTCCGTAGCCTTCGTTTTGATTGGCTGAGAGATGTTTTACTCTCACAGCTTTCGGTAGTTCATCGCCATTGGTTAGAGTTCGATCCGCGTTCCCATTGGCTGTTTTCCCAAAGTTCCCTTCTCAGCCTATCCAATTTCACGCCTTTCTCTGAGAAGGGATATAAGGCCGAGTTCCGGCTCTTTCTCCATTTCCGCACGGTCCGTATTGCTGATCGCAGCGTCGGTGGGATGTCGGGCCGCGGGAAGCAGGGCGGGAAGGCGCGCGCCAAGGCCAAGTCGCGCTCGTCGCGTGCCGGGCTGCAGTTCCCCGTGGGCCGCGTGCACCGGCTGCTGCGCAAGGGCAACTACGCGGAGCGGGTGGGCGCCGGCGCCCCGGTGTACCTGGCGGCCGTGCTGGAGTACCTGACGGCCGAGATCCTGGAGCTGGCGGGCAACGCGGCCCGCGACAACAAGAAGACGCGCATCATCCCCCGCCACCTGCAGCTGGCCATCCGCAACGACGAGGAGCTCAACAAGCTGCTGGGCAAGGTGACGATCGCGCAGGGCGGGGTGCTGCCCAACATCCAGGCCGTGCTGCTGCCCAAGAAGACCGACAGCCACAAGGCCAAGAGCAAGTGAACGCCGAAGAACAGTGCCCGGGGAGTCCTTCCCAGAGAAACCCAAAGGCTCTTTTCAGAGCCACCAACAAACTCGGAAAAAGAGCTTGAACCTCATTAAATAAAATATTAAGCCGCGGCGCTTAAAATAGTCGGCCGAGAGCAGAGTGCCCGCCCTGCCAGCGGGGGTGCGGGTCCGTGCACACCCCCCCGCACCCGCGTTGTTTCTCTCCCGCTCCGGGGGGGGGGGCGGTGCTGACGGGGCTCCCGGGAAGCGACTCGGCCCTCCCGAAGCCTCAGCCAATCCCTGCGCCCTGCGCGCTTTCCAAAAGCGCTACTGCTGGTCTCCGCTCTTCCTGGTGAGCCTCCAGAGGGGGAGGCGTAAAAGCAGCCCTTGAAAGTGGGCTGCTCTGCCTCACCTATGACTATTCACCTGAAAACCTCCCCCTTGTCTCCTTCCCCACATGCTAAATAGCCCCACAGCGTTTCAGCCCTTTTAAGAGAAAGTGGGTGGCTCTTAAAAGAGCCGTTGGGTTTAAGAGCGGAGCAAGAGTTTTCTTCCACGGGGGCTTACTTCTTCTTGGGCGCCGCCTTCTTCGCCTTGGCCGCTTTGGGCTTGGCCGCCTTCGGCTTCGCTGCTTTGGGCTTCACCGCCTTCGCCTTGGCCGGGCTCTTGGCGGCTGCCGCCGCCTTTTTGGGCTTGGCAGCCTTGGTCGCCTTCTTGGGGCTCTTGGCCGCTTTCTTGGCCGCGGCAGCCGCCGGCTTCTTGGCTTTCTTGGGGCTCTTCTTGGTCGTCACTGCTTTCTTGGGCTTCTTGGCGGCGCTGGCGGGCTTCTTGGCCGCCGGCTTCTTGGGCTTGGCCGCGGCCGTGCGCTTCTTGGGGGCTTTCTCCTTCACTTCTCCGGGCTTCTTGCTGAGGCGGAACGACCCAGACGCACCAATACCCTTGGTCTGCACCAGGGTGCCCTTGCTGACGAGGCTCTTGAGCCCCAGCTTGATGCGGCTGTTGTTCTTCTCCACGTCGTAGCCGCCGGCGGCCAGCGCCTTCTTGAGGGCGGCGAGGGAGAGCCCCTTGCGCTCCTTGGAGGCGGACACGGCCTTGGTGATCAGCTCGGTGACGCTGGGGCCCGCCGGCCTGCGGGCTTTGGAGCCGCCCGCCGCCTTCTTCGGCTTCTTGGCGGCGGCCTTGGCGGCGGGGGCCGGGGCGGCGGCAGCGGGCGCTGCAGCGGGAGCGGTCTCGGACATGTCGGCGACGCGGGGAGCACTGGGCGGCGGCGGTGGCGGCGCCCCCATTTATAGCAGCGCGGCGGGCGCTGATTGGTGCCGCCCGCCAGCGCCGCCCCGCCCCAGCGCCGCGCGCTCCGCGCTCCGGCTTGTGTTTCTTCGGGGGGAATAAAATGTTATTTTTCTACTTTATCTGCCACGAAATCGCCCCTTTTCTGCATCTGGGAGGCCGTGGCAGTGCCTGTTTCCGCCTATCCGTGTCTTGTCGCGAAAAGAGTGGAGTTTGTGTAGAGAGAGGACGATAAATCCCGAGTCCTGGAACCGAACTGAGCTCGAGAGAACGAAAGTTTTGTTTTTCTTTGTAAATTAGAAACTCTCCTTTAAAGTTAACGTGAGACAGGAAACGCAGTGTTAATCTTCAGAGGGTCTTTTTCCCATTGGAGAAGAAAGCGAACAGTTAGAATATCATTCTTGAAAATAAAATCGTTTCAAAGAGAGTCAGGTAGCACAAACTCCCACAAGCCGTGCCTCCTCTTCCCTTACCAACGTTTATACCTCTGGCTGCTGCGAAACACTCAATTAGGGATTTCCCCCCCCCCCCTACTTCCAAAGCTAAAGTTTCCGGAGGCTACAGGTGAAATAACAGACAGCGTACACTTTATTTACCTCAGAACGGGCTATTTTCTCTGCAACTCTTTGCTGTTGTTAACACAGCAAAAGGCTGACTAATGTTAATGGAATAAACTGGGACACGAAGAGCAGAGATGAAAAGGTTTGTGTCGAATCGCTGAGCTTCGTGTAAGTCTCTGGGATACAGAAACAGACCACACTCTAAATAAAGCACACAGTGCTATTTCTGTTAAATCTGTTGGTATGATTCAGTAACATGGGAAAAAATTGGCAGACATCGAGTCTGCGAGAGACGTGAACGCACCATTTTATTCACATTTTGATGCCAAGAGAGGAAGAAAAAATCACAATTTTTGCTCGCTGCTCTTTTGCCGGGTTATAGATCAACTCACAGCAGCTTCTCTACATAAATCCTTTGGCTGCAATGCAAAATGATGCAAAGCTGTTTATCCACAATGTTGTGACTGCTGTGTTAGCATGGACACCTCCTTATCAGTTAAAACTTTGCATATACATTTGCGTTTCTGACAGGAGTTCCTGTTTCATTTAACTTCAAGTTTAGTTGCCATCACCCAGTTTAGCACTGTCATACTGCTGCATTTCTACCTGGTGTATACAAACTGCACTTGCACAGTTTACGTACAGTGCTGACCAGATGATCAACTTCACTATTGCAACAAAATGCAGGATCTGTGACTGGAAAAATATCACCTTGCTCCCCTCTCTCATTCCACTACAGGGAACACAAATGAACTTCTTGAAGATTTGGGGTGACTCTTCATCTTCAATTAACTCACAAAGTCCCATTCTTCAAATTTTTTTATGGGCAGTTTGACCTTTTCTCGTATCCCTATTGTAAAAAGGACTTCAGGAAAATAAATATATTTTTCTCTCCCACTGATGTTTTCTTTCTAGCTCTTCCTCATCATTGAGGTCTCATAGCTGAGAAGCTATCCCTGAGGCAGGGAGGGCAAATAATATGGCAAATTCAGCACTTCTGGATCTGGGCTACCCAAGTTGTGTTGGAAGCAGGATGGTTTATAGACCAATATTCGTTAGGAATTTTACAAAGGCAAGGGAAGTTGACTGTAAGACAGATGTACTTCATATAGTAACAGGGGGCATAAAGCATTTCATAGTGAAATTGTTAACATCACCTAAAGTTTCCTGAAATCAAGTGGATGACTGTATGTTTGCTCCGTCCCATCTAGGTCTCGTAAAAGCCCTGGTGGCCTTTAAAAACTAAACATGTTACAGTGCCTGTAAGCTGAATCTTACCACCAACTCACCAACTCTTCTCACGCTGCCAATGCCAATACTGGGGTTGGGACAGAAGCCTTTCTATCTCACAATAAAACATTTCCCCCCATTCTCTACAACTCTTATTTTGCAAGAGTAACAATGCAGCATGATAGTACATTTTCCTCCAATCTGTAATTTGATATTCTCAGGACCGTTTTCCTTGCACACACATAGTTAGATGGAATGCAGATGTATGTCTAAATCCCGTATAGCAGTGATAACTACACCACCAACCATCTCCAGAGGAAAAGCCTCTCAGTATGTGCCACAGCAACACTGCAGCGCATAGTTGTAGTCCTTGTCTTACTCCACTTTTGAGGCTATCGTTCTCCATCAAATGTTAAATGGCCATTTTGCAACTTGAAGCTATTTTTTGTAATTATTTTGAGTGCTTTTACTTATTTGATTTTCTGCTTACGTGTTTACTGCATTATTTCCTTCCCTTATTGTTAAGAAGGCAATATATTCTCATGACCATCTCATAAATAAGCAGCCAAGCCACGTGCATTAGGGGGAGGATGCAGAAGTACCAGAGAAAAATCAAGGCATACAAGGAGAGCTGAATAGCGTCACCCCATACAGTAGTGAGTACACAAGGACCATGGTTCGCCCTCCTCCCCCAGATACTGCTATTCCTTGTGTGATTAGCAGCACGAAAAGCCTGAAGCCACGCACCAGAGGTCATTACACTAGCCGTGATTGAGCTTAATTAGGATACAGGGAAGTAGTACATAATTCCCTGCGACACAGACACAAAAAAGGAGCAGATAGGGAGGACACTCGCTGAGAGAGATTCTCTCTCCCTCTTATGCATTCGCCATCACCATTACAGCAAACTTTGCTCGCCTTAGAAGAGGGGACTATCAAGAACAGGACCTCAGCGGTATTCCATGCCGTGGGTCTCTAGATGCTCCGCTGGCGTGGACAGAGATATCCGGTAGAGTAACAGAGATCTGCCAGCAAATCCTACAGAAAGGTTTTTTGCCGCTGCTCTCAGTGTGAGCCAGCTCAGACTGCAGGGCTAGATCGGGAAGCCTCTTTAGAGCGCTTCGCAGCCAGCGTGAGAAATGTAAATTGTTATAACCAGTAACATATGCCTGCTAACCTGAAAAGAATATATAGTAATCCAAACCAAACTTAATGCCTGCAAGGCAACAAGCAATTTTTGCAAGATTAGGGTAATTTTCCTATTTTGCATGTCCCTTTTGTGATACTTAACCTGGCACTAGGTGACAAAGCATAGTGGCCACCATAGATGACAACAAGTCCTAGGAAGAGCACCTTACAGAGGTTCAGTGTTCAGCTGTTTGTACACATACTGAGGATAATTATTCCTGAACTGTTTGCTTCTTTTCCTCCCGTTCCTTATGACTTTTCCACACCGGTATCTAACTGCACTGCATTTATCCATTTCATGCTGCCACACCTTTCCCAAACACGTAAAGCCCATCCCTGTTTTGGAGATGGGAGAACCGAGAGTCACTTACACACATTTCTTAAAGATGCAGTTACTTGGACCCTCCAATTTTCCCCTGGTTCAGGTTTTCCACCCT
The DNA here is from genome assembly GCA_013398815.1 of Ibidorhyncha struthersii. Lineage (NCBI taxonomy): Eukaryota > Metazoa > Chordata > Aves > Charadriiformes > Charadriidae > Ibidorhyncha > Ibidorhyncha struthersii. Next base: position 5,443 of record VZSZ01003906.1, read on the forward strand.
CCTCTTGCTGAGGCCCAGCTATAGGTGCTGATTCTCACCATTTCCTTTCAGGAGAAAAACAGTTCGGAGGTGATTCACCTAATTTTACGGGGGAAAATGCAATGTCTGTTCAAAATGCAATGAATTTGTCTGCTCATTTTAACTTCTAATTTGTCACAAACCTCAGGTCCCTCCTGTACACACACGGGCCAGGCCAGGAGGTCAGTCTGCAGGTGGGGTCAGGATCAGGCCCGGTGAGGGGCTCCAGGGTCAGACACAACCCCAGCCCCCAGTATCGGGTACCCCACTGGTGCAGTGGGGCTGTGGCCGGGCAGGGCTGTGGGGACCTGGAGGACAGCCCTGCTGTGGCATCACTGGGGCAGGGACTGATGGCCCTGGGGGGCTGAAATGGGGTCCTGGGACCTGGGCAGGGTGGGGGCAACCCCAGGAGATGCTGGGCAGGGACAGGCAGGGTTGGTGGTGCCCTGACAGGACCCCTCCTTGGTGTAACAGGGACTACAAAAGGCTGTCAAAGCTACTGCTTCCGCAACCCTATAGGTCCAGACAATAAAAAGCAGTTTTGGCCAAACAGCACACAAGTGTTTGATTGCAGTCCTAGTAGACAGAGAAGTAGATTTCAGTTATAACAAAACTCTACTGCCACTTGCACTTATCATTGACATTGGATGTAGTCACCAGCTTTAGGTTCAAGATGGCTGAGAACAACAGTTCCCACACCTCAACTTAGTGATTCCCAACTCTTTTGTCATCAAAACCATCAAAGTGTGGGCATGGCTTGGCTGACCTTGTACAGGGCCCACAGTGGTCAGTTGGATCTGAACTCTTCCACCTTCATTTCCTTGACCCTCACAGGGAAACATCTCAAGAGGTTTTGGAGTAGCAGTAGCCAGCTTCAGTTGCTAAACTGTCCTTCCAGATAACAGCATTTCCATCCCGTCCAGCACAGTCGCAAAACCCAAAAGGGGGCAGTAGAAAGCCATTAGTTCCACCTTTTAGCTGCTATCTGCAGAAAATGCTGACCTACAGTTTTGATCTGGGTGACAAGGTACAAGTGTCCCTACTAACTGTGGGTGGGTACATCCATCCTTTCCTGTCCCACCCTGAACCATGACACTCACGTCACAGGAGTGTCTCAGCCAGTTTTGTTTCTTCTAAGGCAGCTGGTCTCAAACTTCTAACTAGAGTGCAGCCCTTGGGGCTCACCCGCTCCCCGTGGATGCCCACCCTGGCCAAGGACAGGATAACTACCTTTATTTGCTATCACCAGCTAAGCATATTAGCTGTTCTCTGATTAATCTAGACACGTAAGAGCCACCTTTTGGACCTGTTTCACCTCTTGAGTGCTGTGACCCACAGTTTGAGAAAAGACCTGCTTGCAGAAGAGCACTCATTGCACTTAGGCGCCTCTGCAGCCTCCATGGGAAGACCCTGCATTACTAGTTTTGTTCCTCCTTTACTAACCGACAGCTTTGACTCTTCTCACTTCCCTTCCTCCACAATCAGTGACCCACAGTGCCCAAATACAACCTGGAACTCCTCCAGCTTCTGCAGAGAAGCCAGGGAGATGAGCTGCCACCTCACAAAAACAAGCTCACAGTGGCTCAGCACAGGTGGACAAACATCCTGAGGCCCCTCTCCCTCTGTTGCTGGAGGGCAAGGATTGAAGACCTTCCCTGCACTTTTCCTGGAGGCCGCTGGGATGCAGAGTCTGCAAAGGAAAGGATCGGTGTGGCACAGAGGTCCAGCAGCTGAAGCTCTGCCCTGAGCTAAGTGCAAAAATAGCTGCTGGCATCAGTGCACCTGGAAAAACAGTGGAGCTGCGTGGAGCTGGGCAAGCAGACGTCTTTGGAGAAGAGCTGGAGGAGGAGGGATACTTCTGGTGGGTTTTTCTGCCACCTTCTTTTTGAGCATATGTAAGGTGTGTTATGTAAAGCACTTGGTTTTGGGATCCTGAATACATCCATGTCTCACGTTCCTTTTCCACAAGACTCCTCTGGTAGTTTTGAACTGATGAACAGCTTCTAAGAGGTTTTTAAAAATTACCTGCATGAAGCAATATTCTTTCCTTTTTGCTGGCATGTATTTGGATGAGAATTCCTAGGACAGCTGCCCCATCACTTCCATATTCAGAAAAAAATGAAATTTTATCCCAGGGGCCTTACAAGGGAAAGATTCCTCTTGGCCTACTGGTGCCTTTTCTTTTCCAAGAAATATAAAGAAAAGAATGCTGTGGCCTCGAAGGCTGAATTCGTATACCTCACATCAAGCTGTCTAGAATCAGAAGTATGATATACACTTAAAAATGGGCAAGTCTCACTCTCTAGTCTTGCAGAGGCCCAGAACAAGGGAATTTAAAATCACGGCCTGATCAGTATTACAAAAGCTGTGCTAGGTCACAAGGTAGCTTCAGGGAGCAAACAGTCATCTGAAACTGAGGCCACCTATATTCACCATTTGGTTCTGCCCACAAGGAAATGAGCAAACCACCAGCTTCCTCCCTACCTCTCTTTCCCTGCACATCAGGTAATAACAGGCTTCGCTGAGATTGCTGCAGAAAAGCAAGAAAGTGCGAGTTGTCTGTTGCCTCCTGTTGGTAATCAGAGGTCCTGCATCCAAACTGATGTGATTTTTGAGGGTACATCAGGAAATGTGTCAGTCACCGTATGCTTCCTGAATATAAGAGGTGGTGGTAAGTAGGCAGCCTGATTACCAATGCCTACTACTGTGCTAAGGAGGAAGAGAGTCCTGCTGAGGAGGAGATTTTAGGGAAAGAGACTGCTTTTTGCTAGGCTCCTTCGTGACCACCAACCATGTGAAGACCTTCCCATAGAATGGCTAAAGATGAAAAAGTGTGTCCAGTGCAGTGCTTGGTCTGTACTAAAGCTGAAGGAAGAAGGATGCTCATCTTCAGACACGTCTCTAAAGAAGCACAAAATGGAGCGACACATTTGCTGTCTGAGACATGATCCAGCTCCCTGACTGCACTGTGTTCAAGCAAGGGCTCTCAGTAAGAGGCCATATCCACCCTCTCTGCCCAGTTCCAGATCTCCAAGCCTGCAGAGCTGCTTCAAGTGTGAAAACATTTTTCTAGAGCTCTACCAGTTCAGTACAAAATGTTGCCATCTGATCTGTACAGTCAGTCCCTGATGTGCTGCAAATATAAAATAATACCCAGCCTAGAGGGGAGCCCTAGGGTACTCCAAGAGATATTAGCATGCATAATTTTAGTCTCGTGGATTTGGATTAAAATCTGATCTAGGTATCAAGAACGCAATTTGTCCTTAAAGGCAGAGTTCATAACTAGTCTCCATAGCAGGTTTGTCCAATTCAGCATCCTGGTTCAAGGTGGACAAAAAGGCCATCCCAACAGCCAAGTACCTCCTGCCAAACATCACATTCATCATGGATGACAGCAGTGGTGCCTGCATGAGCAATGTTTGGGAAGCACAGAAGGAAACCTTCCCTAAGATCACAGCCATCTGATGGCACCACCACAGTGCACAGCACCAGTCTAGGGAGGTCTGGGGTGTCTAGAGGTGGGGATGCTCCAGGCAAAAGTGTCTTTGCTCTCAGCAGCAGTAGCAGCAAATGGCAGACAAGTGACTGCCCTCCGCACTGCAGCTCTGCTGCCTCTCATGTTAACTTACTGCGGAGCTTCTCAGCTTGAATGAGGCCTACGATCACTAATAACTAATAACAATCAAAAGGCTCCAGTTAGTTATGTGATTTATGGGTCAAGGTTCCAAATGATCTTTTTTAGTTATCCCCCCGCCCCACCTCTGAGCTGTAAAATGGATTAAGATGATACTTAGTGGACATCAACTTCACATTGCATTTGTGTTGATATTCACTGAAACAAAAGTTTCTCTAAACGAACAACTGCATCAGTGCTTTGGCCAGTCATATTGTCAGCAAACCCCATCATCTCACCATTCACCCCTTTTTCCACATCATTTAGGAACTTGTTAAAGAGCACAGATCCTAGTGCAGATCCCTGCAAAACTCACTGGTGACCTTCCTCTATTTAGTCCTATGCTTTTTTTAACCTTCTATCAAAGCACTATCCACACTAGATTTTCCATTTTATCCTGCTGCTGTTGACTTTTCTTTAAGGTCTTTTCAGAGAGGGTTTGTCAAAAGCCTTTGGAAATCCAGGCAGATCACACCAACCAGGTTACCCTTCTCCACATACTAGTCGACCTCGTCAAAAAAACTCCAAGATGTTTGTAAGGCAGGACCTCCCTTTGCATGCTGAAACTATGCTGACATTATTGAAAAGGCTGTATTTATTCAGGAGGCTGTTCTGACCCTCGTTATAGCTCCACCAGTGTGTCTGGCACAGCTAGTAGGCTTGCAGCATTCTGTGACGAGGTCACTAGATGGGTGGATGAGGGGAGGGCAGTGGATGTTGTCTACCTTGACTTTGGCAAGGCTTTCGACACTGTCTCCCACATCATCCTCACTGGCAAGCTTAGGAAGTGTGGGATAGATGGATGGACAGTGGGGTGGATTGAGAACTGGCTAGCAGATAGAGCTCAGAGGGTTGTGGTTAGTGGTGCAGAGTCTAGTTGGAGGTCGGTAACAAGTGGTGTCCCTCAAGGGTCAGTACTGGGTCCAGTCCTGTTCAATATATTCATCGATGATCTGGACGAAGGGATAGAGTGTACCATCAGCAAGTTTGCTGATGACACTAAACTGGGAGGAGTGGCTGATACGCCAGAAGGCTGTGCTGCCTTACAGCGTGACCTGGATAGGCTGGAGAGTTGGGCAGAGAGGAACTTAATGAAATTCAACAAGGGTAAATGTAGGGTACTGCATCTGGGGAGGAATAACCCCATGCATCAGTACAGGTTGGGGGCCGACCTCCTGGAGAGCAGCTCTGTGGAAAGGGACCTGGGAGTCCTGGTGGACAACAGGATGACCATGAGCCAGCAATGTGCCCTGGCGGCCAAGAGGGCCAATGGCATCCTGGGGTGCATCAAAAGGAGTGTGGCCAGCAGGTCGAGGGAGGTCATCCTCCCCCTCTACTCTGCCCTGGTGAGGCCGCATCTGGAATACTGCGTCCAGTTCTGGGCTCCCCAGTTCAAGAAGGACAGGGATCTGCTGGAGAGGGTCCAGCAAAGGGCTACAAAGATGATTAGGGGATTGGAGCATCTTTCATATGAGGAGAGGCTGAGGGATTTGGGTCTCTTTAGTCTGGAGAAAAGAAGATTGAGGGGGGATCTTGTTAATGCTTTCAAATACCTGAAGGGAGGATGCCAGGGGGATGGGAGCAGTCTTTTTTCAGTAGTGCCCAATGATAGGACGAGGGGTAATGGGCACAAACTTGAACATAGGAAGTTCCGTCTTAACATGAGGAGGAACTTCTTTACTTTGAGGGTGGTGGAGCACTGGAACAGGCTGCCCAGAGAGGTTGTGGAGTCTCCCACTCTGGAGACATTCAAAACCCGCCTGGACGCTGCCCTGTGCAACCTGTTGTAGGTGACCCTGCTCTGGCGGGGGGGTTGGACTAGATGATCTCCAGAGGTCCCTTCCAACCCTGACTATTCTGTGATTCTGTGATTTTTGCTGCTGCTGTGACAGATGGATGATTTAGTACTAGTTTTGATTTTTTAACTAGCTGATCTTCTAATCCCCTTTTGGACAGCTCAGTTATATTTTTATGCTTAATCTGCTAGAGTTTATGTTCGTTTCTGTGTTTTTCACTCAGACACACCTGCAGCTTTTTGAATGATGCTTTCTTGCTCTCAACCCTGCCTCCTGTTATCAGCGCCAGCATCTTTCTCTTTTTCGGGCCGCTCCAGGTGGGTGGTAGCCCTACCACTGTGTCCCCAGCATGGTCCCTTCAGCTATCTCCACCCACCTGTGAGGATTTAATCCTCCTAGATGTTTCTTTGAGCTTTTTTTTTAACAAGTTCAAGATTTCCAAAGTGCCTACCATATCAGAAAAATCTGCCAGTGCTCCTGTCTTGTTCCTCAGGCTTCAAACACTGATGTTGAGACAATCACAGCACTGATTTAGTTTCCTGTCCTTCTCTTTGAATGTTAAGCCTCTTTTTTAATGCTCTCCCCTGATGTGTCCTTCCCTAGAGGCTACAGAATTTGCTATGTCTTGTCCTTGGGAACACCGTCCTGAAAAATGTCACCACTGGTTGGCTTTCCCCATTCCTCAGTTAAAAAGCTCACTGACAACTTCCTGCATGCTCATAGCCAGCAGCCTATTTCTCTTCTGATCCGGATGAAGTCCATCCCTCTTGTGCAAGTGTTCTATAGTACCGAAGTGTTCCCAGCTCCTGCTGAAACCTTATTCTCAACCAGGTGGTGAAACCGCCATCCACATCCCTCCCTGGTCCCAAGCAGCTTTTCAGCACGAAGTGAGCACAGACATTCTGGTTTTCATCTTCTTCCCTGGGAGCTTTTCTCCTCCCTTTTCCTATGACAAAGGTACTGAAGCAGACCATGACAATGCACCCCTCTCTGGCTTATCCAAGGACCCACCAGTGTACCCTGTGAAGTTTGTCATCTTCATGTTCTTCCCCAGAGTAGTGGGAAACTCCTCTGCCCCCCCAGCTCCGGTTCTTCCCCATCTGTGTCTGAAAACACAGAGTTAGACTGGAAAGCTGAATGGTGGATCTAACGTGTGTACACAAAGGAGGGCCTGGGGCCTGTTTGGGATATGCAAAGAACATGCATTGTAGAAGAGGGTTCTGTATATATGGTGTGGAACAAGCATGAGCCACAAGACTCTATATGCATGTGGGAAGGGTGTACTTCAGTCTGGCAGCTTACTCCAGGGTTGTCCTCTGGAGCAGTCCTCCCAAGCCACATGGATGTGTCCTCTAATAAGGAATGGGATAGGGATACTAAATGGGAAAGCTCATATGGTGAGGAGACAGGCTACAAAATAATATGGGAAAAGCTATCTTAACAGCTAAACTAAGCATGTAGCCACCTGTAGCCTGTGAGGAAATAAAGAGGAGATTGCCTTCCACAGAAGCATCTCTTCTGCATAGTACTTGTATGGACCGTGATCCTGATGTAAGCATGAGTCAGAAGAGTGGTCCTTGGTAATCTACTTCTTCCCTGGTGCAGCTTAGGGATTCCCTTTGCCCAGAGCTTCAAATGTCATGGAGCTCAAAGGAAATGCTGTTGTTAAGATGTTTTTTTACACAATATCCCTTGAAAATACTTTTTTTGGTATTTCAGAGGAGAATCTCCTCATCTCACCCCAGCAAATTCCAGCTGCTAGAAGAGCATCTTCTGGCAGTGAGAAGCAAAATGTAAGGTAGAACCTGTTCTGGGTTACAGTCAGTGACAACAGGGTTTATCTTGGCTCCGTCCAACTGGGGGAGATACAGTTTTACTGTCTTCCAAAAGTCTTGTCCTAGGCCCAGCTCAGACCCAAAAGTCAGGTCTCTCTTTACTGTTTGTGTCTCAGGTGCGTTAGACAAAGTCAAAGAATAGCTAAGGAAATATATTTTTTTCATTTTTGCTTGTTTGCTTATTTTGTTTGTTTGTTGGTTGGTTGGTTTTTTTTTTGGGGGGGGGGGGGTATTACTGGACTGGTAAAAAAGAAGCACTGCCTGATCTTTTCAAGTGCTGCATTTGATCAAACATTACCAGAGAGATTTGTTGCCCCTCCAAGCCTTTGTACCTCCCAGAATGATGCCATTTTTAGAAAGTATTTTTTAAAACTGCATGTGTTTGCAAACCACAGGGTCACTCAGACGTGCCCTGCCTTTGTGGCTTCTGCTAACCATGCAGGGCGTATCTACAGATGCAGGGAAGTGCATTCTCTCCCAGGTTTCCTTTCCTCTCTCCCATGTCCTGATCATTTATTCAGGAGGGTGCAGTGGGCCGAATCCACTCGGGTCAAGAGCATCTGCTGACCACCCCTATAGTCTCATGAGATTGTTTCAGGGACACTGGGCAGCAGAGTGCTCAGGCACAGCACACATCTGAACTAGGAGCCTGGGAGAAAAGCCAAGCTCCCGTCCCCATCACATCCTGGCTCTGCAGCTGGCCAGCTTTCCCTCTTCTGGAAGCGCAGGCTCCGAGGCCTCATGGGAGCGGTGACTTGCTCTTGCCAGATCTCCCATTAACAGATTTGGTACTGCACATGAAAGATGCTCCCAGCTCCTTCATGAGACTACCACCCCCTCTGAATAAATCTCCCTTCAAAGAGGTTTATATTACTGGCAGTTATTCTTCCTGACCAGGTCTGGGTAATGTGTAGTGAATAATTTCTGAGGCCCTCACACCAGATTATGCCTTAATGTTAATGCTAACAAAGGTACAAAAAGATCTATTTGGCCTTTAGTGAGGAAGAATTTCCCTTTCTCCCTCCCTCTAAGCACACTGGCAATAAGACAAAATGTTTCTGATTATTTTTCCCAGCCCTGGAGGGTTACCAAGATGAATCACCTTGCAGCTACCATATTTTGAGAATGGAAGGCCCAACCTGAAAATAAAAGTCCTGGCTTGACAAAAATAGTAATAGTTTGGGTTGTTCTGGGGGTTTTTGTTTTGTTTTGTTTTTTTTTTTTTTTTTTTTTTTTTGGTTCAGCCATTTAAAACTGAATCTTAGTCTCCCTGAACCTAGAAGGAACCATTAGGACTGTGATGCAGTGACATTATCCATCACATGCTTTCTTTGCATTCCCAAGTACAGCTCTGCAAAGCCCTGTGTCCTTCTGTACATGTTTGGTTTGTACATGTCCTCTGCTAATCCTGAGAATGTGACTGACAATTTGTCACTCACGAGCACGATGGGGACCACATGCCACACACTGCGCCGTGCAGGATCACCAAACCCATGGACTTTTTCTTCCCTGATCCCACACAGCTAGCATAAGGGTCACCCTATGAAAGGAGTACATTAGCTGAAAACAGGCAAAAGAAAATACTTCTTTATACCATGAGTAACTGGGAACTTCTGGACTGTACCAGGAGTCAGCTGGCATCAGCAGGGTCAAACGGTACCAGATAAATCCGTAGGCAAGAGGGGCCTGTTACTGAAGGGGACAGGCAGGGATGTACCACTGCCACCCGCACTCTTCCACAATAGCATCTCCTACTAGCACTGCAGGATACCAAGTGGTGGCTTACAGGGACCACCCCTGGCCCAGAGCAGTCTCTGTGGGACAGGAAATTTGAAATTGGAGCGTAAACCTAACAAACCTGGGGGACACTGGACGGGGCGGGAGAGGGATGAAGAATTGCTGTCTATAATAAGTCACGTATTTTAGAGCAGGTGCCTGAAAGATGGACTGAACCAGCCTTTGGGAATGGTTGTTCCTTCTCTTGGCTCTAGAGGGAGCTTCGGAAAGTGAACAAACTGGCTGCGTGTGAACCTCTGCAAAGGGCTGAAATTAGGTGAGATTCACCCCTGTCTGAAGACCAAGGTAACAGTTTTTAACTTCTCCTGGAAGTCTTTAGGCCCTTGTGTGTCAGGCTTATATTACTGACAGTTATTCTTCCTGATGAGATCTGGGTAATATGTAATAAGTAATTTCTGAGGCCCTCTCACCAGGTTACGCCTTAACGTTAATGCTAACAAAGGTACAAAAAGATCTATCTGGCCTTCAGTGAGGAAGCATTGTTTCTACATGTTTCTACAGTGCCAGATGGGAGGGTTAATAAATGTAATGAATTTCATTATTTTGTTTTCATCACAGTGCATTTTTTATATGGAATGTTTCCTGATGAAGCTTTAACCCTGTTAGTAAAAGCTTAACAACATGAAATCAATAATAATTTTAAAACAACACAAAACACCACCACCACCCACCCCCACCCCCCAAAAAAAAAAAAAATAATAGGTCTTGCAAGTGTTTTAAAAAACTGAGAGGAGACCTGAAAAATTTAGTGTAGTCCAGGATTTGGTCTTCCATCACAGTCCAAACCTCTCAACTTTTGGTTCATCTTCTTCAAATGTAGCACCAGGACTGTCGATAAACTCTCATATTTGATGATGAAGAAATGCATCAGTGACACATGACTGTGACCATTCAAGGACAAGTCAAATCCCCCTTTATGATATTTGAGATTTTTGAGCTGAATGTTCCCAATACAAAGTCAGCATCATTGATAAAACTGGTATGGAATTAGCATGCAGACCTGCAATGCAGCCTCAATCTACCCAAATCAGTTTGTCTCCAACACCTAAATTTGATTACAACTTCTCTTATCTAAGTTATTTTTCAATTAAATGCTCATGTATTTTTATGGATATTAAATATCTCTCTTGACTGGCTGCAAATGATGTACAATAGAACAGCTGGTAAATTTGAAGACAGAAGAGAAGAATTAAGATCAAATAAAAGCATGAATTCTAAAAACGTACTCTTTTTTGTCCATATATTTAAAAAGAAATACTAGAGTTCATATATTTTAGTCAGACAATGTCAATGCACTGAAACGCCATATCATCTCACGAGTTTTTGTTTTTATTTTTTTAAAATTCTTGGTTCAATATCAGAGCAGATGCTTTTTTTCGCATGATTGAAATCATATTGCCCAGCCACTGCCCAGGTAGCTGGTAGGGAAGTGTACAAGGATGTGGAGTGAACCCAGTCACTACAGCTTTCTGGCCTTGGTCAGTGACAAATACATAGACAGGATCAGGATCTTTTCATTGTGCAAATACAGGATGATACCAAATCCAATTTTCCTGACAAAGGTATGTTTTTCTAACCTTCCCCTCCACCATGACCAATTGGTGAATTGTTGCTTGGTGCCCTCAGGCCTCTGAGTTTAGAGTTTTTCTAGGTACTCTCAAAACTGTGACTTGTTACCTCACCAATGGCCATATCAGAGCAACTGAGAGCAAGAATTGAGGAGCAAGAAATAGTGAAAGTGTCTGTTAGAGATCATTAACCCAGACAGCCATCTGCTACTGGCAGGAGACAAATAGGGAGGGCAGGTAAAAGCTCTGTCCTGTGCTGCCTGATGGAAACACAGACACTCTGATTTCCTAGCTAATAAATGCTACATCTACCCAGTAATCTGTTACCCCAAGGCTCCCACGACTAGTTTGGGGGATTGACACTCGAGTCTTTCCGGCTTATTAGTTTTCTTAGTAAAAGCATGTTATTGGCACCATGCTTCCCAGTTGAGCTGCCTGTCCTTCCTGTTCAAACTGTGGTCCTGGGGGCACTGCCCAGACCCACCAGCATGCCGTACAGAAACACCACTGAAGGCTCCTCCTCCTCCACTGGAAGACATGGACATCACCCTGGTGGGGGGAAGAAAACACAGCAGTACATGAAACCAAAGATACGCTAAACGCTGCAAGATTCACACCAGCAAAAGGGAATAAAAAGCCATGGATTTCTGTGCCTTGTGTTTTGGTTGCAGGACACAGGGAGTTGTTCTAGCCTGGCTCCCTACAGAAATGGGGCTGTTGGCAGTAAATTTTGACCTTCCTGGGCAATTACAGCCAGAATTTGACAAAGCAGCCAAGGTTTCAAAGACACCAACTTCTTGCAAGTTTCATTAAAGTAGTTTTGTAAATGAGAAGAATCCAGACTCTTATTTTCTTAGAAAGAAATGTTGCAAAGTGACCTCAGCTATCAAGAAGTCCACAGGACAAGAGCCACAAGAAACCAAGTTACCTAATTGCTACTTTTCACCAAGCTATTAGGTTTCTTTGCAGTTCTGGAAATATAGCTATGATTGTCTATTCACTACAGTGCTTGAGGGTAGCCAGACTTGCTCGTTGTGGTGGTGCTGCTGCCACTGCTGAGACACTGAGCAGAGAAAAGTCCTCCAGCAGCACTGGTCTCAGCAGAACCTGCGTATGGTCACATTCAGTCATGCCAGCTGTGCCACAGGCCAAGCTGGAGAAATATGGGCTAAGGGGAAACTTGTATTTTGTGTGTCAGAGAGAGAGCCTTATGCCATACAGCCTGCACTGAAACATATAATTAAAGGTGGTAAATGGCAGTATAAGCTGGTCTGTTTAAGTCCATTGCAGAAATCCACTCTCCATGTCCAAATAAATACTTGATCTATGCAGACACTGCTGGCAGTGTTTTGACAAGGCAATTGTTACATGAATGCTTGTTCACAAAGCAGGAACAGGCACAGTCAATGCACTTAGCTAACATCCTACTTAATTGGAACTTAGAAGAGGTGTTTCCATCCCACAGGCTGCCCTGTTCCCCCCGCCCTGCCCTGCTTTTTGTAGCTTTCTCCAAACCCAGCTCGAGTCTCACACACTCTGGTGACCAGAGACCACAGCAGCCTGTCTCATTCTGGAATGCTTTAAAAAAATTAATTCAGATCTACTAGTAAGATTACTCAAAGCTGATGCAGCCCTTTTTGATCTAATTTGCTTTATTTGTTTTAGTTTTGGCCTATTCAAATTCACACTGAATCTGAACAAATGTCTTGCTGTGAAGAGTTAAAATTTGTTTTAGATTCAATTGACCACAGGAAAAAGAAAAGAAAAAAAAAAAAGACAACTTTTAGCTCCAGGATCCAGCAGTTAAGGTTGAAAGTACCAAGCATGACAGAAACCCCCTGTTAAAGAGATTGCATTTAAATGTAAATTTACTCAAATTTACTCAATTATTTGATCAAAACAATGTTAATAAAGTAAGTGTATCTTTGAAACTCCAGCTTCAAATGTTAGACATTTACATTCTCATGTTACATTGCAGTAGCTCCAAACAGCTTCAGAATAAACGCTTCTGCTATATATCCCTTCTGCTGGAGAGCACAAGAGCAGAAAGACCCATCCTTTCTGCCAAAATCCACTGGAAGGAAGAGAGCTGAGGCAATAAAACATCCTTCCTTCCCCTTGCTGGTCATCTGCTCCCACAAAATGCCTTCAGGGCAGATTTTGCATGGGTCTGGCTTCTGCCCATTTCAAAAGGATGTGGCTAGGTAGGAAAGGGTGGAGCAGAGGGACCATTTTTGGCCAGGGTAGTTGTGAAACACCTGCTGTGCCCCTTCCACTCTCAAGCCCAAGTGCTTCATAGGCCAGGAATGAAGAGACTGCAGCAGCAGAGGGGTTGGGTGAAAACGTACAGCAGGCAGGATGGTGAGGCCTCCACTAGCTTGCAGGACTGCCCAGTAAAGGTCAGACCTACTCCACATGTCTTGAGTTCCCTGGTAGCTAAGATTCCCTCCAAGCAGGCCTCTGGGACCTACTCGATGACTTGGCATATGTGCTCACATCTGGGCAGGTGTGCTAATAGCAGTGAAAGACTTTCAGTCCCTGGGAGGTGCTCAGAGAAGAGGGTCCTCTCCCATCCTGCTCCAGTTCCCACCCGCTAACCTTTGCTGGAGGGGGTCTCTAATTATCGGTGGGAGAGAAGACTGGCACTCTCACCAAAGGGATGCTTGTGAGAGTGTCAGCAGGGACAAAACTAGATCACAGCATACTGCCCTGTTGCCCCTACCCTGCCCTGCTTTTTGTAGCTTTCTCCAAACCCAGCTCAAGTCTCACACACTCTGGTGACCAGAGCCCACAGCAGCCTGTGTGGCTGCAGATCACAACATACTGCCATAGGGCAACTCTCTGGGAAACAATGTTTCTTATTCTAATACACATTTCTTTTTTAAAATCAAGTTGACATCTGTATCTCCTCATGGGAAGTCCTTACTTTCTGGACATGCACCTCATTATTGGCGTGGATTATGGAGAAACATTCTTTTTAGGTGGTGAAGGAGCCCAAGGATGATGCCCATAAGAAACCATACTAGTTTGAGACCAACAGCTCGCCTTGTGTGAAGTGCAGGTCTTTCAGTGTGCAGGAAATTCTGTGAGGGAATACTATAAAAAAAGAGTGAATTTTCTGTTCTGCACTCTAGTCATGTCCTCGCCCACGCACAGAGCATCGCAGGGGTTTCTGACAACATTTTGCAGCTGAGTATATTGAAAGAAGAGCACTGGGAAAGGAAGAAGAGCAACCAAAAATGTGTCATCTTCTCAGGCTCATTCTAGACCGTTTTTTTTTCTTTTCTTCATTATTTCATTTTTACCAAAACTCACTGCCCTAACAAGGACATCTCTGCTGGCACAAGTCCTAATGCAGATGCAGTTACATAAAAAAAGCCTATTCTATTTGGGAATGTGGGAAAGAACTCTTGCGTCTATCAACTGTAAACCTTCAGCGAGGCAGATGGGTTCAAATTCAAGTATATGTTTGCTAAAACCAAGGGAAGGGCTAAAGCACAGTTTCCTTCAGTGTCAAAACTCATCTTCCTGTTAACATGCAGTATGTACAAAATGTAACAGACTAAGATTACTTATTTAAGCATGTTCAAAACAATGTTTTCTCTTTTCAGGGCTGTGACAGGTTGAAGTAGCTCTTCAATGCTATTTATTTATTTGTTCACATCCTATCTCATGCAGGTCCACCCCTGACAAAACACTTGACATACTGTTTCACAGTCATTTTAAGATGATCTAGAACCAAGCTGCCACTGAAATGAATAATCCCAGCCTTCTCCTCTCCCTGCCTGCTGCCTCTCAGTCCTTGTCCCTTCCTAAGATCAGCTCCAGCAATTGCGTGGCTAACACATCTCACCCATTCAACAGTAAAGCCTCACCACTCAGTGACAGCTAAGTAGCTTTCACATTAGCCGGGCCAGAGGGACACTAGGGCACAATAAGAGGTTCCCTGCCAACAGACCTGAAGAGTAAGAATCCACCATCTGATGACCCATCTTCAAGCACAACGGCTCAAAACAGATGCTCCTGGCATCACAGGCCCTATGTCAATAAGCACACATGCCACTTGGTCTAAGGTGGGCTGCACCACTCAGTGCCACAAAAAAAAAATCCTTTTTTCCTTAACCCATCCAAAGAAACTGTCTTTGATTAAAGCTGGCCCTGGCTCAGTGTGAAAGACAGTACCAGGAGTGTCACTTAAGCTGTTCCTCCTCAACATCTTCATCGCTGCCTCCCTCTGGCCACATCTGTATGTGGGCACAACTGCCAGGCAACAGCAGGCAGCAAAAGAGAGTATCCCAGTGACCATTTCTTTCTGATCATTGATTGCTGGGCATTAGGAAAACAACGTGGTTGTTTCTCAACTGTCACGGTGCCCACAGTTAAGAAAAAGAGCAAAAACACAGGGAGATCGCTCCTTTTACAGGCTGCTGCATGGTTTTGTCTATTCAGAAGGAGAAGGAATGGGAATACAGAGCAATCATCTTGCTGTGGAGCTGCTTCCCTTTTATGGAGTGGAGCACCACTCTAGCTGTCATACAGCACCGCTGTGCTCCAGCTGGTCACACACGTTTGTCCCAAAGAGCTGGGATTTTAAAAGTACACTGGCCTTGAATGAAGTAGGTGGCTGGCTGATGCTCCGCTGACTCTAGACGTGTGTAGGGAGGAAACTTCAGTCATCAAGCAATTGGTGGCTCCAGCACAGAGTAAAGTCAGTTGCTATTCAGGGAAAGGAAAGGCAACTGTTCCCTGGGGGGAATGACTGCACTAGCTCAGCGCCAGGAATAGGCTGAGATTTTTAAATTTTTTTTCCCCCCCTACACCTCAGGAAAAGCGAACACACAATGTTCATTTGCAGAGATCGTTTCCTGAACATGATGTGTGCTCGCTGTCCCGCAGGTCACTTTCCAGTGTGTCACATCCTTCTGCACAAGGGAGAGCAGGAAATGGCAAACTCCCAGTATGAGGCAAAGCATTCCCATTGCAGCAATTGGTCCACAGGAGCTATAAATTGGTCTCCTCCAGAAACAGATCAAAATTTGTCTTTGGGGAGGTCAGCTGGAAACTAAAGGTAAGTCTGAACCAGTATTTTTTAGAATCTCTCTGAGTACTGTATTAGGAAAGCTTTTGCAAGTTTTGGACTAATGTATACCTTTATTGCTGGGGAGATTTTTTCTCTAAGAGCTTAGATTTTTTCTTAGATTTTTTCTCTAAGAGTTGGGTTTGTTTTCCTTTATGCTGGCATAAATCAGTGTATTCAAAAGACAGGCATCACTGCACGGCTTATGCTATATGTTGAATGACTGTAACTGCTGTGAGATGCCTGCTGTTATTACCTGAGACTGTTCTCAGCAACAAAACCTGCGGAACAAATTGTTAGGAGGCTACAGGAGTCGATATATTTAATAATCATCATATCAATCTGTTATTAAGTTATTGATGACATGCTCATTCTTAATTTCAATGCTGGTATCCATTTAGCTTAGTGTTAGTCCTTGTGCTTTCAGCTTCATCTCTGACTATAGCGTAAAAAGGAAGAGGACACTGCCTCCAGTTAAGAAAAGCACAACATACTAACTGGGTCAAATTGCTTTATGATACCAAGAGAGACTGAGGCTGTTGTTTTGAAGGGCATAGGGGAGATTCTAAAGGATTCTGTAAGAGATGGATCAGGACAAGTAGAAGGGAAAAAAAGTGCAGTGAGAATATTTACTTACATACTTCAGATAGAAAGACTCTCTATGGTAGGAGGTTTCCTCCTTCTGAAACACAGGGATTCTGCAGAATGAAAGCCCCAGTGTTCCTAACTATACAGTCTGCTCATGTGAGGGACCACGCACCTCCAGTTCAAACAGTACACAAGACATAGATGTGAAAAGGTGGCTGCAGCAACGAATAGTTTTTCTTAGTGGGCCCTGGGACAGGATCTTTCTGCTACAGAGACCTATTTTGCCTATGAGGACATTACATACTGCAAAAAGCTTCTTAGCTTTATGGCTAGATCGTGCTAGGTGCAGAGGCACCACAGCCTTGTGCACAGTGCAGTGCTGTGGAGCACAAAAGCTCTGCTCCCACCAGACAACTGTTGATGGTACCTCACTCCTGTTGCCTCGCTTGGTTCAGTTGCCCTGTATGTAAGCAGGGTTAAGGATGCTGGCTCCCTCTGAAAAGCACTTTGCCCTACAGCGACCTGCAAATGCTTATTGGACCATTTCTTTCTACCCTTGTGACAAAGAACAGGGAAAGCGAACAGGTCACCTAGCACCAAAACCCTGAAGATTCACCCTCTAGAAGGGAAGACACACTCCTGCTATCTTGCCAGGGGAGGCTGACATAGCCAGCAGTTTTCAAGCCTTTTCTATTCACAGGTCTCTGTATTTCCCGTTTCCCCACCCCCAAGGGAGCACGCACCGAAACTGGGCTCACTTTTCTGATGTACCCTTCACGAACCTTTTAAACAAGGCCCATAGGCCTCCCTGCCACTGTCACTGGGGATCCACCAACACAGGCTGGACTGAGCACCACAGAATAACGGTTCCCATCTTTGTCCAGACCCTGACGCCAGGTTACAATAGGAAAAAAATGCTGCGGGACCTTGAGTTGCTTAGGCTTAAAGAAAGGAAGGATGTTCACAATACCCGTCTGAGGCGTCAATGAGCTTCTCACCTCCTAGATGGAAAAGCCAGACCTTGACTCCTCTCAACAGCTTCCCTCTGTCCTCCTTTAATGGGAAGTGACCCCTAAATAGCAACCTGGGATGAGTGGCTTTCACCTCTTTAGAGCCTGGCCTTTCTTGTAAAAGATGCCCTTGAATATTGCAGATCCTCTGAATCCCATTAGGGGAAAAACATTAGTTCTGTCAGGATTACTGCCCTGGGCACTGAGTCAATCGCAAGGGAATTTCTGTCCCCAGGGTTGGAAGAGATGTTTTGTGTCTTCACAGAGGTAATAACAACAGCACCTCTGACCCCAGCCCTTAAGATATTTCAGTCTTCTCAGGGAGTAAGAAAAACTTTTAAAAGTTCCTCTGTCTGAAAAAGTTCCTCTGTGTACGTGCATGTGTATGTGTGCATGTGAGTGTGTACGTGTGTGCAGAGAGCAAACCTTTCATGTAGCTGGGTGAAGCAAAAAAAAGATTGGCTGGATGCCATGTCTGAAGTGGTGGTCCAGGCTGAGCATGTCTCGTGTTTGTTCTTTTTTAAACATAAGTCCCAACCCAGCCTTTTCTGTTTCTGGACAGAAGCCATGGAAAGAAACGGTGCTGCCTTTCCCCAAACACTAGACCCCACACACCACTTCCACATAGCGCTGCTGGACCAGAGACGGAGGCTGCGTGGCCAAATTGCTCACCTTCACAAGGCGGCTCGTAAACTCAACAAGCTCCGCAAAAGGTCCCTGATTGCCAATGTCAGCGGGAGCACCCTGACTGCTGCAGGAGCAGTCACAGCCATCGTGGGGCTGTCCCTGAGCCCGGCAACACTGGGAGCCTCTCTCCTGGCATCAGCTGTGGGTCTGGGCCTGGCCACTGCCGGGGGGGCTGTCAGCATCACCTCCGATCTCTCCTTAGTGCTCTGCAATTCCCGGGAGGTGAGGAAGGTGCAGGAAATCGCAATGACTTGTCGGAAACAGATGAGGGAAATCCTCGGCTGCCTGGAGTTCCTTCGCCGGGGGCAGGGCCCAGGGGACCCCACACTGCGCCAGTCGGAGAAGAGGGCCTCCATCTCACTGTACAACTCCATCTGCTTCATGGTCTTCTGCGGCTCCCACAGCTTTCTTGTGCCAGAATACACAAAGGAGGTCACAAAAGTGAGCCAGGCTGTGCTGAAGGCCAAAATTCAGAAGCTGGCTGCCAACCTTGAGACCTGCACCAGGGCAATGGATGAAGTCTGTGAACTTCTTGAGTCCAGGACAGAGGTTTCCCCATGCACAAGGAGACTCAACTTGGGTGCTAAAACCACTGCTGAGATCCCGAGACCATCCAGCTGAAACAGTGTTTGACCCATACTTAAAACTGGGCTCTGAGACATTACATTATTAATTGTCACCATTAGCACTGCTATCTGTTACTATCATAATATTGGTGGTGGTAATCCACACAGGTGTGCACATCTCTCATGTGCCCTATCTATATCTGAACACAAACTCCTTCCTCATAGGAAGCTAAAGCTTCCAGACACACACACCACCAACTGACAGTAACCACCTGATTCACGTTGGAGGTTGATGGACACATGGACTATTGTGTACACAGCAGCAGATCCCAGAGCCTGATGGCAGGGGTAGGTGGCTGTTCCTCAGACCCTTGTTTCCCCAGTTATCTCCCCAGCTCTGCTTCCCCAAGACAGCAAAAAGAAGTACGTCAGGAAGCTGATGAATTCCTGCAGTCCTGGTATTATGAATCCTACCAGGGCTTATGAATCTATTAGTGGTAAAAGCGCTGGGATACCCTCAAAAAAACAGCAGCTGCCAATTTCCAGTAAAGTCCCATTACCAAGGTACATCTGGAAAGGCTGTTGAAGGAAGCAGCTCCAGATATGTCAAACTGCATGGATGGCTCATCATCCCAGCGTGAAATAGCAGAGCCAGAAATTGTTATCCCTTTTGAAGAAACCTCTCCAGAGGCTGAGAACTGTGATGTTTATGTTCTATTTATTTACATAGGATTATTTTAAGGTTTTGATATTGTATTTAAAGATGTACATTTTTTCTCTTTTAAAAAGGAGGCCTCTGCTCCAAAGGAAAGCAGCTGTTCTTAGAGGCAAAGCAAGTCTGTGGCATGTGAGAGCAAGTTACCCGTTCTTTGGCTGTGAGGGAGGGCAAGTCCCTGTAAGAAAAGGAAAGCATGGCCTGAATGCTGGTAGTTATAAAATTGGTGAAACACAGTCAACCAGTGACAGATTTTAGGAAGCAAAAGCGGGAGAAGGACAGGTCAGTGACCCTGGGACCAGAGCCTGCCTCAGGGCACTAGTGGAAGAAAGCAGTTATATCTTTTGCAGCAGGGAGGGAAGTGTAGTTTGAAGTTACTGGTCTGAGTTGGAACCCAACTGTGATGGGAGCACATCTGAGAGGTGGAGGCGCCACTCTCTGTGCAGTCAAGCAGCCTGTGAGACTCACAGTGGTTTGTCCATGAGGGTGGAGGCAGCACTTACGGAGAGCTACACATACTCCTAGCAAGGCTTCCTGGGGTAAGCTTAACATTAGCAATATATATGCTGGTACTAATACTCCAGAGGGGTGCAGAGGAGTAGGATGATTCAGTGGCAGAGCACTTACAAAGCAGGAGGAAGGTCTGGGACCCTGTTTGAACTGACTGCTCTGCTAAATACGTCCTTTGTGATTTTGACCCCTCAGTGCCTCAGTTCTCTGTCTAAAAATGGGGATAGTAGCATTTCCCTACCTCACAAGGATGTTTCTGGGACAAATATTGCAAAGTACTCAAGTACTGTGATGATGGGGATGTCAGTACCTTGAAGAGGTACAATGAAGAGACCCCGGACACTAGCTTGAGACAACTAGAGGAGTTAATGCAGGGATAATTCCACCTCCACAAGTAGACCCCAGTGGATAAGGTGAACTTCCCTGCAGACGCATGAATCAAAATGATCAGAAAACTCACTCTGTAATTCTGTAATGCTGAGCAAAATCTTAGGAAGGGCAACACTACATTTCACAAAGCTTGAATCCTTGTCCTTTTTGTCTCTTCCTCTCATGACATCAACATTTGTTTTTACACATAAGAAGAAAAAAAGCTTTGGTCCCTCAGAGTGTGATTCAGGTGCCTGTGATGCCTATGCTTGTTTGCCAGAAATGAAGTACACTGCTGGTTCAATTAAATTAATATGAAGCACTTTTGTGTCAGTGTCTCTCTGTACACCTGCATGTGATCACATTCCTGCCCCCTGGCTCACCCTGCTCGATTTCACGCTCCAGGCACTGGAGCCAGGGAATCCATAGGAACAGCTGGCTGTGTTCAAAGGGGAGAATGAAAAGTGAGTTCATCAGCCTCATACCACACAGCTGGCATTTGTGTACGAGTGTGTTTATGTCTGTGTGAGTGTATATCCTGGTGCGCAAATTAGACCATGTACACTGTAGACGCTGGTCTCTGACATGCAAACACTGAGATGCATATGTGTGAGCAGGTAAGTGTGTTTTTGGAGTGTGAACTGCACACTCTGCAAAGGCAGACACGATACTAAATTTTCCTTAGTATATCCAGCATATCACCAGCTAACTCTACGAGATCAGTTACGACTTCACCATACTTCTGAGACTGCTGGTTTTATCATCACAGAGAAAATTATATAACATATAGCTCTCCTACTTCCTCCTCAGTTTTCTAGTAATGCTGTTTTGTCCACATGTCCACACACAGGGAACAACACAGGAAAAACAACAGCTCTGAATGGACTAAGCTCACTGGTATAAGAATCTGGATTTGATAGCCCAGAGCCTCACAAGAGCTGATTTGCTCTCCTCAGCACAGTCCTGCACTGCAATCACAGCCACTGTTTCAGCAGCTGGGACAAATCACAAACTTTTGCTTCCATTCTCAGCCACACAGGCCCAAAATATCCTACTTCTGTTCTGTTTTTCCCTAGATTAACCCTTCACTCGAGGTCAGGATTTGGGCTGTTGCAGCGTGCTGCTATGTGAGCGTGATTGAGCACAAGGTACCAGGCTCTCCTGGCCAGGTCTCAGCCACCTCCCTCTCCAGGTTTGTTTTCTAGGAACGCAACAGGAGTCTCAGGCAGTGAGGTCCGCAGGCTGGAAGATGTGTAATCCTACACAAGACAGAGGAGCCGTGTGACTTTCTTTGCTCCAAAACCCATCCAGTGCTCTTGGACACCTTCTAAGCTGGGTGGTCCTGTGAATCTAAGTCTGTGCCCTCACACCTCAGCTACACTCGATCGAGCAGCTAGCAGGCAGGGCAGGAGGTGGTCAGATGCTCCTTACCCAGCTCCGCGCATGCCGTCCTGTCTCCTCCCATGCAGTCAGCACAGGATCTCATGTGACACCCTGGGGAGCCAGCTTTGGGATCTGTGCTGGCAGAAATCTACCATCTGGGGGGCAAGATTCATTCCCTACTTCTTCCTACTCCCTGCCAGGTCAGATGAGCATCAGAGCTGGTACCAAGAAAGCATCAGAAGCAAGTGACCTGGGCTGGGACAGGGGTGCACCTACTCCAGTATTAATATTGGCTTAGTTGCAATATTGTGACTCCCTCAGAGTCACAAGAAACATTCTGGGGAAGTGTCTTTGATAAACAGCTTTTTTGCTAGTAGTTATTTACCCTTAAAAGTAGCAGATGTGCTGGTGGAACCCTTCCTTTGGTAGCTAGGCAGCGGGTTGAGAAGGGTACGTGTGTGATTTGGTGTTTAGCCTGGGCTGGCAGTTATGAATCCTGGCCTCCTGATGCCGTTTTTACTCCCCTTTTTATTGAAACTGCTGTGTGGAGGAATGATTCAATGGTGAAGCAGGAATGCAAACATCATTTTAACACAAAGTCCCACAGTATGTTTTGAAAGCATAATAAAAAGTACCTATGACAAAACAACCCAAGTACAGTCAGAGAGTTGGGATACCCCAGTAGCCTACCTCTAGGTATCCCAGTGGGTAAACAAGTCCATTTACCATTAACTGTGACCTACTATATACTGTCCATCTTGTCTTATTATGCATCCCTTATGAAACAGTTGGCACTAAACCTGCACTAAAATTCACTTGCTGCGGATGCTCCCACCCTGCCCCCCCTAAGGAAGACTGAGCTTGCAACATGCAGTAGGGCTAGAAACATATTTGGTCAAAAATCAAGTCTAAAAGCCCTGGAATGAAAATTGCTAAATCCAGTATAATCTACAGTGTCCTGTGCTGAAAAGCACAAAAAGGGAATCATCATTTAGAAGCGGTACTTATTATCACACACAAGTGCTTCCAACAGCAGCTTAGGACAGAAGGGAACTTTTATTTAAATACATCTACTAACAAAAGGGAATTACCCAAACTGGAATTTCACCACCTTGCTCCCCACCAAAACAGCACCTATCATATTATATGGGCAATGAGTTCAACTAAGAATCACGAGCAGCGACTTCCCATCACACCCCTGGCTCCATTTCTTGACACATCCCAGTGACCCTTACAAGGGTTCATGCCTAAGCGCTGGCCAGGCTTAACCTTTAGCATTAATGATATATAGCAACCTCATGTCTCAGAGTGCTGTAATTTTTGAAACGTGGCCATAACGAACATCTACATTGGGTGTTTCTTGTTGGGTTTTGTTTGTTTGTTTGTTTAATTAATTTCAAAATCATTGCTCCTGAGCACAGTGGGATGCAGCAGTTTCGTTTCCACTGCTGCCCAGTGAATTGTTTCAGGTTTCCTCTCCTTTCTCTGTCATGCAGAGAGTTTGTTCGGATTTCCTCTCACTTTCCTCATTGTTCTGGGAGCAGAGGAAATGGCACGCTTGGAATCCAGTGACAGATGCTCAGGTACGTCAGCATTTCCACTGCGAACACACCCAGTCAGGCTTCCCAACCAGCAAGAGAGGAAGGTCTGCTTAGAAATGCGGTCACGAGTTCCATTTTGCAGTCAGCTCTGCTGTCCTTTCAAAGCCTGAGCTCTTGGGTATGTTAGCATCTTTTTCCCTAAAACAAAGGATGTTCACCCAGCTGCAAGGTTGCCCTGCTGCAATCAGCATTGGGACTACAGGTCAGAGAGGCCACACCCAGACCAGATGGAAACCAATGAGCTCAGAAATACCATGATGACATGATATTTTGATGCTGCTTTCCCTTGAAAGACACTAAATCCACCACCGTTTTCACCTCTCGCTGTGCACTTGCATGCTCCCTGCCTGAGTCACAACAGCAGCAATCAAGAGGGATGAGGGAGCGTTTGTCTCTATTCCCATCTCCTGTTCTCTCATTTCATGCTGTGAGTTCCCACAGTTCAGTTTATTTTATGCATTTCTGGCACTTCAAAGTTGCACATTGGCAATTACCATAAACAAGAAAACAAGGTAGAACGATGACAGTTCTTTTGTTTTTTTTCCCTTCACTGGTAATTCAAAGTGTTTCACACCAGCACTTCTAAAGTTTATTTGCTCTTTGTATATATTACATACGTAAGTTTATATACACTCTTGCATTTGTGTGCCTGGCTAGCTCATTTTCTCTTGTTCTGCCATAACTGTAGAACTTAACAAATACAGAACTGCAAGGCAAACGTTGAGCTGCAGGCCTGAGGCTTCGCCATTTGTGGTTAATGCCAAGCAGGCAGGCTTTAACCCAGCCAGTTCAGTGTGCTCTTACCCCAGTACAGGTGGCTATAGAGCCGCACCTCCCCCTTCTTTGTAGGCCTCTCTGGAGTTCAGTGAAAATCCACCCACAGTTTCTAATGGAGCAAAGCATCGCACTCGCCGCATACATCAATCCTGGCGGAAGCATAAGCCCAATTCAGTTTAAAGGAAACGAGCCTTGAAGGCATTCAGAAGACAGCCCCCCGCCAAGCGCGCTCCCTGACGACCTTGTGCAGACGCAGGATGTTCCCATAGACGCGGCAGCTCGGCCGACGTCGGCTCCTTTACGCCGAGAGGCCAAAACGGCAGCACGTGCCACCCCGAGCACGTCACCCGCTCCCCAGGGGGCTGCGCCCTGAGGAGCTCCGCACGCAGCAGACACCTTCTGACCGCCCCTTCCTCATGGCAGCACCGCCACCGCCGCGCGGCTTTGACGGGTAACGGGTAACGGGCGCCGCGCGTGGCCCCTCGAGCCCCGCCCCGCCCGCTCCGATTGGCTCGCTCCTCCGAACTACAAATCCCATAGCACCCTCAAAGGGAGGAACTACAACTCCCGGAGTGCTCTGCGCTGCCTCAGAAAGGCACGGTCCAAAATGGCGGCAGGAGGCGAGGAAGGGCAGGCGGCGGGGCCGGAGACAGTGGCGGGGC
>VZSZ01003906.1:30401-69657 GCA_013398815.1 Ibidorhyncha struthersii
CTGTATTTTCAGTTGTGTTAACTTGCCCTGGCGTTTTCCTTTTTCCATGCTCTTGGGGTACCCCCGGGGGAAAGAGAGACAGCTCTCTGCGTGTAGAAAGTTCCTTGTGTAAACTAGGGAAAAAATGACTAGTTTCTTACAGGTAGCAGTCACCTCCAACAGTTTTGAATAATCTATGAAGTTACTGATGGAAGTGGGATTCACTGTGAGCAGTCTGCCCTTTCATGTAGTTGCATTGAGGGTTTGGTGGGGTTTGTCTCTGCTAAAGACAAGTTTGGCTCTGTTGCAGCATGTATTTAACTTAACTCTGTGTTTTAATTTAGGTCTCTGTGCTGATGTCTGTTTCTCTTTTCACTTTTCACTAATGTTCAGGGAGTTACAGATGTCCTATGTGAAGCTTGTGACCAGTTAGGATGGAAAGTGCCAACAAAGATCCAGGTTGAGGCTATTCCAGTGGCTCTGCAAGGTGAGCAGTGTGCTTCTCTGAGCCTGAATCTTGGGATACCCCAGGAGCTCCACGTGAATGGATGAATTTTGCTGCGTGAGAAGTGGCGTGGATAAGAGGATTCTCACTTCTTCATCACTGAGGATCTCAGTCTAGAAATAGTTTCTGTGTTTGTTCTTGTGTCTTTCACAGGTGGAGCTTGGAATGCTAATTTCTTCTATAACATTGCTTGCAATTGCAAACTTTCAAATGGGTACAAATATGGGGGTTTGAGTGTTTGCTACTGTTGCATAGTTCTGACACTCCGTGTTAAATAGAATTGTTAGTCATTTGAACTGCTAGTCTGCATCGACTGTTTTGTTTCTGAAATACTCAAGGATACACAGGAAACTTGTGACAGATTTAGGACTGTGCCTCTTCTGATAGAGACCTACAGTGTGTGTCTGAAATTGGAGATGTCTTGACTGATTACAAAGCTTGTATAATCTGCTTTGCTGTGAGCAGGTAATTCTTGGAAATTAGATTTTTGGAGTGGCTAATAACCAAACCACAGTGACTTTATGTAAACATCCTGGATAAATTACTGAATTTAGCAAATATTTCTGCTTCTAGAATATTTGGTTGGTTTAAAAAAAAAAAGAAAAAAAACACCTTGAAACAGGAACAGAACAATGTAGTGACAGAATGGGAATAAACTTTCAGTGTCTACTCTGTCCTAGTACTTAACTGTTGTCAGACTCCTTTACTCCACATATAAGATTATCTTGGAGGAAAAAAAAAACAAAACACCCCAAAGCAAAAGTAAGATTGCATTCCTGAGAAGTTTTCTCCAGTTTAAGGCCTCTTAGCAACATGTTCTTCTCAGCTGTAGGAGTTTAGGAGGTCAGAATGAATTCTACTGACAAATTCTACCCTGTTGCCTGCACTGCTTTTGGCAAAGGACTTGTGGTTCTGATCCTTCGTGCTGCAAACCAATTTAGATTACTTTCTTAATCAGTGGCACAAAATTGATTGTGGCTTGTGAAATGTGAGTTTGGTGGTGCTGTTGTCTTGTAGCTGGTATGACCTAAGTCTCAACCATTGGAGTCTATTTCCTTGTAAGCCAGTAACCAGACAACAGTTGTTCTAGAATACTTATCCAGATAGAAACAATAGGCTGTAAATTGACAGACAGATTTGAGAAATAATAAAGTAAAGCTTTTCTTGAACATGAAGTGTGTATGAAAACCTGTATATTGGCAGAAGTTTAACTAGAGAATGCAAAGGATCAAGATTGTAATGCTTGTACAAATGAAGTCACACTCTAAAAATGCTGCAGAGGTGTTCTGAAATTCTTTGTTTTGGTCTTTTGTTCTCCTTCCTTTGCATCTCCTTTTTTTTCCTGTCCTTAGGGAATCCTTATGCTTCATTGCACAGTGCTTTAAAAGCTTCTTTCTCTGGTCTAGATTTGTAACACTTTTTGCCCTCCTTGCTGCTCCTTGTAGGCAGAGATATCATTGGACTGGCAGAAACTGGCTCTGGAAAAACAGGAGCCTTTGCTCTGCCAATTCTTCAAGCACTGCTGGAAACGCCTCAGCGATTATTTGCTCTTGTCCTCACACCAACAAGGGAGCTGGCCTTCCAAATCTCAGAGCAGTTTGAAGCTCTTGGATCCTCCATTGGTGTCCACAGTAGTAAGTAGCTTTGTGATACTGGAGCAGTTTTCCTGAAGACTGAAGTTTGTCAGCTCTAGATTACAAAGGAAACAGTAGAGAGTATTTTTATGGTGGGTTGAACAAAAGATGAGAAAAGCTTGTGATACTGGAAGATGGAGATCTGGTATCAGGTATCCTCAAGCCAGGACAGAAAAAAAGACTGTATGGTCTTTCCTCATGGAGTAGTCTGCAGCTCTTCTGCGTTTTATGTTACAACGGTTAAAGATGGAAGTAGAAGAGAATCTTTTCAATAGTAAGTTTGTGTCCAGTGAAATTGAATAGAGCTCCACTATGTAATCTTTCCTTCAGACTGTCTGTATTGGTTCTTTAGATATTCTCTACAAACATAAAAGCTTTGTGGGTATTTTTGGAATTCCTGGATTCTTGCAGCTGAGTTAAGCTGCAAAGAATAGATTCTGCCTGTAGCTCTTCAACTGTGAAAATTAAATACGTGGGGCCAGGACTTACTTGTATGGCTTACAGGGCCTGGGAAGGCCAGGTGTACTAATGTAAAGTGAATTTTCATAAAGATAAGTAGCCTTTCATTTGTACAGAGTTGTGGTGGGTGGCAGGGAGTAGGAGAAAACACTAGGGTGCCAGGGGCTGGCTGGTGCTACACTGAGAGATTCATTATATTCTGTTTGTCCTGCAGCGGTTATTGTGGGTGGAATTGACACGATGTCTCAATCTCTGGCCTTAGCCAAGAAACCACATGTTATAATTGGTAAGTTAATGTGCTGGGGGTTCGGGGTATGAATATTACCAAACTGCAGTTGTCCAGACAAAGAGTGCCAAAAGGATTTGTGCATTTGAAGGAAAAGCTTCATTTGTTTTTGTCCTGAGGTTTGAGTACTGGCTTGTTAATGTTTCTAAAGTATACACCAGTAGCATTGCTGCTACAAACTCCTTCCAAAGCATTCCTGCTAGACTGCCTTTGGCTTGGTTTTACATTCTCCTCAAGTATTCAAAATGCTGGTCTTATCCTTCTCAGTACAGCTTGTCTACAGTCTGTTTTGCTTTACTTTATTTTAGGGGTAGAGGGGGAAGGAGGGCATTCTTCAGTGTCTGACTCTGTTAGTCTTATTTCAAAACACTCTGAAGATATCCTGTGAAAGAGTCCTTCCCACAAAGCAATCAGTCTTCACTTGTCTTGGGCAAAGAATCCCATTTCTGTATTGGATGACTCATGTGGCTCTTTAGCTTGTTGACAGCTAGGCAGTGTGAATTCCAGAAGTCTAATAGCAGTGCAAATATCCTTTGCTTTCATTCTAAATTTGCTCTCTTGATTTTGTTGGTAGCTACCCCTGGACGTCTAGTTGACCATCTGGAGAACACAAAGGGCTTCAACTTAAGAGCTCTGAAGTTCCTAGTGATGGATGAGGCTGACCGGATCCTTAACATGGATTTTGAGACAGAGGTAGGAATCCGCTAAAAGAAGAGTGTGGAACACCAGATGAGTTCCTTAAAATTGCTTCATACATTCACACAGTAAACACTGGGAAATTAATTGCAAATTGTAGTGAAGATCTAATAATTTCACAAAAGTCTCTGGTGGCAGTAGAACTGAGCAGAGTTATGCAGAGCAAGGCAGTAGGAGGCATTTTTGTCTTTGAAATCTGCTAGTTTCTCTGGAGCACCTGACATTGATGCAGTTACTGTAGAACATGATCACATGCACGTTCCTGCGGGAATATTGCCTGATATTTGCACTGCTATTAGACTTCTGGAATTCACACTGCCTAACTGTCAACAAGCTATCACCTTACACCTTTCCTTTAGAAGAGGGGAAATTTGTTCCTACTGGGAGTCTTTAAGTTGCGCACGTGTATTATTCTTCATTTGGATAATCATTATATTTGGAGGAGGCTTATGTCTTGATTGCTGTTGTATTCAGCATTTCCATTTCCCTTCTATTTTTACAGGTAGATAAGATATTAAAAGTGATTCCTCGAGACAGGAAGACATTCCTGTTTTCTGCTACCATGACCAAGAAGGTGAGAGCAGAGTACTCTGCTTTAGTTCTCCTTCTATCAGGCTATACTGTTGACTAGACTGTATGATACAGGTGTCTGACGAGATCCCTGTCCATGTCTTACTAATTTACATTGATCTTCCCAGGTTCAAAAACTCCAACGTGCTGCTCTGAAGAATCCAGTTAAATGTGCTGTTTCTTCCAAATATCAGACAGTTGAAAAACTGCAGCAATACTACATTTTCATCCCCTCCAAATTCAAGGTAATGCTACTTCTGTTTCTTCCCTCATTGTGTCTTGTCTTGCTGTTCCCACATCTACCCAAAATCTTGTAATCTTCTCTGGCTTATACTTACTCGTTAATGTGGGATGTACAATTATCTTTTTTTCTTCTCTGTCTGTTTCTTTACAGGACAGCTACCTGGTTTATATCTTGAATGAACTAGCTGGAAACTCTTTCATGATATTTTGTAGTACGTGTAACAATACTCAGAGGACTGCTCTACTGCTCCGCAACCTGGGGTTCACTGCCATTCCTCTCCATGGGCAGATGAGTCAGGTATGGGCATACCCCACAGAATGGAGTAGACAGGAGACCTGTTGCTTGGGAAATGGTCAGCACCATACTGAGTCGCAGCTACCTTGCAGGAGGAGTATTTTACAGCTAGTGGGCTGGACTGATCCCTAGAAATTTAACTAATGTGAATGCTGCCACTGATTCTGTAATACTTCAAAAAGAAATCAGAGAAGTGACATTTTTGAGTATTTTCTCCTGCAGTTCTTCTGTACCAATATTTCAACTAGAGCACATTAACCAGAACGAGCATTATTCTCTTACTCTGTTTTTGTTCTCTTCTCTTTCAGAATAAACGCCTGGGCTCTCTAAACAAGTTCAAGGCAAAGGCACGTTCTATTCTGCTGGCTACTGATGTTGCAAGCAGAGGTCTGGACATCCCACATGTAGATGTGGTGATAAACTTCGATATTCCTACGCACTCTAAGGTAAGCTAGTCTGTGTGCCAGCTGAGAACTGCTGGTTACTGGGAAGCGTAGTGAAGTTAGACAAAGGAACAGAGACACGCTTTCTCTGTTCTGCTGACTGGAAGTCTAGTTCACACTTCTGTAGATTAAAAGATGTGGTTCAGCCTCTGCAATTGAGTTCGTATCTCAGTTTGGTTGGGTGGCCTCATGTGAATTGTAGAACTGATCCCATAACTGAAGAGGGGACGTGAGGGACATTCCATGTCTCTGTATTTCTGCTCAGAGTGTGTGTTTTGCCATATTACATTAAAGGGCTTCTAGATGTTGAAAATAGTTTTAACATATTGCTAGTTTCAGGCAGTAATCTCTTGTTCTTGTGATCCAGGTCTGACTTCACATTTTAAACTGTGGGAGAATTTTAACTTTTTTTTTCCCAACATTATGTTCAATGAGGATTTGATCAAGAAAGATGTCTTTAGTATGTTTTACCTTCATATCACAAAAGTACAGCAAACTGAAAAAAGTGAGTTACTAACACTCTACCTTATAGAAAGTATAGTATTATCTTAGGGGTGTGACTTTGTTTCCCAGCCTAGTTTCAGAAGGCATGCCGTTAACATGCATTTCAGGAATTGCTACTGTTGAGGGGTAATGGCTTCAAACTGGAAGAGGGTAGATTTAGATTAGATACCAGGAAGAAATTCTTTACTGTGGGGGTGGTGAGGCACTGGAACAGGTTGTCCACAGAAGTTGTGGATGCCCCATCTTGGGCAGTGTTCAAGATCCAGCTGGATGGGGCTTTGAGCAACCTGGTTTAGTGGGAGGTGGCCCTGCCCATGGCCACCACCAGGG
The DNA here is from genome assembly GCA_013398815.1 of Ibidorhyncha struthersii. Taxonomy (NCBI): domain Eukaryota; kingdom Metazoa; phylum Chordata; class Aves; order Charadriiformes; family Charadriidae; genus Ibidorhyncha; species Ibidorhyncha struthersii. The sequence continues at coordinate 36,346 of VZSZ01003906.1, forward strand.
GAGTTGGAAGTAGATGGTCTTTAAGGTCTCTTCCAACCTAAACCATTCTATGATAATGATCAAAGATACTACAAATTGCAAACAGAAGAAAGTATGGTGGTACTTTTGAGGATTCTGTTTTTGACAGAGGACAAAAGTTACAAAAAATAATGGTGGGGGCAGCAGCTTGAATGACATCATTACAGTTTTTGTGCCACTCCCACTTGTCTAACAATGTCACAGAAGACATCCTTTCTCCGCAGATCCCGCATGGAGAAGGGAGTATTTTAATTTGCATAATGCAGTATAAAACCTGGAAAACAGCCTAGAACCGTATAAACAGAAGATGCTCAATAGATCAGACGCTTCCAAATCGTTCTCATTCATCCTCCCTTTCACTGTGCTTGCCAAACTTAAATCTACTTGCCAGAGAGTTTGTCTGGAAGACAGGCTACGTAGAGCACTAGATTCCAAGACTGAAAACGCAGGCATTGGCTCACTTCAAATGTTAGCTATCCAAGGAAGTGGTAGTTCATTAGCAAAGTCGTATATCACAATTTTTGTCCTGCAGTCTTCAATAATTGGAGGTGATCTTCTCCTTTAGAAAGAAAAATCAAATGTGAAAAACGAAGATGCTGCCTCTACGAGCCAGTATCTTCTCAAATCTTAATGCTGCATATGGTCCTGAGTATTTAATCTTGGCTATATTTTCTCCCCATTTTCTTATTCTTTCCTAAAGAAAAATTATATGGGCTGATTTCCCATAACTTGTCTTCTGTGTTTGGTGCACATAACATTGCTTATCAAGAAAATTTTTTTCAGGATTACATTCATCGTGTTGGGAGAACAGCTCGAGCTGGGAGATCTGGCAAATCTATCACCTTTGTCACACAGTAAGTGTTAAAATGTGGCAGACTTCTTCCCAGCTGTGTTTCAGAGCACAAAACATCTGACCTCATCCTGGGTGGGAAGAAAATACTACTTTTCATTTTGAGGTGCCACTTGGATCTATTTAGTGAAAAGGGAGAGAATTCGAAGTCCAGGGTGGGGAGGGAGAAGGGTCTAGGATAAATTCTAAAAGCAGGCATGAAATGAGCAGAACTGTTTATAACTTGATTGTGTAATATACATAAGTTTTTATAATATATAATGCAAGTTAGGTAAGCCTGGGGTTTTGATAAATACTGAAGTATTTGCCTAAAAAAAAAAAGTCTTTGCCAAATACTTCTGAACACAGATGAGCAGAATAAATCAGTGAAGCCATCCCGAATAATGGCATCATTCAGATACAACTAAGAGTTGCTTGTGAGACCATCAGCACCAATATCTGTGGGCTGGAGATAAGGGGTGATGCCTGTGGGTAGTGACAGCCGAAGCACTCTCAGGAGGACTGATTCAAGCTGGTCTCTTGGCTTTTCTCAGGTACGATGTAGAGCTGTTCCAGCGCATTGAACACCTGATTGGCAAGAAACTGCCAGCATTCCCCATGCAAGAGGAAGAAGTTATGATGCTTACAGAGCGTGTGGCTGAGGCCCAGAGATTTGCTCGAATGGTGGGTGCTGGCTTTTTGTCCCTCTCTGTGCTGTTGTAGTCTGAATTTCCTCAGGTGCCAGAACTCTTGGTCAATCTCTTGATTGCATTGCAGGAGCTGCGGGAGCAGGGAGAGAAGAAACGATCTCGAAATGATGATGATGATGACACAGAAGAAGCTATTGGTGTCAGGAATAAGGTGACAGGTGGGAAAAAGAAGAAAAGGAAAGCCTTCTAGTTCAGTATTTGGACAGACTTTTTAAATTTTTCTCTTTATGGCTACATGAGCTTGGCAAAAACAGTCTACCACGCCATCTCCAGTGAGATTTTTTTCAGAACTACTTATGGAATTGGGCAGTCCACCTGGAAAACAACTTCCTCTCTTTTGCTTCACCAGTTACAGACTGAGCTGTGCCCATTGTGGTACTGTGGGACCAGTCTTCCTTTCAGAGACACCCCACCATCATCTCTGTACCTGAAAGCAGCTGTGGTCTGGCCCTGCTCATTCACAGAAGTGCAGTGTGAGTGCAGCTTTCCCACTGCTACAGCCTGTCTGAGTGCATCTGGGGTCAGATAGGTCTGCTGAGTTCCCAAAGCACAGCTGTGATGCCCTTGCCTTAGTGAAGGGAAATGTGATGTGGAGAACCCCAAATATATCTTGCTTAATTTTAAAGCTATCTGGTTTTCCTTGTCTTATCACTGACTTGTTCTGCTTATTTTGAGTATCAGCTCTGCCAGGTTTTCTTCTGAGGTCAATCTTGGCAATTCAGAGGTGTCATCAATACCTTAGATGTGTCAGCTGAATAGTGGCCCAGCACAGAGAGAACCTGTTTCAGCAGGATTTGGCTATTCACTGCCTGGAATTCGATCCAGAATCTGTAATGATTGACAAGGTCAAAGAGAGGTCTGGGTTTTGGTCTGGTTTGGTGTTTTTTTTGTTTTTTTTTTTTGTGGCTGATTCTTGTAGTACTTACAAACCAACACAAGAGGGTGGTATTTACATAGGAAAGCAGCTCAGGAGCTGGGTGGTGAAGAAAGCAGGTATCAGAGGCTCTTTCTGGTTTTACCTATTTATTTCTTTGTCTTGGGCACAGTTCAGTGCCCTATAAGTCGGTTCTTGCAAGAATGGGATAAAAGTACTTACCTTCATATCAAACCAGAAGGTTAGTGCTAGTTCCCATTGGCAGCAAAAATTTTCACACTGGAGGTTTCTGCTGGTGGGCAGAGAAGGACGACAAACAGCTTCCTGATCACTGAACATGAAAATGTAATGTCAGTTAGAACCATTCAAACTAGATTTTCTGCTATATGAAAAACAATATTCAAAAGATTCTTTTTTAGATCTAAATGGAAAGAAGAAACTACTGCAGTAGTCAAGATGAGCACAATAGTTACTTCATAGTGTCAACATAAATATAATGTATACTAGTCAGAATGCTTTTATACGTTTACTTGGGGCAGCACACTTTGCAAAATTACAAAAAATACAGCATGATTAAAATGTAAGGGGAACACTTTTTTTTATTTAGAACAACTCTGTTGTCTCCGTGAGGAACAAACATAATGGTATGAGGAGAGTGCCAGTGTTCTTACTTCGTCTTTTTTTTTGTAGCAATTCACTCAAGTCTCCCAAATACCTTCAAGTTTGATAGCTGTAACGCGGTGTAAGATCAGGGGCAGATCAGTAAGGGTACAGATCTTGGGTATGTTGGCTGCTAAGAGCATTCTTATAAAGCAGGAAGAGAGTGTGTCTTCCATGGGCCCTAGAGCAGAGGGGCGGGGTGGAAGCCCAGTAATAAGAACAAATTAATTCTATTAATTCCTTTGGTCAGAATCACCACAGGTAAGAGGAAACAGCCCTAGAATGCACCAGAGAGAGAATAAAATGATTGAGCATATGGGTGGAGACGCAAAGGGAAGCAAGGGAACTCTCCTGACTGGTCTTCTGTCCTGCTGGATGCTTGAACCAAATTTTTCACCCTTTACAAGTGGCATAGGGTTGGTCACACTATCAGCAAATGAAGATTAAATCTCTCTGAGGCTCCTGCGTCTCTGGAAAACCTCTTAAGTGTTATTCCCAGCTATGTAACGGGTGGCATGCAGAGTCAGTTCTGAACCAATCTTGTGAAGTGATGTGAAGGGCAATTTTACTGCTGGAGGAGGTAGGGCATGGTCATTCTTTTCAGAAGTAGTATAAGGCTTTCTTTAATTGATGGAGTCTCTAGCATATCTCTGTGTTCTTTGTGGAAGGCTGCAACAGTCAAGGGGACCTGTCTTGTCCCTTGATGGGATCAAAGATTCTCTATCCTTCCTCTGGAGTTGCAGGACTAACAGAGGAGAGAAGTAGAGTTGCTCCTTGGAAAAAGGTGCAAAGCCTCTCTGAAAGGAGCGACTCCTAGACAGCTGGCCACCTCCCTTGGTGTGGAATGACAAGCTGTAGAGGCACTTGGCACTAGAAAAGCAAAGGTCTCGCCACACCCACATTCTCACTGGTGCCTCACCTGCCACAGGTATGTGCATTCAATTTCAACTAAAAATATCTCAGCAGGTTGGAGGGGCAGGAAATAGTTCGTTATTGTGACTATGCCATGAGGGCTAGGTCGGAGGGTGTTTGTATAACTGAAGTGGAATAGGGAGTGTCTAAAGATGCATTTAGTCAAAACAGAATTTGCAGCCAGGCTAAAGTAAAATCTGTAGCTGGTCTAATGAAACATGAGGGGAAGAGAATGGAGTGAGACCTGTCTCTGGATGAAAGACAGTTCAGAAAATACCAGCACTGGTATGCGTGTGGCTGCATACTTTTGTACAACAACTGATTCCAGTGTGTTTGTTCAGTCAGGAGGACTCTTGAGGGGCAGTTCTGAAGCACACCTCTGGAGTCTTTGCACAGCAGGGAGCTGAACTGGAGAGTTAACCTTAGCGTGACATAAGGTAGTATCGGGCTAACACAGCCTGTCATTTTTTTGTGGTTGAAACTCAAACGAAGTTTCAACAAAAGCTGTGTTCTCAAAAGGTGTTCAGTGGGGATGTTTGCAGTTTGAAATAATTCTGAACTTCCCAAGGCCATAATGAGAAGGTGATTGTTTATGTACTTGTAATACATATTTTAAATAATGTTTTATAGTTTTGATTTTTAATACTGCATAGGTGACTAGCTCGGGCAGTGAAGAATGGGGATATAGTGTCTTTCATTTAAGTGTTGTAGAGCTAGCAGAAGCAGAGCAATCCTTTAGAGGGGAGGAGTAAAATTAAACATTGATGTCTGTGTGAGTAACTGGATTCAAGATAAGTGAGGATTGCTGCAGAAAGTAGCAGTCCCTGCAGCCACACAGTGGTCCAGAGCAGAAGCTGTGCTGAATTGACCTGTCTGAAACGGATTTGGCCGTCTCAGTTCCCCAGTGCCGTGCACCTGCTGCACAGGGGTGCAAGAGAAGAAAGACATGGGCAGGAAAGCACAGCTGGGAACCAGGGTGAGGAATTCAGGGCTTTTTTCTGTGGTGGCAGCCTGAGCCTAAGTCTGCTTAAAATAATCATGAGGAACACAGCCTGTTCCAAGGACCTGGCAGCCCACCCTCCCCTCTCCGCCCCAAAAAAGTAGCAATGACCAAGAGGGAGAGTTACGTATGATGAGTTTCTAGCATCACTGTTGACTTGTGCTGAGAAGAGGCTCGGTTTAGGAGGGAACTCTTAGAGTAAGAAGTGATTTGGAATCTTGAGGGCCTTAGTTTACCAAGCGGGACTGAAATTAGTAAACATTCCCAGTTTAGTCAAGCACTGAAGAAGAACAATATCCAACATACTTAAAAGCCCTTGGAAGTACTTAAGAAGGAATGGAATTGATTGCATGACCTGTGAAAGACACAGGCATGTGCCAAGCATTTTGCTGTTATATAAATATGCATTTGCGGTTTGCCTGCAATGGCCTGTAAGGAGCTTCTGTAAGCATTCAAGCAAGCAATTAATTCTTGTAAGTGTTGCAGAGTAAATGCTGTAAAAATCCAGCTTTGGTGCCAGAAGTAGTCCATGTAGTCATTCTGAATTCTTACTGCTCTTGCTTATGCTATTACCAGTAGATTTTTGGGGGAAAAAACCTATCACTGTAAGCATGGAGAATCAGAATACGGGTTTCTGACAGAATCCCAAGCTTTGGGGTTAACTCCTGAGTTTTTTTGGGGTTTGGTTTTTTGGTTTTGGGTTGTTTGTTTTTTNCACTTTCTTAATCATTAGATAGCCATCTATGGCTATTCCTGGTCAGACTGAAAGCTCCTTCTGAATAACAACATTTAAAAGGGAGAGTTAAGGGTGTTTCATTCCTCTGGCACAGAAGAAATGGGAATGGTTGCTTGCTTTGGCCCAGGGATGACCCAGCCATGCCTCCAGTGCTGTATGGAAACTTACAATGATGACAATAGCACTTTCTCCCTGCTTCCAAAGCCCCCCTGGGACGCAGGTACTTGCCTTCCTGAACGTTTCATGGTAGGATCTGCGTTGGACTGTGCCAAGGTCATGCCTAGTTGTGCAATAGGAGACAGTGGCTCCATGCAGTGTTCTGCTGTAGACATTGTAGGTCTTCAGGGAGGGGTGGATGCCCTTGGAGCTTGTTTAGCGCTTTTCAGCATCTAGAAGCCTGAAGCTGTGTTTACTAGAAGTTAACAGAAGATAATTTTGCATGCCCAAAGGGAAGATGACTATTTTTATCTTTGCCTTCTCTGCTGGAGAATCCTCATCCTTGCAGAGGTGTACACGCTGCTCTGTTGCCCCGCCTAAAATAGGGATAGGACTGTGTCAAAAGTTTGTGTGTTCCCTTGGGCTTGGTGCTTGCTAAGGGTTCCTGAGAAAACGGAAATGTATTGTGGGCTTTCTGTGCAAAAAGAGGGAAATGTTTTGTCTTCTGTTCAAATCCTAGCAAAGGCAGAAAAAGAACCCTGTTGACAGGCCTCTCACAGAGACTATTCATTCTGTCCATCACTTCTTCCTCCCTGTTTGATATTGTCAAGGAATGCAGTTTTTTTGGCATGTGTTTCCCTTTTGGACTGATTTAAGTCCCCATTAATCCTCCTTAAGATTTTCACCCACAAACACATCTCTGTGTAAAGAAAGGCAAATAGCAAAACTTGCTCTGCAAGTCATCTGTGTGAAGTAGAGGAGGGTTGCATAATAAGGTTGAATTGCTTGGGTAATGCTGTCTTTCCAGACGAAAAGGATTCCTTTGTGTAGTTTTTCTTCTACATCTGCTCCAGCCCATGAGCAGGGCTAAGAAATTAAATTTCTTGGCTTCGATGTAGGAAAAAGTCTTTTGCACATCAAGAGTTGGAGTCACAAAAGTACCTTCTTTCCTGCAGTAGCAATGTAAGGTGGCACAGGATCCATGGAGCAAGCCTGGGAGACAGTGTGTGGAGGCTCATTCAATTTTATATAAAGCAACAGAAATTAAGGTACCTCAGTCAAGCATATAATTGAATATACTTGGTCTTCTACTGTCTTTATTGTAGCTCAGTTGAAAGGAATTTATAACAGGAGATACCCAGCCTGATCTGTCCTTGCCAGCTTCTGTGCTTGATATATTGTCAGCAGGAAAGTAATACTTCTTCCTCAGTATGTATTCAGAATGATAAATTTGCTACTGAATAGGTGTGATTTCCTATTACTGCTGCTCACATGCATGCTCACAGGTGTGTTAGACCTTTATCTTGATGCATGCCAGAGGCTCTCTTTGGTTGTTAAGGACTGGTCTTCAAATGCAATCAATGATACGAAGCAGAGTCTAGGCACAGTTCTGCAGACTTGTGGACTATTTTCCATTGCATACATTCAACTTACGTATGTCAGCTCGCTCCACCCATTGGTGAGAATTGCTTTAGTATTAATTAGGAATCTTGGAGTGACCTTTCCAATTTTCAAGAAAAGTTTAGATGAAAACGCAAACTTAAAAAAATGCGAACAAATTATTAGCTACGCTCTCTAAAATAGATAACATAGTGACAAATGTTTATAAAAGATCTGTGGAAGAAACGTCAGAAATGGGTTTGCTAGTCTGGTCTCTCTGAAATCAGATTTAGAGATCTGCTTGTGTTCGGCTGGCCGGCTGTAGCCAGGTTTGCTCATTGCAGCCTGAGTTTGTTAGAGAGCCCTTCCTTGTGAAGCATGATAGTGTTTTGTGACTCTTTAGTTTTTCCAAGGCTCCCCCTTGGATATGACTTCTTTTACTCCAGCTACACTGTTTCTGTCTAGTTTAGAGGATGACTTTTTGAAGATCCATCCTCTGAATGCCAGGCTACCTCCCCTCTTTGAAAATGCCAGCACTGCTTTCGCAGGTCAGATGCTGCCACTTGGTCTGGCTGATGAACAGCTCTGTGATTAGCGAGGAATATTCCTCTCCATCAGGGTTGTGTTAAGCTGATGGAAGGGGAATTGCTGGATTTGCTGTCACTGGTCTTGGCCTTGTATTTGCATGGATTGTTTGTGAGTATGTGACTGCTGTGTTCCTTTGAAAATCCTACAGCAGACAGTTGTGGCTCTCTTGAATTCAGCAGAAGCACCAGATGTAAAGGAAGATGTGGCTAGTGCAGGGACCTGTTAGCCTTCTGCTGTTGATAAACCTGCAATGGGAAGACAGCTTGCTGGAGGGCATAGTATCAATGAAATCTTTGGTGAGTGTCTTTATCTCTGTATCGTACACACACAGCAAGTAAGGCTTTCTTTTTTTTTTCTTTTTTTTTTTTTTTTAAAAAAAAAAAAACACAACAAGCCCTTTGGAAAGCTAATTGTTTTGTTCTTTCCTGGAAAGGGAGAGCCCCTGAGCCAGCAGTGTTTGCTTGTCCTGTGCCAAGCAGGACACGGATTAAAAATGTTGAGAGCTCTCCTCCTTTACCATGGTGTTTAACCTCTCCTGCTTGGGTGGGGGCAGCCTCCTGGTGGAAGTGTTCAGCTTTGTTAGCCATGTCAGCCTTTTGCTTCTCTGATCACCTGAGATCTACAGGACAGAGTATTACCAATTTACATGGGCAGCACAGAAAATGCACGGGGGAGATGCTTTTCTGCCTCAAAGAGCTTGTGTGTTAACATCCAAAAATATCCTGAAGTCTGTGGAAAGGACTGTGCAGTAGTTACTGACATGTGAAGATACAGGGATAAAGAGGAGGACTGTGGCGTGGGGGGAGTCTCTCTTTATAGCTGTATGGTGAGTTGCATGTAGCTGTTATCTCTTGGTGGGGAAAGACCATTGACAAGTAGCAATCTGAAGCCAGCCATGGCTGGATGACCTTGCCTTGAAGTGGCTTCTGATCTGGACACTCATCTCCTTGGCCTTCGCAGTGTCAAGGACAAATACGTAAATTTTGAGTACAATGTTCAGTTTTGGGCCCCTCACCACAAGAAGGACATTGAGGCACTGGAGCATGTCTAAAGAAGGGCAACAAAACCGGTGAGGGGTCTGGAGCACGCGTCTTATGAGGAGCAGCTGAGGGAACTGGGGTTGTTTAGCCTGGAGAAAAGGAGGCTCAGGGGAGACCTTAATGCTCTCTACAACTATCTGAAAGGAGGTTGCAGAGAGATGGGGCTTGACCTGTTCTGTCAAGTAACAAACAGGTGATAGAACAAGAGGAAACGGCTTCAAGTTATGCTAAGGGAAGTTTAGATTGGATATTAGGAAGAATTTCTTTACTGAAAGGGTCATCAGGCATTGGAACGTTACCCAGTGTAGTGGTGGAGTCCCCATCCCTGGAGGTGTTTAATGGTCATGTAGATACAGTGCTCAGGGATGTGGTTTAGTAGTGGGCTTCTCAGTGTTAGGTTAATGATTGGGCTAGATGATTTTACAGGTTTTTTCCAATCTAGGAGATTCTGTGATTCTGTGAAACTTCTGCCTGCTTTGCTAAAGTAAGGTAACTGCACCAGAAGCCATGCTGAGCCTTAAAATAAATCCTGAATAGAAGGAAACAGCTCGTGAGCTTGTGCACTGCCCCAGGTTCTGCTTGAGCTGGAAGGCTTTTCTCTGTGACTGAAGTGGGCGATGGGCTGAGCCCTGCGGCAGAAGCCACCACTGCCTGACATACAAGGCTGTACTGGTACACCACAGCCTTCTCAGCACGTCGGCAAAATCTCACTGCCCAAGTAGGCAGAGTTTGTATCTTTCTGCTCTCTTGCGTTGTCTGCAGGATTGCATCATTACCCAGACCGCTCCCATCATTCGATCAGATAAAGCTGACCAAGGCACCACTAACCTTTGGAAGCATTCAGTGAGGGAGATCTTGGGATGGTGGTGCCCGCAGGGGCAGGCAGCCGGGGAGCCACCTCTCCTATGGCTGAGGGAGAGGGAATCTCCCTTTGTGGCCTGGGGTAGGGGAGGCCCTCCGCCCACGAGTGCCTGGGTGCAGCCTCCCTGCCTGCCTTCAGGCCTCTCTGCATCTGGAAGCATCGGCGAAGGCCTCCCTTCACATGATTAACTGGCAATCCTGTGCTTCACTCCTGCATCTGGCACAGTCCTACTCAGTTCTGCTGAGATCCTCCCCGAGCAAGATTTTCTTGTGCTCAACATGCCCCAGAACGTGTTGCCTTATGAAGCTTCCATTATTTGGTGCTTTTCTGGGGGGGACTTCCCATCTTCTCCCCCCAGTTTTAGCCGTTCCTGTATGTCTGACTCCCTGCCTTCACCAAGGTGGTCTCGTGCATGCACCCCCCTTTCTAAACACCTTCTGCACTCACCCCTGCTCACTTTTCCCCAGCCTTGCCCCACCAAGCAGCCTGCAACCAGGTCCCTAAACTGCACCAGGGCTGTTTTCTTGCTGTTTGTGCTGCACTGCAATGTGGTCCTACAGGCTCTTTTGCCCACCAATGGCCAGGTGCCTGCCCGAGCTGTTTGCTTCCAGTGCTGCCTTCCTTGTGTTTTCCAGGGTGCAGGGGAGATGATGAGCTGCCTTAGCAGTTCCCACATGGCTCTCCCCATCTTGATAATGTTTTAAGAAACACGTATTTGCTTTGAAGCCTCTTGCCAGAGGAAGCTACTACAGTCCCTGTGCTGTAGAGGTCCCTCCATTGCACACCTGCAAGCATATCTCTGCTCAGCCATTCAGGGACTGACAGGGATCTGTGTTCACAGATGCTCTAGAAGATACAAAGCAATGAGGTAAATGATGGAGGGCAGTGGAGATCCTGCTGGGCCCTCTGGGCAAGTTTCTCGTTGCTTAATAACGTAGGACTGCTTGTTAAGAAGAGATGGTTCATTTATATTCAACAACTTCTTTAAACTCATTAATTATATTAGTCTTAAATCCTGTTGATGAGTAAAGAGAAGGACGGTTAGATTTAGGGCAAACCTATCAAAATTTTGTGCTGTCCTGGAAGGTCAGGATGCATCCTAACCAGTAACAGACTCGCCAGTGTCATTTCTCTGCTTGATGATTATAAATGAGTAGTTAGGAAACTCAGATTTTGATTGGCCAGCAGAGATTTTTAACCATGTGTACATCTAGATTAACCACTCTGGAGATTGGGGATTATCAACTGTTGTGTAATAGCAGACATTTTTTTAATTGGAACAGGACTGCAACAGATGCTGTGTTTGCTAAAGAAGCCAGACTGTCATGTAATACATCCAGAATGTGTTTTGTTTGGCAGAATGACGTACGTGGATTTTTGCCTTTACCTCTAGCAAAACCACACTCTGATCAGACAGGTGAATCATCATAGGTTGGATTTAGTTCTTATTTGGGTTGTCAGGTAAGAACTGAAGTTGGTTTAGTTCAGTGTCAGTTCAAGACAGCTTCAGATCTACTGTGTGAGTTCAGCTCTGGCTGAGGAAAAGCTAACCCCACATAATGTAAGATCTCACGGTAACTTTACCCCGGTGTACATCCCAGCCCTCTAACTTGATAAAGCCCTTGGAGTCGGCAATAACATTGCTCAAATCCACAGCATATGTGGGATCCCTTCATTCACATACAGCATAGACTTCCCCTTCCTCCTGCTCCACCCCCCCCGCCAAGAATATACCTTATCTCACATGTGATGGGATGTGTTGTGTGTCAAGAAGGTCAGAGCCAAAATTTGTAGCGATTCTTTTTGCCTTTTAAAATGTAAGCATAAAGGCAATGAATTTTTTGTCTCGTTAAATGAACCTCCCTGCAGGTCCCGGAGATGGAGTGTTGTGTGCTTGCTGAAATTTAGCGGCACTGTCTGGTACCCAACAGCTGCTTGGTTTTACCCTGGGGTAAGGTCTCATCTGCAGCCAGGGATTCCTGGAAAAAGCACTTCATAGCCTTTTCAGGAGAGCTGATCGTGTGACAGTTGGTATTTCGTTACTGCAAATGAATGTCTGTTATGGCAGTTTGTTAATAATGAACAAAGAAGGGATTATCGGGCAATGCAACAACCCTGGAAGAGAAGAACCTGCTGCAGGCAGGCCCAAGCTTCCCTTTACCATATCATGCACACACCAAGAGCAGTCCCTCATCTCTGATGCTTTCCTGGATTTCTTATGCAATTAGCAAAAGCTATGTTTGCATTTCTGAAGAGGTTAATTGGCAAATAAACCTTCACTAAACTCTTTCCTGGTGTATGGCTTTCACTTAGGGGATGTCACTTTTGTTTACCAAGCAAAACAGTCAGGGCTGCTGGGTCTGGAGAGCAGCAGGAAGCCCAGGGGTTGCCACAGGAGAGCTTGCACATTGTTCCTAGCCAGGGGCCAGATAAGTGGGAAGAAAGGAGCACAGCAAGGCCAGAAAGGGGCTCCTTAGATTGAGGTTACTGTCCAAATTGAAGTACGCGCTCTCTTTCTCTCCATACTGCAAGCCAGAAGCTTTGTAAACCTCCTTCCTTCCAGCCAAGTCCTCTCCATTTGGCTCCTAGTAATGGCTGCGTGCTGACGTTCTTCCCCCTAGCTTAAGGGAGCTCTTGGGTTGTCAGGAAGGCTGGAAGAAAAATAATCAAGGCCAGAGACTTGGCTATCAGCTGTATTTTCTGTCTAGTTTAGACCTCACCTCCTCCCAGCCCTGGGCACAGCATCCAGGCTGGAAGTTCCTGGAGTACAGAAGTTTCTACTTCACTTTCAACAGTGCAATGCTCTTTTCTAACTCAGAATTGCTGCTTGTTTAGATTGTGCAAATGCAGCAAGTTTACAGTACCTTTACTGACCATCAAGTGAGATGGCACGTGTCTCCACAGGCTTATCTGAAATCAGGAGAAGGAGTTAAATGAAGGTGTGAGGTGAGACGGAGAAACTGTCCCAGCAGCAGATCAAGAGACACTTTGAGTCCTGCCAGCTGCCCTGAATCATCAGTGGAGATTTCCATTTGAACTTTTGTTGGAATGATGGATTTTTGTTTAAAGGAGTGAGGAAGAGTGTGTGTTTGTGTGTTCATCTGTATGTGTGTGACTGTGTTTAAGACTGTATTTGAATAATGTGTGGCTTTTTTTTTCTCGGCATTTATCGGAAGACTTAAAACATTAAGAGTAGGAATTTTATGCACAGACTGCATTTTCCAGTCAACTCTCCCTTTGAGATTTCAACTCTTTATCATGATAGAATTAAAGGGAGAATAATGAAATGGATTACATTAGGGCCTCAGCTTCAGTTTTCAAGTACTTAATCTCTCTGGCTAGGATTCAAATCTATGGCCTCAAGTGCTCCATCTTTACAAAGTGCAGCCACTGAACTAGGCAGCGTTTAAAGAGTGTTGATCTTTCAGATCTGGCTTCACAAAGCAAGCAGAGGGTTCCTATCGCAGTGCAGCATGTGCTAAACATCCTGCAGTGAATTTTCTATGGAAAACCATTTCCAGTGCTGCTCCTGGCTAGGGATTGCCCTCTCTCTCTTTCTCTTAACCACTTCCATGAACAGGACTCTGGCACCTTGCAGGTCTTGCATTTTTATCTAATTTTAACAGATATTGCAACAACAGAGGCAGAAGTGCGGAAGGCTGGGTGTGGCCGGGCTGCTATGTGTGCGTGCTTGCACACAAGTATGTGTGTTTGTGTGGGGTTATGTGCCCACCGAGATTAGGTATAAACTGGAAAGGGAGGCATCATTTTACGGAAGCAAGCAGCTGGAGCAGGAATGCTATCAGGCCCTTTAAACACACCCACTTAAATTTCTGCCTTAGTTAAGCAGATAGAATAGAGCACTGTTTCCCTCTCACTTTCCCTCAGTACGTATCATTATGTCATAGTTTTTTATGCTGCTTAACTACCAGATGCAGCAGGCATGCACCAAATGAACATTGCTATGCCCCTTAGGGAGCTTAATGTCACTGGTGATACTAAGAAGTTGAAGACCTTATAAAGCATCAGTTGTGATTAGCGGGTAGGACAGGAGGAAACTCCAAAGACCTTCATGTTGATGCATCAGCTGGTTGCTCCTGGCAAATATTCTACCAGGAGAATCATTCAAGAAAAGATTTTGGTGGTAGGAGTGAGGAGCTGAACTACAGTCCTGGGCCTCTACTGAGGTAGTATCTGGGGATATTTATGTGCCTATGTTGTCCTCAAAGTTTGAAGAGCAACCTGGTCCCATTAATGTACAACATGATGGAAGAAGCAGTGGAAGAAGGCCTGCATGCATCATCTTGTGCCAAGTGAAAGGAAGGTGCCCAGCAATGTGCTGGCCTTTTAAATGGAGGGTACCAAGCTCTGTGGCCTACCCAGCTCCATAACTTCTACCCAGCGTGAGGATCCTGGGCTGCCACATGCACTCCCCCTGCAATGGTGAGACCCGCTGCCATCTGTGCATGCCTGAGGATTGCCAGACCTCCATGCTCCGGGGGCACGCCATCTATCTGAGCCAGAAACCAAGTGCTTCCAGGCTGCTGCTGTCTGCAGAGCAATTCCCCTGAATCCTGGGTTGCTAAAAGGGGGCAGTCTTCAGGATTTGAGTGAAAAGGCATTTTGCACGTGCTGAAAGCACGGTCCTAGCCCTACCCTGAGGAAACATGCATTCTGTTTTTCTTCCATCCAGTCTCTCTGACTGTTTGCAAGGCTGCATTGGCCTTTTTGGCACAGGTACGCTGAGCTGGGGAAGGACTGCAGCATGGGCTGAGCTAGGGGTCCCCGCATGGGTGCTGACATGAGTGCTTGAGCTGACTGAAAGGCATCTGAGGAGTTTTGTGGTCATATATAACCACGGTCAAGCAACAAACTTTACCTCGGGTGAACTAGCGAGCAGAACTGAGGCGTTGGCTTTATAAACCATTTATATGTATAATCTGGCAACTATTACTCACTGGCATTTTTGTCAGGTCAGTGCTGGCATGGCACTTCCAGGAGTCTCCAGCTCAAGATCAGAGGAATGCAAACCATCTTCCCTCAAATCACAGGGACCCACAGACTGTAATGCCCATGGCTGCTGAGAAATGGCTGTGTCGGTAGAGCAGGCTAGAGTTAGAAGCCCTGACCTCCATCTGCCTGAGCTCCGCTGCCAAGCACCCGACACCCCAGAGGATGAAACTGTACAGAAGAGAAGTTCCTTCTCCCAGGGCTGCAGTATGACATTCTTCATCAGGGCTAGCACCTAAGCCTTGTGTGCTATCATGTTCCCTGGTTACATTTCCCCAAAGCCTCACTGAGATTCCCAGGGACCTACATGGCTCCTCAGCAGCTCTCCAGCTCCAATAGGTGACACTGGGATTTGTGGCACCCAGGTATCAAGAACTACCCGCCCTGGCGACCTGCTCTAAACTGCAAGAAATTATTCAGGAGCAATGGGCTGTGAATTCAATTACTTGACCTTACCTTACAAGTGTTCCTTATATTTTTCTCCCCTGCCACACATTTCCTTCAAGAAAAATCGTAGCATTGATTAATGATTAGCCTTGGCTGGATAGCATGCGGTGACCAAAACTGCTGGCTGATCCCAGGCTATGGTTCTGTAGTCAATAGCAGATTTGTGCACAGCCGTATCGCTCAATAGGATGTGTCTGATTAAGATTAAACATGTAAATACAATTGCATTTTTGATAATTTAGCCCGGACAGACAATATTGGGTCTGTGCCAGCATTCATGCTGGCTGTGTGGGGACAGAGATCTGTACCAGCATGAAGCTTGTTGATAAAAAATAGAACAAAATCTATCAACGCTTTTTTTTCCCTGATGAAGTCTAAAAGGGAGGAGTGATTTATGTTGGAACTCAGCTTTGCTTTGTGTCATTGGGGTGGCGTTTGATCCAAGAGGAGCAGTAAAGCAGAATTTTCAGTATCATTGAGTAGGGAGGTTTTGTGTGCAACCTAAATCCCAGGAATGCTTCTTGCATGGAAGCAGTCCTCTACAGAGCCTCTTACCCAAGGCACTGCTGGCAGGAGAATCAGCCTCAGACTCCAGACCAGGACAGCTGTCTCAGAACATCTATTGCCAACAGACACCCGTGCAAGAGAGGGACTGATCCTCTGTCAGCAAGAATCTCAGCCAGTCATCTCAGCATCGCAGTGTGGAGCAGAAAAAGAAGGGAAAAGGGAAAACTACTCCAGGCACAGCAGGCAAAGGATACCAAAGGCAACACCATTAAGAGCCAACCAAGGGTACCAAAATGAATACTGGCACACAAGGAAAGCAAAGGCTGACTCCTCTGGAGTGCTTCGCTGAGAGTCTCTCTGTCAGGCTTCACCAGCTAAAGATGCAGCCAGACATCCCCTGTCTCCTAAATCATTTGCCCAGCCTTAGGATCAGCCTTTCTGGGAGAGAGAAGATGGCAGGTTCTCCTGTATCTCCCTTGGCATGTCTTCCTTTCTGGGGGTATCAGGCAACATCCCCACCAGTTGGTATGTTCTCAAATCCCTTGTTTCCTTAGAGTTATACACTTCTCCCCAGATGTCTGTCTACACTCATCCATATCAGTGCAACTTGCTGCTTTGGGAACACACCAGCACAAAAGCAGACGAGGTTAATGCTGTAAAGGAGGACTGGAGCCTTCTTAGCTGCTCTGGTAAGTGGGTGGGCACAGGATACCTCCAGGAAACTACATCTAGAGGAATGGCTCAGTTGTTGTGAATGAAATGTTTATCAGCATACTGTTGAAAGTCCTAAAGGAGGTGATAAATCTATTTCTTTTTTTATCTTGCTCACAGCCTTCAAGAGCACCAGTTTTGTTGTCTGAAAAGGCTCTTCCTAGCCAAAGGGATCACAGCCACAGGTGCTCTTACCTGCTCTCCACTTATTTCTGCCTGTTCTTGCTCCGGCTTCCACACTTGTGAAGTATGAAAGACCTGCCCCTGTGGGATAGGAGCAAGTCTAAGGCATGAACTTGGCACATTTTTGGCAGGTGCTCCAGGAGTCACCCTCCACCTCTCGGTTTCCAGGTACTAGGCTGGCTGTACCTGGGATTGTATAAAGAAGTGATCCTGTTTGCAGCACAGCAGAGCATTATGTTCCTAGTGGAGGACGAGACAGCCCATTTCCATTACGCTTCCAGAAGAAGCGTCTTCTCACCAATTAGGGGTGCTCTGCCTGATAAATCACGTGTTTGGAAGTCTCTGTATATAGGACATACCCAGTAGGACTGATTTCAATATTTTAACAAATCTCCTTGCCATTTTCTTGCCCAAATCTCTCTCTCTCCAAGTAAATGAATGCCCTGTGCCCGGAATCTGGGCATTTACAAGCCAGGAAGAGAGGGGTTGGCCAAAGCCTACTCGTTTAAAGAAGGAAGCTTCTTTGAGAGGAGGCAGCAATCAACACTCCCTGGCAAAGCAGCATGTCACTGTTATGTACTGGAAATGTTTATTTTGTTCCTGAGACTGAAAATGGCAGGGAGCACAGCATGCAGTTTGGAAGAGCGGACAGCTACAGAGACAAGTAACAGCTCTGAAGGACACCAGTATGAGTTTCTTTTGCAATTTTTTTAGAAAACATTTACTTTTTGGTGCCACGCTTTTCATTTCCAAAGGAAAAGGGTGTGAGACTGAAATGGGGGTTTTGGTAATCCTTGGATATATGTTTTCAGAGCCAGAGCACAGGGTGTTCAGGGATAAGACCCCCAGGAAAAAGCCCAGTGTTTTGCAGAGGTGCTACGGGTCCCTTTCCAGAAATGTCACCCCCTGCCCTTGTCTTTGCTCCTAAGGCAGAGGTGCTCCAAGTTGGCTGCCTGGACTGAAGACCAGTCACCTCCCTGCCAGGCTGTTTCCAAGGGTGTCATAACGTTTACACCTGAACTGATTTAAAGGTGAACGAAATGGATGGGGCAGGACAGGGTGGAGGCTGCTGTAATGTTAACTCAGTACGACTGTGATAAGCGCTGGCAGGGGGGATTTTTTTCAGGGAGCGAGGCTGTTCTTGCGTTGTCAATATACTGCACAGGTAGCTAAGCAGAAGGAATGACACAAACATATTTACGACGCAGCCAATATAGGTGACCAAAAATAAACATGTTATTTAGATACATTCCAGAGCACCAAGCACCATTTCTCCCCAGGCATCTACTTGCTTTATTACTTGGCTTAATAAAAGATACTAACTCAGTCCCCAAACCTCCCAGACAGTCTCCCTCAGACCTGGCTGAGCTGAGCGAGGCTGCAGTGCTCTGCCCTTTGCTGGCAGATCAGCCCTGCGACACTTAGGCCAGCGGAGCAGGTCTGGCCCAGGGCACCATGGGCAGCACTGGGCATCGTCACCCCACGGGAGGGAACAGGGCCAGGTAATGCCAGCAGCTAGAAGGAGAAAGGAACGTAGCCGACACAGAGGGATAGGCCAGCCCTCCTCCTCCACCTCGTCCTGCTGCCCAAGGACTGGAAGGGGAGGTGTGGGTGCCTGCTGCCCGAAGGGATTGGTCCTTGCTGCTGTCCCTGCCTCTCCTTGTCAGCCATAGCCACTGTTCCTTCCCATTCACCAGAAGCCAGCTCGCTTGTCTAGGGCTGCGGTATGGCCAAAGCAAGCTGTTTTGCTACCAACAGCCTCCCACACAATTACCAGTATTTTGCTACTGGATTGCACTGAAATGATTTTGGAAGCTTGCTGTGTACTTCAGCTGACAAGTGTAAAAATCTGTATCTGAATTCATTATCTTGTCTCCCTTCACCTCTGTTGGAGAGAAACAGATACTCTCAGGTGTGATTTGATTTGTCGTGAAGCAGGTCAACTGAAACTCCCCTGGAGGTGCCTCTTTCTCTCCACCAACTATAGTGGGAATCTGGATGACTGCCTCTGATGAAGAAGTCTGCTCTGTAGACACCTAGGAGTCAATTTAATTGCCCACAGACTGGTGCCTGGGGCCATTTGAGATCCCCTGCATTACTCAATGTGAGCTGATGCTCCAGAAGGGTAGTTCTCCACAGCTCTTGTATCCTATATGCCATCCCGGTGATGGTGACTGAGTTACAGGTGACTGAGCTACAGTACCTTCAATGGACTATTTGTCTATGGTGATGCACCAGAATGAAGTCCATATGGTGGACAGCTACATCTAGGTACCTACATACAAGCTGGGCATCTCAGCACTGAAATAGCCAGTGGAGATTCAGCACTCAATCTTGCTCTTACAAAGGTTATTTGAGATGCCTGAGGGTATCCAAAACATCTGCACAAGACTGCCAGCTCTGATACAGGAGGTATGGGAGACCCAGTGGTCCCTGGAAGCTGAGCAGGATACCCTGTAGCATCTCAAATGACACTATATGCTGATATGCAAGCAACTAAGGTGAGGCCCCAGGCAATCCAGCCAACCACACCTGACAGCATTTCAGTGTGCACAGAAACAGGCACCTCCATCCAATCAGCTGGGCTAATCCTTCTGACCACTTGGCTGTTTGGGAGCTGAGACACCCAGCTCACATTTAGGTAATAACCATCTAGACATCTAACCTCTAAATTTAGGTGCCTTTATCTCCAAATTGCATCCCATCCCTAAAGCAAGGTGACAGTCATCTCACCTTTCTGGTGTGATCGTTGTGCCGTTTGTACTCGCCCATGTAGCCCAGTGGTGCTTCTTCACCCTCCTCAGCAGAGCATGAGGGTCATGGGCACCCTTTCTCAGACTACCTACCACGAGTCAGCAGCACTTGGGCTCCTAAGTCATTTGGGATGGCTTTTTTTAAACATAGCCACACTTGTTAGCCTTTTGAAAGTACAAAGTGTGTTTGATGACTGACTCTTAAGGATTTCTCAGGCACTGTGTAAAATGTCAATGTTGTTCTTCTTACCTTTTCTTCTTTTTTCACCCTGATATAATTTGACACACTGCCTTCCATGGGGCTTTGTGTGTCTGTGTAAAGGTAGGGAAATGGCTGGCAGACCATAATGTGCTCTGACAAGATGCAAATGGGCTGGCGGTGACCAGTGACCTTTGAAACTTTCCTGGGATGTCTTCCTAGACAGGTTGGGTCCCACTGAGCTGATACTAAACTCTTCTCCATCACTCCTTTCCCCCTCTAATTTTTCACAAGTGCCTCCTTCTTGGTTAGCTCACTAAGCCTGGGACCTACTTTAAGGTTAAGGTTCATTTCATGTAAAGAAACCTGGTATGTCCTTTCCTAAGAAGCCTCAGGACTTTACACTGAAATGAAAGTGGGAAGGACATGAGGAACTGTCCTAGGGCGCAGCATGGCCCACCCTGCAGTGACTGCACTGAGCGTTGCCTTTCAGCTCAGTGAGCCACTCGTCCCTGGACGCCCTCGTGGACTTCTTGGGGGTGAGCAAGAGAGGACTCCCTCGTATGTGTTTTGTGGCTGTCTCCACATGCGACATTCAAAAGGGATCAGCACCCAGAAATAAATCAGGGGCCCTAAAACAAATAAACAAACAAACAAAATTAACATGCAGATGAGACAACCATGGGCAGTCAGACCTCAGCACAGGTATGTACATGTGCTCCTCTGGTTTTGGGAAAAAGCACAACCTCCATGGGGTGGGAGGGATTCCCAGGTTCAGGGGCTATGTGTAGGGACACAGTGCTTGGTGTGGATAGGGTCTGATGTCAGTTCCTTAATCAGAATAATAAAATACTCCCAGTGGGTAATATTTAAAACAACAGATGAAGTCATGAACACGTTGGAGATACCCGGGGCTTTGGATGGGATTGCACCGATAGGTGTGTCGGGCCAGAGGCACAATGTAGAACAAGGGGGAATTTGTCATTGCCTTCATTCATTAACCATTTGGGCCAGCAATTTGGACAAAGTGACTCAGAGCTCGCGAGCAGACAGAACTGCGCCTTCGGAGAGCAGGGCTGGGCTGAGTGAGACACCAGGAAAGACAAACTGCCCTTTTCAGGAAAGGGGCCCGTGGCTCTCACTGGCACCAGTGGAAGGGATGAGTGGAGCAGACGTGTCCCCACTCGCAAACTCAGTGCCCGGGCAAGAGCCCTGAGGAAACTGTCTCTGGAGCCGGGCTCGAAGCCACTCTCCCTCCAGGCGCTCTGGGCCCATTTGCATCCCACAATCTTCTCCACCTTGCAAGCAGTTATCTGGCAAGAAAGCACACGAAGAGAAAAAAGGCTGGGAGCAGGGAGGGGACACACCACTATTGATAGCCACGGTCCCCACCCATGGGTGCCGGGAGTCAGACAGGGGAGCACCTTATCAGGCGCTTGGCTGCGCACCATTCAATCCCGTCTCAGGGCTGGGACAGGCAGCGGCTCCATCTCCACCCCGACGCAGGGGTGAGTGCCCCGCTGACGTCAGGGAGGCCTTACTTCATTTCCTGGCACGGGGACACGGGACGACGGTATTTTCATAGCCGTGTCTTGTCCGAGAGGAGAGAGAGGCGGTGGAACTGGAATAGGCGTGCTCAGCCACACCTCCCCAGCCCTCCAGCTGTTAAAGCTCCCACGGAGGGTGAGCATCGGGCTGCTGCTCGGCCGGGGTGGCAGAAGCAGAGGTGACTGTGTTACTGGTGCGCCGCGAACTTGCCTCTTCTAACCGGAGCCTCCCTGTTGCCTCCTCCGGGCAGGACCCAGAAAGGTAATTCAAGGCAATGTCCTACAGGATCCAGGGCAGACCTGCCTTCTGCGGCCGGGGAGGGATGGCGTGCAGGACCACGTGGGGCGCAGGCTCTAAGGGGTGGGAGAGTAGGGGCACGGGGTGCCACGGCAAACAGAATGCCTCCCACCCGTGACTCTAACATGGGATTGCCTGCTGGAGCTGGGGGAGTTACGGCAGACTTTCCGGGGAAATTATTTGAAATTTGTGGCGGGATGGGTGTCTTTTATGCACAAGTATCAGTGAGAGAGGAGGCTCAGGCTGGAGGGAGAAAACTCAGCACTAAAATGAGAACCATGATTTGGGGTGAGCTGTGAAGTTACCGCAGCACAGGCTCCCTTGCACAGACTGCAGAGACGCTTGGAAATCCCAGATACTTCTGTAGGTGCCGGATGAGCAGACTCAGCTTCTGGGGGGCAACACTCACCCAGGAGACAGGGCAGAGACTCTTCATGCCTCATGGGACATCTACCCTCAAAAAAAAAAAGAAAAGGGAGTAAAAATCAGCACAGATGGCCCAGTTCTCCAAGGCAGTGTGGTTCTTTCCATCCTGTTTGTTCCAAGGGCCATAGCGGCTGACTGTGGCAAGTACCACTTGCAGTAAACACCAGTCAGGACCCAAAGCTATGGGTGTGCTCTGTGCTGCCCTGGGGTCTCACACTCGTTCTCTGGGCTCTCCACCCGCCCTGACAGCAGGCACTGGTCTGTATCTGCCAGAGCTGTGAACAGATAAACTAATATGATCAACAGTATATATCTGTGGATAAAATTGTAGCATTTGCTCTCCAGATTTTCAGAAAGGTTCATTGTTTATGACTCACAAATGTCCAGATAACTCTCAGCTAATTGTGCAAGAAATCATAAATCCCCAAAATACTGTGAACAACGATTTGTGAAGACTCCCGCATGTGTTATTCACTAATTCCATTCTCTCCACGGGAGTCCAGAGTTCCTGCATATTTGAATAATTTGCATTTTAGTGTAACCAGCTTTTTGAAGAGCTGCACATCTCCTTTTACACAGTGAGGTTAAAAGCTGGAAAAATATTCCACCATTTATAAGCAGGTCACATTGAGGCATATGTAGGGCTGCGAGTGAGTCAGTGATATTTTCCCCCTTCATTCATCCCTTGGTTAGATAAACTGCCATTTATTGAAGACTCAACCTACACTCACTAACATCTGTTGGAAGGGTTTTAGAACCAGCCTCATAACTGTGGTATATTTATTCTGGAGGGGGAAAATCAAGACAAATGGCACTGCAGGCACTAAAGACTAGATTTTGCAAGGTTAACTTTTTTCCTTTATATATCAGAAAAGAAAGCCCTTGCTTTTCCAGTGTGGATACCTATTAAGGCCAGATTGCCCCATGTTTCATGCCAATATTGTATCTAAATTCCTGTTTTGATAGATTTTAGTGACCTGAGCCTAACTCAGCAATTTGCTACCTAGAAAGCAGTAATTGGCCTCGGGGATCTACACTCACTCAGTGCCTGCATAATGGGCCACAAAGTGCCCAACATCCTCGTGCAGTGGTTTCTGCACATATTGCAGGTTTCCAAGGAAGTAGGCAACTTGATTCCCCTCGGGCAGAGCTCACCTAAACAGCCCTCTTATCCTCTGGCGAGACGGGCTTAAACCCGGCTTACTCAGACAGCACTGAACTCGTGATGAGACAGCAGGAATGCGCCGGGTGTGTTAAAGACCTTGTCCATCCTTGACTCGTGGACTCCTTAAGCAGTAACTTGGTGGTTATTTCTCATGCAATGAACAGCATTAGCTCTGACATGTCAGGCTTCCAGCCAGTGTAAGGCAATATCTTGGGGAGGGGACCGAGGTCTTTGAGACAGTTCTTATTGCTGCACTGCCGTGAAGGGGGAGGAACATGAGTTTAGGGCTCGTGGTTGATGGCCTATATCTGCTATTTAATTTGGAGTGAGAAGAGCTATGCTGGAGGCATCCAGGTTAGTTCTCTGCAGGGTAAAAAGCAGTTAAAGCTTCCCTTCATTCATAGCTGTAAACCAAAGCCAAAAGTGTTTCAGAGAAAGTAAAAGAGGGAAAAGAAACAAGAGTAATGAGTTTCCTGTTCTGCATTGCTCATCCCTGAACTTCACTGGTACGAGGTGCTGATGTTGTTCGAACTTGTCAAAAGAGTGTAACCTGTATTATGACTAAGAGCTGCTCTTGTATGACAAAAGCGACAGAGCAGCTCAGTCTCTGTACTGCAGGGCACCAAGCTAATTCCTGCGAAAGCGCCTCACCTTCTCCCTGCTCCCCATGCTCTTACGACATTGCACAACCCCAGGCATGGTGCAGAGGACATGCAAGGTGAATTGCGTCCTGCTAAGAGGCTTGGCTTGCCCTTGATAGAGAGCCAACGCCAAACAAGGGGGTGGCTCTGCTCCCACAGCCCCATGTCCTTAGCACTGTGGTGCCCTTACCCAGTGAGGTGGGGATGGACGTCTGTCCTGCTTCTCTTTCCCCTCTGCCGGCAGCACCCAGGTGGTTGATAAAACAGCCTGTGTCTTTTCTTCTTCTACAGCTTTGGGGAAACATTTCACTGTGAGGTTGTTCAAGAAGGCAAGAGGATGGAGACGTCATCTCCCCAAGGCTGTGGCAACATTGATGCTGACTATTACCGTCTATGTGACGTGCAGGAGGCCTGGGGGATTGTCCTGGAGTCCCTGGCCGCAGCTGGCATCCTTGTCACCATTTTCCTCATCTGCTCGCTCTTCTTTCTCATCTGTAAAGTCCAAGACAACAGCAAGCGGCACATGATCTCCATCTATTTCTTCTTTCTCTTAGGCACGCTCGGCATTTTTGGTCTCACTTTTGCCTTCATCATTAAACTAAATGACAGGACTCGCCCGACTCGCTTCTTCCTATTTGGACTCATTTTTGCTCTCTGCTTCTCATGCCTCCTCACCCATGCCTGCAACCTCAACAAACTAGTGAGAGGAAGAAAGCCCTTCTCCTGGATGGTGTTGCTGCTCCTCATTGTTTCCTTTGCCCTGGTACAAGTTGTGATTAGCATTGAGTACTTAGTCACCATGCTAGTAAACCAGAAAAACAAATTTCTGAGTATGACTCCGGAGGAGACCAACAAGGACTTTGTCATGCTTTTGATCTACGTGCTCTTCTTGATGGCTCTGACTTTCTTGGTTTCCATGTTCACATTCTGTGGGTCATACAAAAGCTGGAAGAGGCATGGGGCACACATCTTTGTCACTGTCCTGTTCTCCATTGCCATTTGGGTAGTGTGGATCACTATGCTCACAAAAGGCAACACGGTTTTAGACAGACGTAACTGGGATGATCCTGTTGTGGCCATTGCTCTGGTGTCCAATGGATGGATCTTCCTGATAATGTATATTGTCCCCGAAATCTGTTTCCTCACTGCCCCTCTGAAGCTGGAGGATTACCCTCCAGAAAATGACTTCTGCCAACCCAAGTTCATAAAGCAGACAACTGGAGTGGACAACCGTGCCTACACCCAAGATGAAATTGTGCAAGGTATGATGAAGCGAAAGACTCCACTGTCCCTCAGCCCTAAGCACACATACACCACTCATGAGCTAAAAGGGGTAGGAGGGCCACAAGAAAAGATTTGACTATGAGGGATAATTTAGAGGTAGGAAAAAGTTCATGATGAAACTTCAGAAATGCAAGTGAAAATTAATCTCCAAACAAGAGGGAAAAGAGTAAGGACCGATGCAAAAGCCAAAGATGTGTAGAAGGAGTGCCTGAGTAGGAGACTTACTGGGTGTCAGGGCTGAGACATAATTCCTTATGATTCTGTTATATCTGGAAAGTCTGTGTAAAAATTCAGGAGTTTTTTGTTTGTCTCTTGGCAATGCTCCAGCTTTTCTGACCTCTCCAGGTTATACCTTGGAGATTATTTATTCCAGTTCTGATCTGATTCCCATTATCTATTTAAAAATGAACCCATCATCCAAAAAGGAGGCAAGGAGATCTTACTTTTCTGAATGAGTCTCATGCCTACTTGGACAAAGCAAAATGTTTTATCAGTTGAGGCTTCCCAAATCTATGGGTAGAAGATGTGACTGCACTCCCCAAGGACCTGCTACTGAGATCACATTTGTCTCCTGGAGTCAGACCTCCTGGTTTGTCAAAGAATAGCTGAGAAAGGGTGTGCTTTCCCAGGGAATACCACAGAGGGGGTCCTGTGCATGCAAATGGGAGGGATTTGGCCAGTGATGATGACAGTAATTGTGAGGCAACAGGAGGTGTCTAAACTCCAAGGCCACCTGTGTCCTGTTATTTACAATACCGTTCATTCCTGCTTTCATAAGGAAATATTTAATAAGTTGCCCACCTATGGATTTTAACCCGTTCCTGCCTGCATATTGCATAGTTTCATCAGTCTAAAAGCAGCTGCTAATGTAGCCACAGGCCCTATAATGTTAACTCACTAACTTTCCCTCCTTCTTGTCTTGTGACTCAGGAGACACAGGAGATGTCAGCTACTCCCCATACTCTTCCCACTTTCAGATGAAGGTAAGTTCACACCCCCCTTCACCTGTTTCACCACATGTAGGCTATTGTTCACGTGCTGAAGGGAAGAGAAGGAGAAGGGGCAAAGACAGATGGACCTAGAGCAGGCTCCGTGGAGGCAGACAGGTGCTTTGCATCGAGCCGGGCGATACCATGACATGTGTTCATGGAGGTGCCTGTGGCTGGAGCTGTGACATGTCCAGGGACATGGGGAGGCAAGAGGGGCTCAAGACAAAGTCTGAGGTTGTGGTTTTCAACACTTCTGGATTTGACATCACATAAGAAGTCCTATCTTTGAGCACAGCTCCTGTAGTAGACTGTGCCCTTTCCTCAGGAGATTGTGCTCCTTTCCCCAGCCCGTGCTCTGAATATATTCCTACCAGCAGTCACTGGAAGTTGCAGTGCAGATCCAGAGCAGGCAGTCTACATGCTCCCATGTCCATTCACCAGTCTTCCTTCAGATCACAGCCCCACAGCCTAGCCAGGTCTAGTAGCTCACATCATGTCCCCATGTCTCCTCTGGTGACATCTCTCCATTACTGGTTTGTGCTGCCAGGATCCTCTTACACAGACCCATTGATCATACAGTTTCTCTCTCCTGTTTTGTTTTGGGTTTTATTTTTAAGCCCTATTTTATTACTTCTCTCCAGTTTTGAAAGGTAAAGACTTTCTTCCTTTCTTTTCAGACCATCGAACCCCAAAATGATTTCTCCATCCCTCGACCCAAAGCCCGAACAAGCCCATACCATGACTACACTGGTGGGAAAGGCCCCATGTAGCAGCTCCGCAGGGAGCAAAGAGACTAAGCAACCTTCAGCAGAGGCACAGGGAATGGGCCACGTGGTGACAAATGAGTCGATCCTCCAGAAGAGACAGTGTCAACCCACACTGGCAAAAGAGGAGAGGGGTCCTCTTTTCCCCACACAGGCACCCTTGTAGCCCCCTCTCATTCCTCAAACACAACTTTCAGACACCACTCTGGCCATCCTGTCCCTGCTCACTCCGTTTCTCCATGGGATGGAGCTCACCTCTTCCGACAGAGGAACGTGCTGGGAAGAGCCTGTCCTGGCCTATTTTCAGCAGGAATGCTGTAGGGCTCGAGCAGCAAGAAGATCATCAGCCGGGTCTGCAACCAGCTCTGCCCCAGCCAGAACTTGCTTTGATCAGCTCGCAGGGATGCCTGCACCCCACATCTGACGGGAGAAGAGGCAGGAGTAGGATCATCAGCCCTACACCTCCCCACTCCTGCCCACCCATGAATACATCTCAGGTACTACCAAGGACACCCTTATCTACCCACCGTTACTTTTGTGCTTGCTCTCAGCCCTGCCTGGCTCTCCTCCAGAGATCGGTGGAGAAGAGACAGAGAGGGAGAGAGGGAGAGAAAGAATATACCTTTATTCTTCTTCACATTCACTTCCAACCCCTTCCTCATCACCTAGAGACCACGGTGGAGAGGAGGAAGAAAATTTAAAGACATAAAAAGATCTACACCTATTTACCCTGACGCACTTTCTGATTTGCGCTCTAGCATCAGCCTCCCTCCTAGCTCTGACTGCTATCACGTGCCCCAGCTGAGGTCCCCAGGGTGCCTGCCCAACCCCGCAAACCCTCCCTCCCCACCCCTGCTACTCCAGGCTGTGGATCCCTGCAGACAAAACCTCTTCCATGCAACTGCTTGCAATACCCTGGTGGGATTTAATCCTGTGCGCCTTGGAGCTCTGCCTCCTCCCGAGTGTGTCTGTGGCATTAACATGAACATTTCCCAAGCAGACAGGTTACGGAAGGCGGACACCCGTCTTCCCAGGAATGAGCGAGTGTGATTGTGTATGTGTGTGCGCGCGTGTGTGCGTGTGTATGCGCTGTGTGGACTGCACCCTGGCGATGAGCAATGAGTCCGCAGAGTTGAATCATTCTGTAGCCTGCTTTGCACTTGGTAAATAGCTTTCCATGATATTTCATACATAAATACATACATAGAGCTTCCCAAGTGGGTGTGTATGGTACACTGGTGTCTGACACAGCTATGTATTTATTTAGTACTTTTTATGTGGAATATTTAATTAATAAAAACTCAAATGGCCTGACTATGAGAGACTGGTGTTCTTCCTCAGGAGTGCGATTCCTCTAATGGCTGGTGGGGTGACAGCAACAGCTCTTCACGGGTTGGAGTGGGCCATCTGGGAGACTGCAGCTGGGGGGAAATGGCAAAGAGTTGCTGGCTTCTTCCATGCTGCCACTGTGGACCAGAGATCAGCTGCTTGAGTGTGCAGAACGGGGTTAGTAACTTCTCCATGCTACTTTTCTTGAATAAAGAAAGCTGATCACTGTTAGAAGTGCTTAAGAAAGGAAGAAATATAAACCCAAGCCACAGCAAGCAAATGCAGGAGGAAGGGCGTGACCTTTTCATCACTGCATGTGTCTGTGTCTGCTGCATCTATATTCCTGTATTTATTTGCTTGTGTCTTGCTGGGTACTTGCATAATCAATAATAGGAAAGGAGCTTGTAGGTATTTAATTCAGCTTGTAAAAATATCTTTCTGATGTTCTGAACACATATAATATTTTTATTTGAATGTAGTAACAATATCAAAGCAAAATGAGGATGATGAGGATGAGGATGAGGATGATAATAATTTTTTTTAAACGTCCTGATGGTATGACACACAATCTCCCATTTTAGAGGCTTCTTATCCCGTGAGTTTTTACATGGTATGTTACGCTACCACATATCCATATGCTCCTGTCAAGCTAAACCCCTTCCTCGGGCACAGAGCTGTCTAGAATATGCCAGGCTGGGCCTTCCCCACGCTGCCTACCAGCACTGAAGGACAATACAGGGACATTTGGGTCTTCTGAATCCCTTGGCATGAGAAAGAGCCCTCTTAGGCATTGGTTTGAAATGCATCACAGGACATCTTGCCTTTTTCTAGTAAATTGGAGGTGGAAACGATGCTTACCCTTCCCTTCTACCTACACAGTTCCACACAAGTAACACAGAGGACAGGAGTGAAACCTCAAGGATATTAATGTAACATTGGGGAGCAGATTGGGAAGGGGGTATGTGAAGCCATGATGCAAGTTGTTGACTTGCAGACTAAAGGTAAGAGGGATGTGCTTGAAACAATACTAAACTTTCAAGAAATCAGGTTTTCAAGCTGATGCGGTGCCATTGATGGCTTAGAAGTAGCTCGAGTATGTCCCAGGAGGAGCCAAAAATATGTTGAAACAGAGCCAGCTCCCCTGCTTCAGTGGAGTCTGGTGGAGCAAAATGACAGGCTAACAGGAGAAAGAAGAGCAAAGTGTGCTCTTACCGTGTGGGTTTTCCACATCCCAGACACTTATCAAGTCCTTCACTGACTGCTACAGACCAGAAAGTGCCTCCCAAATGCACCTTGACCCCAGAAGCAGCAGAACTAGGAGGAATGAGGGACACCATATGCACTCCCATCAATTCAGGACACAGTGATTTTCTTGATTACTTGGTTGTTACTGTGCATGCTGCTTGGCAGAGAGTGAAAATCTCTTTCCATGGATTTACAGTGCCTTTTAGAGTTCTGTTTTTAAGCCTCTGTAACGACACAAATACTAATCTGCCCGGACTTATTTTGCATTTGTTCAATATTAAGGCAGCTTTGGGTAAGGGCTGATTTAAATGCCAAATTAAATACAAATTCCTGTGGAACTTGACACTGGCAGGAAAGAGCTGGTGCAGGTTTCTCACAACTCAGGAGAGGCTTTTGGGAAAACAGCAGTTTCCTCTTACCTTAAAACTGATCTTAAATCAACCCCGTCAGCCACTCAGTCACACACACGCTCGTTCTGGGGAAATCCTAAACTGCTGGGGCCAGACAGGCAAGACCTCACAGGAGCAAGTGAGTGGAGGAGGCAGGAAGGTTGCCTGATCCTTATGCTAGTTTTTCTTAAAATCTGCCCACAGGAAGGCCAGTAAACCCAGTAAGCCTCATTCCTACCCTCTGTTCTGCAAAGGGCTCCCTTGCTGGTGGGGGCTGCAGGGCTGCTGCCTTCAGGGCCTCTGGTTCCTGGTCCCTCCTCTCCCTGTTCAAGGAGACCAGAAAGCCAGAAATGTACACACTGGAGAAGGGTTGGCACGAAGCACACCTGGATTATGAAATCAGTCAGGATTATCGGGAGGCGGGATAAAGTCAGCTGAACTTCAGGTCAGGGATGTCATGGGAAAATGGCAAAGAAAGGCAGAGGCACCGCTCCAACCCAGGACCATCCCGCGGGCTTGCCAGAGCTGTGGGGCTCCATGTGCCTGGTCAGGCGTGGGCATGGAAGGCACAGTAAACCCTTAGGGCACAGACCCAGGCCAGTGGTGCCAGGGCTTGGGATGGAGAAGGACCTTGCTGGGTTCACCTCCCAAATGCTCCCCCGCTTGCCAAAAAAGCTCCCCTTTTGGCAGCCAGTGCCAGTGCCACCCTCCCGAACAAGGTGTTTCTTTGTGAGGGATTCACCCTCCGCTCACAAGCCCTGTAGCCCCTGCTGTGGCACAGGGGTGGTAAACGATTCCCCTTCCCTCAGCTTGGGCAGGAGATGCTGGGGACTGGTTGTAGGTGGGGAGGAGCACGCTGCCAGCCAGTGGGGCTGTGGTTGGGTTGCATCCTCCTTCAGGCTGTGGAGGCAGAGGTGATAGGGAGCATGCCCAGCTCCCATGCCTGCCAGGCTGACTGTGGACCAAGAAAGCAAGCGCTGGTCACTCATCACTCTCTACAACTATTTGAAAGGACACTGTAGAGAGGTTGGTGCTGGTCTCTTCTCACAGGTAATTAATGACAGAACAAGAGGGAATGGCTTCAAGCTCCAACAGGGTAGGTTTAGACTGAACATTAGGAAAGAATTTTTCACAGAAAGGGTGGTTGGGCATTGGAATAGACTGCCCAGGGAGATGGTTGAGTCACCATCCCTGGGTGTTTAAGAGACGTTTAGATGTGGTGTTGGGGGATATGGTGTAGGGGTGAACTTTGTAGAGTAGGGTAGATGGTTGGACTCGATGATCCCAAGTGTCTCTTCCAACCCAGACAATTCTATGATTCTATGATTCTATGGTCTCCTGAGGTGGCAGGAGGCAGCTGCATGGGATGAGGAACTCGTCACACCTTGTAAGCCCCTTTTAAGGGGGCCTCTTGCTTTATTCTGCCCCAAGCTCCCTTCAAAGCATAAGCTCCCACATACTCAGGGAGCTGGTGGTTCTGAAAAGCCACAGGGTTCCTTCACATTTCCAGGTCTTTCCTGCATTTTAGTAGGTTTAATGGAATTATAGTCATACAAAGGCTTCGGTCAGATGAGACATCTGGAGAAGCCTAGTCCAGCTTCTGCCCTGAACAGGGCTCACCTTAGAGCTAGAGCAGGTTGTCGGGGCCTTGTCCAGGTAAGCTTTGAATATCTCCAAGGGTGGGGATCCCACAGCTACTTGGGGCCCCTCTGCTGGTGTCTGATCACTCTCATTGGGATTTTTTTCTAAACTTGTGTCTAATCAGAATTTCCCTTGTTGCAACTTGTCTGTCACCCCTTGTCCTTTCACTGTGCACGTCTAAAAAAAGTCTGGTCCCAGCTTCTCTATAGCATCCATTTATTTAGTAGACATGAGCAACTGGATCCCCCTTAGCCTTTCTTCTCATGGCTGAGCAGGTCCCTCAGTCTCTCCTCCTGGTGACATGCTCCAAACAGCCCCCAACTGTCTCAGTCCCCCCCCCCCCCGACTTGTTCCACTTGATCAAGCTCTGTTGCAGTGAGACCCAGACTGAACACAGTACTCCAGATAGGGCCTCGTAAGCGCTAAATAAAGGGCAATAACCACTTCCCTCACCTTGCTGACTTCATCCTTACTCATGCAACCCGGTATGTGGTTGGCATACATTGCCACGAGTGTGCACTGCTGGACAATGCCTTCTTCAGGTTCATTTCCCACAGCACCAGTTACTCCCTTTGCCCTGGAGGAGCTTGTGTGGTTTTAAATAGAAAGGACTGAACAGTGTCGAGATTCTATATCTAAGACAGGTGGTTTCTGGCAGGAGCCAGAAAGCGCACCCAAGGGCACTCGTGAGATGCCTCACCCAGCAAGGAGCCCTGGGGAAGGAATTCCAAGGGCCCCTGTCAGCACTTGCCTGCTTTCTGGGGGCTCTGAATGTGAAGCGGAGGTGTGCCTCTGTGGCAGCAAGCCCAGCCCTTGGGTACCAGCTGGACTGCATCAGCTGTTGGTGACCAGCTGCGTTCAATGAATCTGTGCTCTTACTGGGCCACCCAACCACAAGTACTCAGCCCCAACCACAAGTACTCAGCCCCCTCTGCCCCACGGCAGTCTTTGCAGATGCACTGAGCAATCCTTGACAGAGGCCGTGGGAATCTCTCCTGGGGGTCCCTGCCCCACTCCAGCCACCCTGGTCCCTGTGTGCCTGGGACTTGTCCCGTCCCCTCTCCCTGCTTGCAGCACACTCACCTTTCCGCACCCAGGACTGTTCTATGTGGGACCCTTTCCCTCCCTTAAAGTCAACATGCCCTGCCACCCGCAGTTTCTAGGGAAACTGGTGTTTGCTTTGCCTTTGCTATGGTGACAAGTGAAGCACCGTGATAGATATGAGTGTCATTTTCTGCAAGAGGCTTTCTGAAGTGCCAGGCATGGAGCAGGAGCTGCCTTCCCGGCTGGCCAGGCTGATCTTATCTGCATCTATCTGCAGAGTCTGCCAGGGCTCCGGCTGGCTGAGGTATTTCTCCCGTCAAACCAGTAGCAGGTGCATTTGAGGAGAAAGCAATGGCTGTGGCTTAAAAACCAGGCATGTTTTTCTCTAAAGAATTAGTCAAGAGCTGAAATAGAATGCCATGTCTCCAACATACAGCACTGTCTGCTGGTTCGCCCCCAAAACGGTCTGAAGTGAGGCTCAAATGCTGGAGCAGGAATGTGAAACAGTGCTGAAAATTTTGGATGAGGTCTGCAGTCATGGGTAGAAAAGGACCTGGGTAGCATCCTTGACTCTGGTGCTGCTCCTTGCTCAGTGCGGTAAGAAAGCACATTTTCCCGCAAGTCAGCTCTTTACTGGTTTTGCCAGACTGAACAAACACATGTTTGAATCTCAGAAATTAGAAACCTCAGCGTTGCTCAGTGTCACTTAGTCATCCCAGGACCCCTCCATAATCAGAGTAAAGAGACAGGCTTGTCCTGCAGGCACTCTACTTTTAGCAGTGCCAAACCGCCCTCTCTCACCACCTATTTGCCTGGAAGGATCCTGCTGAGACCCTCAGCCCCTAACCCAGCTACCGGAGATTGGTGCCGAGGGAGCAATGATGCACGCAGGGTCCAGGATGCTTTCAGCCTCCGCTTGGTACCCATGACGGTCTGCCAGACCAGTGGTCCACGTCCCACTGGGCTAACTCTGGC
>VZSZ01003906.1:69748-88271 GCA_013398815.1 Ibidorhyncha struthersii
GGGGGGACGGGGACGGGGACGGGACCGGGGGGGGCTGCTCCTGCCGCAGGCTGAGGCGTTTCCACCTCCCTGGGGTCGAAGCCGAACACGCCGGGCTCTTTGCTGTAATTAAAGAGGGAAAAAGCCCGCGTCTCATTAAAACTTCAATATTAAAACCATCTTTCTTTCCTTCCTTTTTTTTTTTTTTTTCTGCACAGCAGGAGTGAATGGCANTAAGAAAACAGTTATTTCATCGACTTTCATTGAACTTTGGTTAAATGTGCAATTTTGGTCCCATGAAATGATTTATTTGATTCAGCATGTTCCAATTAAAGAAAACCAACCAAACGAACAAACAAACAAAAAAAAACCCAACCAAAACCAAACCCTAAAACCCTAAAACTTTCCAGCCGAAAAAGGAAGCTTTTCCACTGTGACGTTCAGCTTGTTTTATAAAGCAATACAAAAAGCTTGTCTCTGAACTCACTTTATTTTAGGCACAGTTTGGTTTGATTTCAGCTAACTTCTTCCTGACTGGCTGCACTTCAGCTGCTGGAGAGAAATAACTGCCTGGAGAGGAGCCTCCTGCCCAGCTCTAGTGAGGTGTCTATGGGCAAGGAGGTTCAGTCAGTCCCCCAGACCCTGAGCCACAGTCTCCTGCTGCTTCACGAGGCCATGGGAGATGGACAGTGATTAGGGTAGGGCAGCAAATGAGCAATCAGGCACACTTTTGGCAGCCTGGCTGTCCAGGCAGGTTATGGCTCACCAGCTCTGCTCCCCATCCTGTCCAGCCTTCCAAATGGAGTCCACCAAGCTCCTGGGTCTGCCTAGGTGGGACCGTGCTGGTCACCAGGACAGGAAGTTCCCTGTGGCAGAGCTGGTGACATCTAGTAGAGACATGTGCAGGACAATTTTATTACACAGAGAAGCGGCAGGTAGATACCATTGCAAGGAGCTGCAAGTAGATAACATGATCTGCCTGCGTCCCTTCTCCTCCTTACCCATCATCACCATCATCACTATATATCAAGGCTGTGTTGTGGTTCCCCTTGTTACATCCGGACTTTCGGGTTTAAAATTGCAAATGATTTGTGTGAGATGACACCTTGGCAGGCACAGGATTAAACGCCCAGCTCTTAAGCGCAAGTCACCTCCCAAGCAGATGTAGTCACTGACGCAGGGATGTGTGTGCTGGTTTGAAGGGGAAAGGCTAGAAAAATGTATGAACTCAGCTACCCGGTTCTACGGGGTGGTCTACGGACAAGAGGTAAAAGCATAAGGTCTTTCCAGCACAACAGACCTAGCTGTGAGTTTCTGGCAGTGTGGCAAGTTGTTGGGTTGTGAGACAGGAGTCTGCTGTGCTCAGTTCTGCATGGCGCGGGCTGCTGTGAGGCTGCTGGAAGGACTGAGGGCAGTTACAATGCTGCTCCAAATGACCTGGGATCCTGCCAGTGCGGCTCTCGCAGTATCGCCATGCTAGTGTCACCCTCCCTGCTGCTCCTCTCCTAGGATGAGATCGGCTCTGCCACCCACTCT
This sequence comes from Ibidorhyncha struthersii, assembly GCA_013398815.1. Classification (NCBI taxonomy): domain Eukaryota; kingdom Metazoa; phylum Chordata; class Aves; order Charadriiformes; family Charadriidae; genus Ibidorhyncha; species Ibidorhyncha struthersii. The sequence continues at coordinate 71,264 of VZSZ01003906.1, forward strand.
GCTTTAGCGTATTCCCTGAAATACAAGCTAAAACCCATCCTGTGTGAGGACCTGAAATACCGAACCGGCTCATTTTTCCCATGACATTGGACCCTTGTTCCACGATCTTCAGTAACCAGGTGGGGGCACTGCGTGACCTGCATCCACCGTGGACACACGGTCCCGTTTGTGCCGAGTTACCCAGATTGCACGAAGACAGATCATGAATCATTTTCAACGTACTCAGACCGCTCGAGTGAGTTCCCAGCAGATCAGTGCTTCGTGTCTTGGTGGCCACCCCATTTTTCATCCGACAGGAGGAGTCCTAAGGCCAAACTTACCGAGGTGTCCAGCCCTGACTCTAGCTACAAGGGATTCTTTCCAAATCCTGGAGACAAGTGGGGTGGGAGGAGGGGAAGGTCCTCTCTCTGCAAGTTTCATTACGCATCTTGCCTTTTTTTTACTATCATTTGTCTTTATTGTCTGGTGGTAATCTCTAAGAGCGGAAGCTACTTTGTCTATATAGCATGAATGGGGAAACGCTGAAAGAAGCTGTATGCTCCTTTACAGGATTCCAAAGAGATGAAACCCTTGATAGTGTCTCGCCTGATTTCTCTTTCACAGTGCACTCTTCAAATGTAATCAGCTTTTGGGGCATGCTCTGCCTCCAACTGTGCATACAATGCTCACATTGAAATTAATAGAAGCATGATGGAACATTTGAAGTAAGAATCTGGGACAAAAAAGTTAAATTCTTGCTGGTAAAATCAATGACAAAAGTTTCTTCGGCTTTAGTTCTCACTTTAGAGGCATCTGTATGTCTAAGGCTGGAAAGAATCATTTTTATGAGTGTATGTGTCTTAGCAACTTCCTAAGCAATAAAGAAAACGTGAACTTTGGATACATTTTATACAAGGAGTTTAGAAACTTGTCTTTGTGGCCTCCCTTTTAGCAGGGATTTGTTGCTGTGTTTAACCTCACTGCCTCAACCCCAGTTCTACCCTGGGGGATGGGGACTTGTTTATGATTGATGGGATCATCTAATACACATGGACAAGGTTGCTGGGCTTGAATTTGTATCGGTGACCTCAGACCTGGCATTTAGCAATGCTCCTATTGTGTATTTGATGTCTCTATTGAGTTGCTAAGAGTCCTACGGGAGATCTTTCACGTGCTTATCCTTCTGTCATGGCGACGTGATTGGGAAATGTTGTTCCCTGCATTCAGGGCACAAGGTCAAGAGCAGATCTCCACCGTGCCTAGGTGGCTGCTCACCCACACGCCCAGGTGAGTTGCTCTGTGTTACACAGAGGAGAATCACCTGGGCTGCTTCCAGGCAAAGACTCACGCTACTGAGCCCTCCTTCCTCTCCCTGTCATGGAGGTGGTGCCTGGATAATCACACGTGCCTGCAGTCCCCTGGCTTGACGCAGAGGTGACTGCAGGGGAGCCGGAGGCTGAGCCACACCAGCTCCTGCACACACACATCATCTCACGGATGCACAGGCTGAACCCATGGCTCATCATTATCCCGGCAGTGATAGACACCAGTCCTAACCAGCAAGTACGCTGTCTAACCAGGGAGCAGGGGCTATCCACAGCACTGAGCTTCTGGCTCCTTTTCCATTTTTCTTAGGATTAACTCTTGTCATTGGGTCTTGATGAGGTGAAGCTAAGCAGCGAAATACCTCAGGCCTGAAACTGTCCTGATCTCTTTGTAAGGGTGGAAGGAAGAGCCAGGGAGGGAAGTTGTGTGTCCTTTCTTGGCTCACCCCTCTAGGGTAGTGGGCAACACAAATCCGAAGTGACTTCAGCCATGGGACATGGTCCCTGTGGGTGCAGTGCCATTTTCCCTATCGCTCCATGCAGTTGCTCTGACCACTCTCACAGCAGAGACGCATTGGTCCTTGTCATGCTCCCATTCTTGCAAATCTCTCTGCGTGCAGAGAACTGAATAACTTCTTGCATAATTAGCCTCTCCATGCATTAAAACAGCCCGAACCCCAGCAAAGCTGTCACCAACAGCTGCTTTACAGGACAGAGAGGACTAAACAGAGTAGGACAGCGCTTCTGAGCAGCAGCATTACTCAGAAGGGGCACTACTGTCAAGTATAAGTCAGTGGCGTTTAAGGTCCCTTCCTGATGAAGGATGCCCTTTTGCCTGGCACTGATCGTTTGCTTACATGGGAATCTCCGTAGGAAGAAATGAGGACAGCCAAAACACCTGGATGCTCTGGTGATAAAAAGTAAGGGGAGGCTTAAGATAGGTCTTCGCATTCAGAGTGTCCTATCCTCCCTGGCACTGACTGGATTGCAGCTCAAGCACAGAAGCTGGCTGCAGCCCGTGCTGGCAGCTGGACTCCAGGCTCTGGTGGACTCTCTGCCCCAACCCTGACGATTTGCCTTGTCCCGGCCTATGAGGTAGATGAAGCAAGCAGAGCTTTCCCAGAACAAGCTGTACGCCTGCCACTTCTACTATGTAAAATCAGCCAGCAGCAGCTTGCTGAAGAGGTTTCGTAAGAGGGAGGAAGTCATGGGTTAGAGGCACTTGGTCAAGAGTTTCTCTGGCTGCAGTTCTGCCTGGGAGAAGCTCCTGATCCTTGTCTCGTGAGCTGGACCGGATCTGCAATCATGAGCAGGCAGCAGGGGAATGGGAGTATCTCCCACAGTCAGGCAGAGCGACCTCCTGTCTCCGTGGGCAGGACAGCTGAGATGCAGCTCCCTGCACCCAAACCATCCATCCTCCCGCTGCACCACGGCCTCCTACTTAGCCTCCAGCTGGTACCCTGGCCAAGAGGAGGAGAAAAGCAGGAGTGGGATGTAATCCTGTCACCTTGTACTGACAAGTTCACCTTTTGCAGCTTCCTCTGAGCATCTGTAGCACTGTTTTTCCTCTCTCAGCTCTGTCCAGCTCTGCAGGTGAATTCCTGAAAGCGCTGTGAACTAACTGCTCTTCCTAAAGGTCTGAAGAATGAGGACATTATTTACTTTTGGCTGTCGATGGGCATCAAATGGTGTGAAAGAAATGTATGCCTCAGCTCCATCACTATCTGGGACCAAAATAACAGATAAAAGAAGAAAATCAGTGGGAGTTATCATTATACGGAGTTGCCATGGAAATAGCATGAGAGAACTTGGAGGAGAGCTAGCACACCATGTCTCCAGGAGGGCATAAATCCCCTGCTAGCCTCACTCCTTTTTATCACATTAACAGGCAATATTTCTTGCTTTAGCAAGAGGTGGGAAAACATCAAAGCACAATTCTGACTTTTTTGTCTATCCCTTGATTTCTCTGGCCAAGACCTCCCTGACCCCTCAAGAAGTAGAAAAGTGAACCCTAGTGCTATTGGAAAGTTGTCGTGGAAACCATTTGATAATTTCAGTAAAATGGTGAGAGTGATATAATTTTCCCCAGAAAATATTTATTGACTTCTGTGAAATCATATGAAAAAATGAAATAACTTTTTTTTAAAATGTACTATTCTAAGACTTTTTTCAAAGAAAAATGTCATATTTCATTAAAAGGATTTTTTAAATGTTGATTTCTAAGGAAAAGCATTACAACTTAAATGATCTCACAGTTTTGGAGAAGTTGCTGTCTTGTGCTGTTGCACCGTTCTGGGAAGCCCATTTTATTCTCCTCTCCCTGTCGCTAAACCCCACTTTTAAACTGCCTCATCCCCTCTGGTTAGGACAGGACAAGCATGTCTGCTTGTGCGCTATATCCTGAGACCCTACAAACACAGCTCTGAGACATGATGTTGTACAGGGCTGGCATCCTTCAGGACACGCATCCGGTTCTCCACCTTGCGCTCCCCGGCAGGCCACAGGATCATTCCTCTGGAGGGTAGTCCCCAACTGGGACTATCAGTGATGGCTGTAGCAATCTGACCCAAAGAAAACTACCACTCGGATGCTGGCATCCAACTGTTTATGAGTACACAGATATGCAAGTGTGAGTGAGTAAAACCAGTTGCGTTCTCAAACAAAATCATCGTCTTCTCCTATAAAGCCTCACATTGAGTTCTGCTGTATTATCTCTTCAATAATTGAAATATTTTTCCCCGGATATTGCCTTTCCCACCCCTAGCTCCTACCCTTCCCTAGGGCTTTGACCACTACATGATGTGACTGAGCATGTTTAGAGATAAGAAGGTCCCTCAGCCCAAAGCCAGGCTCCAGAGGGGAGAGGGCAGAGAGGAAAGCCTGGGGCAGGGCAGCAGTAAAGCCTTCACATTTGTATCTGCTCCATTTCAGCAGAGCAAGTAAGTGGGAAAGAAAGGAAGGATGTCTGGGAGCCTCCAATGAGACCTCACCTTCCTCACTCACCAGGACAAATGCTTTGTCCCCACATCGGTGCTGCAAAGGCAAATGAGATGAAAGGAAGCAGAATAACAAGAGAGGAAGCCAAAGAGTGCGGTCCTCAAATGCTCCTTTAAGAGCCAATTCAAGTTATGTCCCGGTTACTGACCCCAGTTCTGTCTTGGAGCCCCATTTTGGCAACTGAATTTCCACCACGTTTGTGACTCCACTTGCAAGAGCTGGGACCCCAAGTGCAAGAGCTGGGCCCCTGCATTTGGAAACCTCTCTCCTACAGAACAGCTAAAGCTGTGGAATTCATTGGTGTGGGGTGACAACTCTGGCCTGGCTTGCTTTTTTGGCTTAGAGTCATCACATTTGCCATGATGGCNTAAGGCAAAAGTTTTACAGTTGGCTAAGGTGTTACCAGCAAACAAGATTTCTCCTCAGAACAAAACTTGTGTGCTAATTCTTGTTGATTGTTTTGTCTGTTTGCTCAGCATCAATTTAAGATAATTTTATAAATGCTATTTATAAAGCTGTGAATACATATTATGCATATTTTGTGACAAAATGGATCCATTTTTACCCCTATAAAATGACAACTCTCAAACACCAAATAATTCCAAAGGGGCTATTTTTATGGCACTTGGTGGTACATTTGTTGCTGAGTAGCAGCTCTCTGTCTATAGCCATGGGAATAGACATCATTTTTAGCTTGTCATAATTATGGAACTGGATTTGTTCCAGAAGAGTTTGTCATAACAGTGGGCTGTGCAATGGCTATTTATGACAAATGCATTCATGGACTATGGGATCAAACATTTTGGAAAACAATTGTGTTTATCTTCTCATCAGGACTGTCTGGGTAGCTCCCATTCATCCCCCTTCTGTGTCTCCCGTGACAGGGAGCTGCAGTCACTGGGAAACTCTCTGGTTGGGTGGCAGTTCCCAGGACAGTATCCTCCTCTCCCTGGTGTGCTCGGTCACATACTGTTGCTTTCAGCAGTTATCTGGAAGCAGCTGCTTCCAGTGTGTCTTCAGGATTGTTATTTTCACATATTTATTTCCAGGGAAAGAGAAAACATCCAGAGCCTTTTCAAATGCTACTGCCTTAGTATCAGGAGCAGGAGTAACTTGAAAGGTGAACCAAAAATCCCTGTCTGTATCTATGCAATTTTTGCTACATTCTGTGCATTCTGGGCTTCCATTCAAAATAAACAAAATTTTAAAAGCCAAAACCTAAATCATATGCTACAGAAAAAACTTCAATTTGTCTCTCTTGTTCAGAAATAGCACCATCCCAATGTAAAATAAATGAACTGCCGCCTGTTAACAAACCAGCTCTGTGGAAAGCTGTGTCCAGCCAAACGACTCCCCTAGTTGAAGATTTGGCCTTCATTCCTGGATACAGAGAGTTCTCCTGTGCAACCATCAAAAAGCTGATACCGACCATGCCTGGAGCATGCATCTGAGGAGCAAAGCAGGGAGGAGGGCACTGCCTGCCCCAAAGTTGAGCAGTGCCACCGCCATGCCCAGAGAGATGGGAGAGGTGAGGCGTGAAGCTACATAGCGGTCAACACACGGTCAGACCAAGAAATACACCTGGGAGGAACAAAACCACCTCTGGGCACCTCATGTGCCTGAAATCGTACCTGTTTTTTCCAGCTCTATTTGCTCCAGACCCTGTTTCCCCATTCAGATCGAACAAGCACTCCAAAACCTGCAGGACTGCCTTCATTATTTTGAAATCGGCTGGGCAGGTTCCCAACTGGAGGGTGTTTTAGGCCAGGTTTCCAAGACAGAGTATCTCATAAAATCGGTGTTTCTGTTTTCCCCCTCCCTGGGGCAGGGAGGGGTGCTCAGAGCAGTCTCAGCTGCTCTCGTGGCTCAGGATCTCGCCCCTCCTGGGAAGCGGTGCTGAGAATGTCCTCAGAGAAAGAGCATTGCTCTCCATGAGGGCATACACCAAAGCCTTGTGCAAAGCAGACGGCAACACAGTGAGAGCAGAGTCATGCTTGGGTTTTCCAGGGAGATCGTTGTTCCCTAGGCCCTGGTGCAGGGAGAAGACAGGGTCTGGCTCAAGGCAGGGCCAGAGAAGCTGGGTTCCTCTTCTATGTTCAAGGGTACTGCAGCCATCACAGCATAAACCCTTCTTTGGAAGGGGTTTGGCTGTCTCCCCTTCCCTACCAATGTCTGCCATGGCAAAGGGCCAGCGCATGAGTTATGGGACACCCAAGGCACTATGTCCAGCCCACCCACCCTCACATTACCTTCCCCTGAGACAGCACAACCAGGACATCAACCTTCTCCCTCCTACATCTCCACAGGAATTTTCCTCCCCCTTCATCTTGGGTTTCCCACACATGGGTACCAGCGTGCAGGTGGAAGCAAGGTACTGGAGAATGAGAGGCATGGTTTTACATCAACTTGGTTTTCCCAAATAAACACCACTGCAGCAACCAACCCTTTCAAAGTACTCTGGCTAAATAATACTCCAGCTCATGAAAGAGATTTCAACGGGCCAGCACATGATGATTTGGAAAGATGTTGCCTTGCAAAGCTGAGTCATAAAGAGGATTGAGAAACTCTGCAATCAGTGATTAAACAGCTACAAAGATCTGCCAGCAGGAAAGTGTGCCCAAAATTGTCATACTGTACACTACCTTTTATTTCAATGCTTTGCTTTGGGTAAAAAGGTTTCATTGGTTTCACGTGTCTGAGTATGAGTACGATGCATTTCAAATTTCAGATCCTCTCCTCTCTTACTCACAGCAACACTCAATTCTGTTGATCTTGCACTTCATCAGTCACATGGGAAGGTGACTGAACTTGTTGTCTAATGGCAGAAGGCGCTTCAATCACTTATTTGGACTCCAATTAGGAAAGGCCTTAAATTAAACACTAAGGATATTAAAAAAAAAACAAAGAAAAAAGAACGAGATTGGAAAACTCTGGAAAAAATACGGGAGAATAGTTGCCATGGCAATGCTTCTTTGTTTTCTCTTGGGATAACAGAAGTACGTGCTGAAGATGACACTTCCCCAACGCACACCTCACTTAGACCCAGACCCACTTAGCTTCCAAGCCCAGGCATGGGTCGGGTGGGTGGCACAGCTACCCCCATAGCACAGGCGTGGGCCCTGCTGTCCCACCACAGCGAGCCCTAGTGTCAAGTCGTACCACCACACACAACGCCACGCTGTCACCCCAGCCAGGACGCAGGTCAGGGCGCTGCACCACATGGCTGATGAACTGCTTTTTGATACCGACTGCTTCTCAATGGCTTCAATAGATCCGGTGCATCTTTGCTGCTTCTTGGTCCCACAAAGCAAGCGGGGTTGGTGAGAAGCTCACAGCTGATGATGCCCACCTGCATCAGTCTGTGGGATCGCGGCAGGGGGGAGAAGGGCCATGGCATTTCTAAGTCTGCGCTGCAGGCCAGGCTGCAGGGGATGTAAAACAGGAGGCACTGGCCTGATCCTGTGCTTGGTGCATGAGCAGTGAGTTGATCTAGACGGATGAGAATCCAGATCCTCAAAGACACTGAAACACCTAAATCCCAGTGGTATCTTTCAGGATGTGGTCTCTGGGATCTTTCACTTCCATTTAATCTTTTGAAAAATCTGCACCTAAAATTCAGGTTCCTCAACCCAGCCTTCTCACTGGGACTGGACAGAAGATACACCGGAGGCTGCTCTGGGACCTTGGGCTGCTGATCAGCCAGACCTCAGAATCACAGAATCTCCTAGATTGGAAAAGACCTGTAAGATCATCTAGTCCAATCACTAACCTAACACTGACAAGCCCACCACCTCACACTCAGCCTAAGAACAGTGCAGCTCCTTCCACCCCATCCACTCAAGTTTCTCTTCACGGAAAGTGGGGGGTAGGCAGCAGTGAGGGCTAGGGGAGCGGCATGCACCCAACTCTCACCTAGGCATGGGCTCTGGATGTGGAATTAGACAGACAGCGCCTTAGGAATCAAGCAGCTTTTGCACTGACCCATCTTCTGCAGCAGCTAAAGAAAAAAAGCATCTGCCGTGGCTGAAACCCGTTTTGTGCAACAGATTCCGCTGAGAGCAAAGCAGAGATTATGAATGAGCTGACAAAACCAGCCTGCTGTTGGCATAGGCACCAAGCAGAGACAGAGTAGCTACACTGGAAGTGTTTCATCCATTACTGTCAGAGAAGTCACTTTTACCACTGATCCTGCTCCAATAAATCATGTTGCCAAGCAGTTTTATAGAGGCGTTATACATCCAAAGCTACTTATGGTCCTGTTAAAAGAGATGCATTTCTTTTTTAGCTCAGTGTGGCTGAAATGCTGTCACAGAAGAAACAGAGTCGCTGCTCAGAGTGCTATTGTAAAAGAGGCATTACTGTAATTACAGCAGGAGGGACGATGTGAGCTAGGAGCCACCATCTTCTTCCTCTGTCCCCTCGCCTTCGGGCAGCCTTGCAAAGCTGAAAATTTGCCACCACAAGCACAATAGCTGCTCACGCACCCTTTGCCATGGTGATTGATGAAAATGGGGAAATAATGATGTTACTTCCCGGTTCACCATAAATCACCCACCCCTCAAAGTGACTAGAGTATTATAAATCTGGCCAGATTTATACCGACAACTTAAGCAATTAGCTCTTTTATAAAGGCTGTCGTCTTCTTAATGCAGTGTTAGATATATTTAGGCATGTGTCTACAAAAGAAAGTATTTCTTTCCGAAGCTAACAAAGCTCTCATTCCAGCAGACTTAAAACCTCCGTCTGCAAATGTTCGCCCTGTGGCTGTGTTCGCATTAGCAAGTTATTCAGTGACAGCAGAAGCCAACTAACAGATCAAAGTGCGGCGTCTGGAGGCCCCTACACACACACTACAAATATGCACATATGTATACATATACATGTACACATATTTATACAGGTACATATATATAAATATATATGATTTGCCACTGTTGAAGCCAGCAGGAAAACTCTCACAGATTATGGTACTAACAAGCGGGGCAGCTTAGGAAGCCGGTATATCCAGTACGGCTAAAGCTACGTGGCGTGCGTGTAATTCCCGCCATGATTATGCTTTTGCATTTGGCTCTTTTTAAATGCGGCCCTTCCTGTGGCCGGCCCTATCGGCGTCACACCTCTGCCCGGCACCGTGCTGGGAGGGACCTGCCCAGCTGCTAATTAGCAGAAAAGCCCCTCCTGTCTCTGGAAAGCAGAGATAATTCCCCAGCCTGTTACCCCAGCTCAGCCCGTCCAGCCCAGCAGGCAGCGCAGGGCAGCGGTGGAGGTGCTCCTCTTCATCACCACAGAGAGGAGATGGGAGAGGGGCCACGGGCAGCGATGCAGCCTTTGCTGCGCTCACCCACCGCATCCCAACAAACCAGCAAGGCAGCTGCCCACAGCACCGAGGTGCATAACCAAGAAGAAATGGCCGCCTTCCAGTTTCCCTTGTGCTGTTGTCTGAAATCTGCACGTGACAGTTAATGTCATGACTCCCTGCCAAACATCAGAAAAGCACTGAGACGTCCCCATTTTAGCATTTGCTTGAGACCGAGAACGGCACTGCACAGGCACAGAAGAGAAGCATGGAGGTCTCTGGGCAATCTGCTGCACTGTTATCCCTCGGAGAACGAATACTGGAGGGGGCAGAGAAAAAGTTTTGGGTGGTTTGGTTTTTAACATGAGTTCAGGAGTCAATTGCATGTAATGGAGTGGCTGTGACCGTGCTGACCTCGGGTTAAAATCCAGAGCGCACCCCTGACCCCTGGCCCCAGCACAAAGAAGTTGCTGGAAATCCTCTAAAGTCAGCGGTGGATCTGGCTGTCCAAACAAACGTGCACCCCCAGTGACAAAGGCATACCAAAAAGCTGGCTGACCTAGCTGTCTACGAAGCAGAGAGACAGCCTGCTGGAAACCCTCAGCCAAAGAGGATTTCTGCCCTTCCACATGCAGGGAACCCCCTTGCCATAGGATGAAAGGGTGCCACAGACAGTAAGCTTACCTAGTCTAAAAAGCACCTGGAAAAATTCATGGGAAAAGTCTGCCTGGGTCTACTGAGCACAGTAATAAAAATCCCTGAGCGACACTGTACTAAAGAGGGAGGAATATTTAGAGGAGACACCAGCACACACATGCACTGATCCTGTAATCTGCCTCGGGCGTCCACTACTGCCAACCACTGGCAGCAGGGCACTGAGCTAGATGGACCTCAAAGTGACACTATGCCTCACATTTCCAGATAGTAGGTCATGTTGAAAATCAGTCATGAATATTTGCCTGAATGCTGTCTGTGAACCCACACGCAGGAATACACAAGGGAACACACAATTTTCCACAGGTGAGCAGGCCCCCTAGTTTCTACATTAACCCAAATACATCAGTCAAAGTGGCTAAAATCAACGAAAAAGGAGATTACTCCATCAGCTCCTGTCTCGCAGTCAGATAATGCAGGGCCACACCAGGATACCTAATATAGCAATTTATTGGAAAAAGCGTTATGACTTATTTATGGATGCCGCGACATGATTAGTACCCCAAACAGAAAGATAAACCGGCAACCTCAAGCCTTTCAAATCAACAACTCCCACTGAGCTCACAAAGTCAATGATCAGCACAAAAATTGTAAATCACAATATTATTGTTTTTTTTTTTATTTAAAAACTCTAGAAAACGCAGATGGAACACAGACATTTTTGCTTGTACAGAAAAGGCAACTCGGTTTGCATAAGCTTTTGATATCAGTTAATGCTGTTTATGAAACTGTACCCTACCAAGTGCATGCAAAAGACTAGTAGCAGGGCTGCACAGGCAGATCCTAGAGATGCAATTACTCTCACTATTGGGTCAGAAGCTCTTGCTCTCTGTTCAGAAAGAGTGTGTGCATGTTATGAAAAAAACCTCATGCTGCTGAGACGTGCAGCTCTGTTTATACCAGGTTTATTATTGGTCTTTGTAACTGCCGAGATTTCACAGGAGAAATCCTAAAAATTTCAGGATTTTCACCACTGTATGACATTCATCATTAGCCAGAAAAGACTGTATCCCCCGTGGGCACTCTACGCACAAGTTTCAAAAAGAAGCCGGGAATGTGTAAACTGGGCACCACTGTGCCCCTCCATTCCTCACCCACGCAGGTAAAAATAATCTGGGACATGAATAAGTCCCTCTGGCTTCAAGGATGGCCTTAGAAGAGCCTTTGCGCCTTAAAGAAGTCCTTCAAAAGCCTAACTCTTAGTCTGCCTCAATTTCCCTTTTGATTCCTCCTCCCCTGATATCTGCTCTTTTTACCCATCCTGACTAGCTGCTCTTGCACTCAGGTGACTGAAACTCTCTCGTGAGGTCCACAGCAAAGCTCTCACATGGCTCAGCAAGAGATAAAAGGAAAGCACATCAGAACCTCAGTTTTTCTCCTTTTACTGCTGAGATTTGTTCTCAGAAAGCAGGCGCATGTCAAGCAGCTCAACTGTCCAGAACCTGAGATGCCACCTGACAGATCTCTCTTTCAGCTCCAAGGGGAAAATGGCTTTTGGGAAGTGCCTGAACTTTGAGGCACTTCAGCGTCAGAGGAGCACACCTCTTTCAGTGGAGGTAGCGAATTATACAGGCACCCACATGGTGTGCAAGGGTGTTCCCACTGCGGGCATCCCACTGCCTCCCTGGCAGAGCTAATAGCTAAAATGCTGGTTTGATGCCTAACAGTTAAACGTTGCCAGTCTTTCTAAGACCCACCCTTACCATTGTTTTTGAAGTTTCAGAAAGGCTGTTCATTATTTGATGTAAATCCCTGTTCTCAAGAACAGCCAGGTTTTCCTCCTCCTTTAAAGAAGACAGCTGCTCTGAGTAGCTCTTCAGAAACTAACACCATTTAAGAAGAGAGGTTTTTTTAAAGATCTGCACCCACAGTAGTTCCACTAGATGCTCACCATTCTTCAAATGCACCCTCAGAACACAAGTAATTGGCACCTGCTTTTTTTCACACCCTGTATTTTTCTAATTCAGTTAGATTACCACACATAGTTCAGCTTTGGCCCTTGTGTAGGCTACTTTTAAAGAAACGTTACTCACAAGTAACAGGGAAGTGAGGAAATGATCTTGGGGTCTCCATGTCACATTGTCCAGCTGCTAGCTGAGATCAGGACATAACACACCCCAAAATGTCTCACCTCAAACAGGGGGACACCTACAAACAGAAACCTGGATCTTCCTCTAAATAACACTTCCCCATCAGATGACAGAAGCGTTGCTCTCCTGCACACACTGAGCCAATGTAAAGGATGGCTATTTTCACTGCGCTGTGTTGGTAGCAATGTCCACGTCCCTTTAGACTGCTTTTGGAACGGCACAGATAAAAGCAGCATTTTACAGCTGCAGCAAGCTCAAGAAGATAAAAAAGTCCCTGTACGCACTTTCGTCATGTTCCCCTGCCTGCCTCAGGTGAGACTAAGTCTGCCAGCACATGGACATGACTCTTGTCAAGCACCAGTCTTGCTGATTAAGTACTTTTGGCTGTCTCTGCATTGAACTCTGGGAGCAGGAAGGGAGATAAAAGCAAGCCACCGAGAGATCACGGAAGTCTGTGTGGTTGAGGACCTGGTCCAGAACGAAGGAGCAGGATCATCAGGGGGCTCTGCACTGTTCTTCTAAAATGGTTGGTCAATAAAAGACCAAGGCATAGGTGTGGGGGGAGGAAATGATCATTTTCTGCCTCTGCCAAATTGTTAGTTTATTTTGAAGAGGACAGGAACATAGCGTGGGGAGGTTATCAGTGCAAACCAGCATCACGAGAAGCCAGATGCTCACTCTTTCACAAACCAGACCTCATTGCGTCTCCCATAAGGCTTCATAGGGGGGTCGTAACCACTGCAGAAGTAGAAATCCTTGCGGAACGCAGCTTCGCTCCCCAGAGCAGACTTCAGCTTGGCAGCATAGTTCACGTAATCCACCTCTTTGGCATAGCCACCAAACTGCCTGCAAAGAAATCACACACAGAGAGGTGCTGAGCAGTCCTGGCAGAGCACAGAAAGGACGAGAGGGAGAACAATATATAGCCACGATATATTTAGCCACGTATTTTGATGCAGGTCCTGCCAGCGTGCACTCGCGCAGGCACTCTTCTTTGTGAGCCCGCATACTTTGTCTGTGACAGATTAAGTCTCAAGGGTTACAGAGCCAGGGCGCAGTCAGCCATTGGCAGACCCCAAACAGACAACACCCCACCCCCCAAAACAGACCCATGTATATCAGTCAGCAGTCAGCCCTGCCCTTTGAATCAACGCCATATCAGAGGAACGGCTTCCTAGAGCACCAAGTTTTCTCCAAGTCGGCTCAGCCCGCGGTCCTTACACCAATGCTGTCAACAGCCATGTTCACTGTGGTGTGAACAACCATCTGCGGGCAGCCAGACCACAAAGGGAAGCCGAACTCTAGTGAGCCCAAGGAAAAAGGAGGGGGAGTGGGGGGTGGTGGGAACAGAGATGTTAGCAATTACAGCCCACACCGCTATTTAAAAGGGGTGGGCTGCAATTGATCTGTTTTATGTTGACCTCCCACCAACAGCAACTGTTTCCACATCAGCCTGCACCTCACCACCTTGTGTTAGGGCCAAGGTTTGAGAAAAAACAGCCTGTTCTTGCAGAAGGAGCCCACACCCGCAGCAAAGGCCAGGCAGCAGTCACAGGCAGGGAGGAGCCAGACAGTTTAGAGTCAGCCAAAACAGTTCAAGCAAGGAGGCAGGGGAATATTCAAGGAGTTAAAACCAGAGTGAAGAGCTTATTGCTATTGTGATGCTATTTGAGTACAGCTTGTCAGTCATCAGCCAAAGACACTCAAAGGCTATTTGAAGCAATGGCTGCTTGTTTCTATGATGGACTATGGCATGAGTCCATCTAAATCAGGTTTCAGTTGACGCCTGCTGTTTGATGCAAACCACACCAAAGGACCTTCTCGATGACTAAGAACCATCTTGATCCCAGAAGGTGGGGAAAACAATAGTTTTCAGAGATTAGGAATGACTTAGGACCTTCCTATTCACCCTCCCTTGCTCTTCACCTCCCCAAGTGAAACAAAAAGGCTTTCAGGGCTAACATCTGCACTTGTTTTCCCAATGCAAAAAAATATCCACAGTCCAAATGGGTGCAGCATGACCAACGATAAGAAATGCCATAAAACAGCTGTCTTCAGTCTAGAAAGACCCCTCCATCTCCTTCTACCACATGTACCCACTGTCCAGCAAGTCACCTGGTAAAACCAACACTGCTCTTCAGAACACACTAGAGACCTCAGCACTTAGGATTGGAAATCCCAGGATGCGTTCCTTACGTGGAATAAATGGTCATTCCCTGTCTCTCTTCAATCTTAATGCTTTCATCGCTAGGACAAGGAGGGTTCGCTTGATACTGGCTCGGAATCCGCAGGGAGACCTTAACTTTCTGCTGTAAGGAGCCATCTTCAGCAGGAAAAGCAGTGATGGAGACAGGAGCAGTCATGCCCATTCCAACCCCTGAAAGAGACACACAGACATTACTAAAGAAGTCTAGGTTCTCGGGAACTCACAGAATTAACAGGGGATTCACAAAAGCTAATTTTAGTTTCGGAAAACTCCTCACACTGAACTCCTTGTATAGTCAGTCAAGAGTGGGGTCCTCTGGAGCATGCAGAACGGAACACCAGGCTTCTGCTTGGGCCAAACTTCTCTCTCCACTGACTACACAAGGACTCTGGGAGATAAGGGCCCCAGGTGACTTCTGGATGTCTTTTTATTAATGGTCCTGTTTCTGTTGCTCTCAACCATATAGCTCATGCCACCGAGACACTCTGCTCTTCTGACAAATGACCTCTAACACAACAGGGTCCATAGATCTGGGGCAGGTCAGTGGCACATGTAAATCTACATCAGCATTTAAATTGTCATCATCTGCACTTATTGGTGAGCCCGTAGCCCATACTGGGTGACAGGAGCTTTATCCTAAAGCCTTCCAAATGCTTCCAGACATCCCACAAGTTCCAGTGCCCCAAAACTCAGAGCTGTTCTGGCTTTCAGCAGGACTGTCCATGTTGTCCACCACTCCAGAAACAGCATGCTTCTTTTCTGCTCATTACTGCTGAGATGTACCACATGGCACTGAAGAACATTTTTCTTCCTGCTTCTTACAGCGGTAGGGAACCTCCAGCCCTCAGGATCAGGTAGCCACAGAACCAGTTGGGATTAAGCCATCTTTCTCATTTATTTTCCTTTAATATGATACCTGTCTCTGTGGCACACGTTATAGAATCACAGAATCATAGAAAGGTTTAGGTTGGAAGGGACCTCGAAGATCATCAAGTTCCAACCCCCCTGCCATAGGCAGGGACACCCCCCACTAGACCAGGCTGCTCAAAGCCCCATCCAGCCTGGCCTTGAACACCTCCAGGGATGGAGCTTACAGAAGGCACCCTTTCTCCTACAGCAACAGCGATCATCACCTTTCTAAAACATGCCGCTATAAATGCCATTTCCCTCTGCATCCAGCTCCTGTATCCATACAGACTATACAAGTCCCTCTACCAGATGCCTGAGAAAGGTGTGAGAGCAAATGTATATGCCTCAGAACCGCCCTGTGGTCCTCTCTTCTTGCTACGGATGATTACCGATGCGCATACTTTAGTAAATTCAGAATTAGAAGCAATCACCTGGAAGCACCATTATAAAACATTACAAAGCACCGTTAAAAAGGAAGCTCATTGTTCATTACCCTTTCATGAATAAAAATAGCCAGAGTATATGGTAAAATATCAAGGTCATAAAAGTTATTTCACTGTCTATAAGGACAGACCACAGAGCCGAAGTGCCCCAGATGCCCTGAATATCATCAGCTACCGCTCACCCAGGGAGCTGTGATAGATACACCTCTGCCCGTCCTCACGTTATCCCAGCTGCAAGGTAACCCATTCCTGCTTAAACACATCATTTTTGAGATTTTACCCTGAAACAGCGATGGGTTAGGAGTGGACTCATAGCATGACTCGGCTGGGCATGCTCTAATCTGTGGCAAGTTTATTTTTCCCAGCATGGGGCCATCCCCATCATGGACCCCCGGTGCTGGGAGCCACAAGCCAGGTGGGCCCACGGCGCTGTTGCCTCCATCCACCAGGCTTTCGCCAAGCCTCTGCCAGCGGCGGTCAACCACAAACATGTGCCAAGCCCCGCGGGACGGGGAGCGCCTCTCACCCTTGTCGTTGGTTCCTCCGACGTACTTGAGGAGCTTGAGCACCCCTTCCTTCGAGGCTTCGTCGAACGGCTTCCCCGCCACCTCCACCGCCGCGAACCGCCCGCCCTCGCACGCTCTCTCCTCGTAGCTGAGCTGCTCCTGGGGAAGGGGAAGATGGGGATGGAGATGCTGCCAGCCGTCCGGCCGGGCTGGGAGGACAGCACTGCCCGACGGAGAGCACCAGCTCCCCCGGGCAGGCGTTCCCCACATCATCCAGCCCGGCCACCGCGGAAACCCATGGAGGAACCAAGCCCTGACCACCCGCCCCACCACCTACCTTCTCCCCCTTGCTCAGCACCCGGTAGGGCCATGCCTCCACCGTGCTCAGCAGGGAGTTCTTGATCATGCCCAGCATGGTGCCGCTCGGCTCGGCTCGGCCCCGCTCGGCTCGGCTCGGCCCCGCTCGGCCCCGCTCGGCTCGGCTCGGCCCCGCTCGGCTGGGCCGAGGTGGGAGGTCCCGGCGGGAGCCCCGCCGCCTGCAGC
>VZSZ01003906.1:88313-181650 GCA_013398815.1 Ibidorhyncha struthersii
GGCGGGAGCGGTGGGACTGGGCCGCGGGGCGGGGGCGGAGATGCGGCGGCGGAGGGGTGTGGGAGGGGAGAGTCGGTGGTGAATCACGGATGGACGCCGAGAAGCGTGGAGCGGAGTGAAGGTGGTATTCGTCTGGGGGAGAGAGGAAATCCGAAGGAAATAAAATCGAAGGGAGGGGAAGTACGGACAACGGTGTGCAGTACATAGCGTGGAGGGGCAGAGCTCTCCTGAAGTTGCAAATCGTAAAGTTTATCGTTATTTTTTAATAACGAACAGCTAAAAGGGGGGTCACAGTGGCTTATCTTTTAAGACCCTGAATTTGAGGCAGTGCTCCGTGGCTCTGTGGATGTTGTAACCTTTTGGTAAGGAGAAGCCTTTGGTATCTTGGAAGCCACCCACGATATTTGCATTCCCTCCGCTGACCTCTGCATGTGTTCGCAGCCCAGCCGGTCAGCTCCGTTTGAAACTCCAGCCAGGTCCCTTCCCAGAAACACACGTAAAAGAACACAACGGGCTTAGGCAGCTTATATAGCCGGGTCTGTTTATGCGCATGGAGGGCTCAGATCCCTCACGATCACAAGTGGGTTTTAGTTGTATCAGCCATGTCAAAGGACAGGCGCCAGGTAGAGAAAGTTCCTTGCCCAGGACCGTTTAAGAAGAGAGTGGCGGAGGCAGGAATGGAACACCGGTCCCTGGGGCAGCCATGGATCAGACCAGCCTCCCGGGGCAGAGGAGACAGCGGCACCTCGAGGTGCCTGCTCGGCTGGACTCCCGCCTCCTCAAAGAGAAGGTGAGTGGCGCAGAAGCAAGGCTGATGCATAACTTTCCTATGTTCTAAAAGAGCGAAAAAGAAAATGATAGAAGAAATGTGACATTAAAGCATTTCCATCTAGAGAAAGAGGGTTGTGCAAAGGCGAAGAAGTTCAAGCAGTTGGCCACGACCACCTGATCAAACAGGCCATGTTCGGGCTGGGGAGCAGGGCTGGAGCCTGACACGGACTTTCACAGAGTGCATGACCAGGGCTAGTATCAGTGGTGACAAGGCCACAGATCTAGTCATTTATTAACAGCTTATATTATTTGGTTTATTCACCATTATGCAAGAAATTGCAAAATTGTAATACACATTGTGTGCTGCAGCTTATTTGTTCTCTTTTAAAACAAATGGTGAGTTTCTTCATTGAGCTGAGGAGTTTTGCCAAAAATACCAGCTTGCACATATCAGTGTAGGAATACATGGACTAGGTCAGACCAGAGGTCCATCTTGCCCAATCTTCTGTCTCTGGCAAAAGCTGGTGATGGGCATCTACGTAAAAAGTAAAAGCATGCAGTGACCTGGTCTAGCCTCCCACCTCCAGCCATCTGTGACTGGGGGAAGTCTCATCTTTCTGTTTCGAGTAGTCCTCAATTGATTTTATACAACTTCAGGTTGCCTGATAAAATGCTTGTGTCTGAAATACGAACATAAAAGCTGACATCTCTGTTGTATTCTTCCTCCAGGTAGGCCAAAGTGACCAGCAGTCCCTACAGCCCCAAGCAAAGTGTGTAAAGCATCCCCTGGAGGGACCAGCAGTCTGTGCAAGTGTGCAGTTGATGCTACAGCACAGCCTAGTAGCTCTGAATGCAGAATAACGAGGAGGAAGTTGATGGGGCCTTTCTCTCCTGTTATTCCTTATAATTTAGGTAAATTTATTCTGGGATCAAAGTACATTACATTTCCTGAGAAATTATGATGACAATTTCACCGAAGGCACAACTGTATCTTTTTATCAAAGGCTTGATTTTTCCCTTGTCTAGTTAAGTAGTATTTCAGATTCCCAAGCAAAACCAAAGAAAGACTTTCCAAGTTAGCGTTTTGTTATTTTCTGAAAACCTGAACTCGGAGAATTTACATCCGGGAAATATTTATCAGATTGTCTCATATGCTCCTCGTACCTCCCCCACTTGACTCCCAGATCACAGCCAAAATGCTGACTGTGTTACTTCTTCTGGCTCATTTTGCAAGACTTCAGATGAAACTAGTTTTTCCCCTTTCCCTCTGGAGGTTACTGTAGTGTCACTGAGCTTCTTTCCATAACCTCAGGCCTTGGGAATCCTTAAATAGCTAGTCTGCATCCTCACTGTTTATGATTGAAGAGTGTTTGCAAAACAACCGTCGTGCCAGCCTCCCCCACAACCATTTAGACATAATCCATTCTTTATTTTTGTTCTCATAGGTTGCTTCACCAAGACCTTTAAAAAAAGTTTATTTTCCTCTCTGACTCTCCTGCCTATGTTTCAGCAGATTTCAGGTACACAGTTGGCTGCAATGCTGGATGGGAATCTCTGTATTGGATTTACCTTTAGAGACCTGAAGGCCAAGCCCACTCTATCTATTATTGCAAAATTTGATTTCTGCACTGTTTTTTATCACCAGTTCTACCATCAGGAAGCCACAGGTAAAGACAAGCCAAAGGCAGAGCATTCTGGGTACTCCCTGAGGCACCAAAGTCCTTGAGTTGTGTAGTTATTCTTTTTTTACAGATCTTAATTGTGCTAAAGGATGTTGGAAAATGTCTGGAGGTCAGTGCTTGCATCTGGAGAAGATACTCTGCAAATTAGACACCAATTGAATTATTATTTGTGATTTTGGGGACTGAACTGTCTCTTAAGCTATTTTGGAAAATCCTTCTAGACACCAATCTATGCCATTAGGTATCTAAATAGTTTTGAAAAAACATCCCCTGATTTCTAAGGGTCTTGGAAGAGGTCAATGCGATGTCTTTTAGAGTGCTGGAAATTCTGAACATATCTGCTGGATAACAAGGTTTTGAGTGCCCAGTTCCAAGCAGCTAAAAAAAAAAAAAGCTCTTTGCAGAAGATACATGTTCAAATTTGGTCCGTGGAATCTGATGCAACTTCAGTCTTGAAACATGATGCACAGACCAAGGTTATCCAACCCTACCCACCCTCTGAACATGTGAACGGGGCATTCTTTGCACTGATGGAGAATCAGCTAAGGCTGTATTTTAAAACATAGCTTCCTCTCCCCCTCCCTGCCCAGCTGGAAGTGCCAAGCACTAATCTATCTTTCTGCATTCATCAGGCATTTAGCGCTTTTGAATATCAAATTCCCCAGCTGTTTCAGATAGAGTGCTGTAAAAATAGGACAGAGAAAGAAATTCACCTGATTTTTCTATAAAAAGCTTCCTCTGGCAAGCAGAAAGAATGACTGTATAGCCTGAAGGTATTCACACTCTAGACTGAGCTTGTCAACTCATTCTGCTTGGGACACAGAACAGCCATCACTGAAGAACGGGGTCGGATTTCACCTACTGACCTAGGTTTGAAAGGCAGCAGCAAAATGCAGAAGTTCTGGTATCCTTAGTAAAGCTGACTTGTATGTGCTTTACTTTATTCTCTCTAGCAGCATCCCATGGAGAAAGGCTTAAGCAGATGAAAAAAAGAAAGATTTATCTTTTTTTTTCAGGTAGAGAATTAACTCCTCTGAGGTCTCCTGCGAGCATACAACCTTCTCCTATGCATCGGAAGTCTCCGCAGCTGAGTATTTCCACGCCTCTGGCTCTGCAGAGCATTCAGTCGGATGGGAAGGACGGTTTTGCTGATGACATTGAGGCGTTCGTTCAGTTCTTCTAGCCTTTTCCTTATCGAGTGGACTTCCCTCACGAGATTGTCCACAGCTGCGGAGACAGGGCGGAGACTACAGAGAGAGTAATACAGAAGAATAATTCAGTGTGGGGAGTGCTCCTGAGCATGCAAAAGAATTTACTATTTCCCACCCCTTACTGGTGGGGAAGTTGCAAGGAACCATTAAAAGATGTTTCCAAAGCCACCCTGACTCTTGGGTGGTGGGAACTCATCTGAGATGCCCCCATCTGAACCCAGGAAGCCACGAGCTTCAGGAGCAGCATGAGCAACACGCACCATCGCCACCAAAGCACAGCTGGCTCAGTAGAGAATGACAGCTGGTTTATGAGCTCTCAGAAGCACTTCACAGCATTCCTGCTTTAAGGGGGAGGGATGAAAACCGTCCTGCGTGGCTGGAACCAGCAGGGGTAGAGAAGAAAAGAGCAGCAATGCGTGGGATCACCTACGAGGACTTCCCAATGAAGGGCAGGCTGCCTGTGTGCCATGGTCCAGCTGCGATTGCACAGCTTTCTGGTCACTCCAGGCTGTCTGTGCCTCTGCCTGAGCTGAGGGAGGGGGAGACCCAGGTTTTACATCAGGATTTGGCAAGGCAAGTGCTGCACTAACGCACCAGCGTGCTTGGGGGTAACCATGTCCCTTCCCTTGCAGGGATTCCTCTCCTCTCAGTCTCCCTTTGGGTGTTACGAAGCTCTGACGATCATTTACTCCTACCTGATATTAATTAGTATTAATTAGCCTCACTGTTAACCAGGAGCAGACATGGGCCAGTGATTCCTGTGGATTACTGTCAGTCCTCAATATCTCTAATGGACTGGCCTGTGTTCTTCCCAGCAGACTCTTAATTCAAAGCCCTATGCAGGAAACATGGCTGAGTAGTCTCATTACATCTCCCTGGACTAAAGTTAGAGCTCTCCAAATACATAACGTACTATCGGCCCTGATAATCTTAGGCACCAATGAATTTCAGCATTGGCAGTGTGAAAGTTGTGATGAATTTGGCAATCATCACGCAGTCAGGGAGAAATCCACTAAGGCCAGCATATAATCTATCGGCTATATCCTCTTGAAACCCTAGTTAGTATATTATGTGTGATATTGTGTGACCTTCTGACTAGTGCCATTTTATCCTTCTAGCCTTTCCTCCTCAACTAGTTCAATGCTTAGCAGTTGCGGACAGGTATTATTTTCTTTTCCCTAAAGAGAAAGCTAAGTTATGGAAGGGGACCACTTGCTTTAGGAACAACTCCGATTTAAATGATATTTAGGTTTCTAGTAGTCCCTAATCCTCTCTCTCTCATTGCCTTTTCCACTGTGTTTCCGGAAATTTCAGATTCAATTAAATTTTGTGAGTGTACTCAATTGTTAATATTTCCTGTAATGCAAAGGGGGAAATATGAGGACATGGACTACTGAATAGCTTTCTCCAATCTGGATGTTACAGAGATTGAAATAAAAAAACATCACAGGCCAAATCAGCTGCTTCTCCCTGCCCTGTGGCTAAGTCCATGTATGGATTTGTAGCACAATTCATTTTTCCAGCCTGTTGTCACAGGAGTGAGGTGCCAACAACAGCCTAAATTTTCTTTAGGATAATTCTTACAATACAGTCATGGCAATCGAGAATGTTTTACAATAAATAGTCAGCAGAATATTCAGTTTACTAGAGTAATCTGAGCTGCTAGCACAACAGATACCAAGACAGCGGGATTCATCTTCCCAGAACTGAGCAATCTGAAAGTTCATCTTAAGGTGAATCCTGCTCCAGGAAGGACACCCAGAAGAGGACTGAATCCCACCTCCAGATGAAGGGAATTACCTGGAGAACTCGGGCAGTAAAGCATTCGGGTTGTTCAGCAGGGTGTGTTTCATTTGCCAGAAGATGCCATTTCCCCATTTCTCAAGTGTTTGAGTAATGCTGTTAATGCCTTCTATGTTGACGTTGTCAGCTAGGTTAGTAGGACATCCATGGAAGAGAGGAAAATAAACATGACAGAACAAGAAAACATGAGCCAGTGGTCTGAATTTGATTCCACTGCCATCACTTGAACTGAGTTGCAATGAAATGCCAAATATTAAACATATGGAGGATCTAAATTAAAAAGCAGATAACTCTCCCTCACAGTGTGATTCTCTGTCTCTGATTGCCTGAATTTTCTCCTGCCGCTATATACCGAATTTTCTTCTGCTACTGGATACCCCAGTTGATTATTCCTAAAACCATTTTTTCTCTCCAAAAATCTCAGCAGCTTCCCATGAATCAAGAAAGAGCACTCATGAGTGAGAGCTGTGTGTCTCACTCCAAGGACACAACAGGCAAATCTTCATCCCTGAGTTAGCGAACGGCTCCCAGGCTGACCCACCACCACCACTTCTTACCGCCTTCTCTGTAGTTCCATTTCCGATGCTGGCTCAGAAAGTCCTCCTGGGATTTACTGCAGGGCAAGAAGACGAAGAAGAGGAAAAGAGGAAGAGTCACCATGATGGTTGCTCGTAGGACCTTGACTTTTGCTTGCTCTGTGGAGACAAAAAATGTGGCTAACTGCTTTATTTCTCTTTTTGTTCTCCTTTTCCACCTCCCACCCCAACATGAAATTTCTCTTTGATGATGTATTTCTTTAAAATGTTGTTTAAGTTGCTCAGCCTAGCTTTTACAGAAGCACAGGGACTCTTCTTTTTCAAAAGTACAAACCTCCTGAATTTTTTTCAAGCCATCGAGTGATGCTTCATCAATTGTCAGCAGCTAGGAAAGTAGCTTTGCTTCATATGTAGGCATGTTGGGGTAGAACCTTATAGCTATAAATGTTCTATGCATGTCAGGAGGAGGTACTACAAAGTACAGAAATAGCTGCATCCCCACTTTACAATTAGGGAAAGCAAGGTTCAAACCTGTGAAGCAATTCATCAAGGATTTAATAGAGGCCAGAATAGGAAATTTTTCTTTTTGATCTGATCCGCTGACCACTGGTAGTAACTGAGATGTTGCCCAGTGATGGAGCCTCAAAGACAACCCCACTGCTCCATGTACTGTCTCTACCATGCCCTGGTGTCAGGGGGGCAGTTCCTCCTGAGTGAATCTGCAGAGTAAGCAAGACAGATATATGAACTGGATGTGAGCATTTACCTAAGCTCCTTGTCTTCTTTTGAGTTTACCATCATTCCCAAACCAATGAAAATCAACCCTAACCTACAGACCCTCCTGGACAAGTACCATCTCTAAATGTAAGAGGATAGATCAGTCCTCCACAGCTTACTCATGCTAATTTGTTATTCTGTCTTAATTAAGTAGTTTGTCAGTGTTGAATCTGTTTTTTTTATTTTTTTAAAGTGTCATGAACAGCTGTTCTGGTAGAAACTGGCTGGAAATATCAATTATGTACATATTGCGCACAGCAAACAGAAAAAATGCATTGCCAAGTTCATGGGTTTTAGTGATGATTTCAGTCATCTGTAGTCACAGTGATAGAGAGGCTCATGTGAGAAACAGGCACATTGAGAAAATCCAAATTATTCCCCTGTTCAAGTCCATGCATCAAAAGTCTAAGACCTCACTGCAAAATATGAGGACATTAAATTGCTTTTTGAATATCATATAACCCTCATCTCCTAACCATCTGGGAAGAATTCAGCCACCTCAAAAGCTACTAGGAGCCGTAGCAGATAAAGCAGTACATCAATAAATCCTTTTACTTTGTGCCTTTTTACATTCAATCACTAGCGTATTTTAATTGCAACTGCATTTATTTTTCCATATATTTAAAGTAGCAGTATGAATATAGTCATACTGATGGAAAATGTCATGCTACTTTAAAAATACTACTTTCCACCTGTCAGGAGGCATTTTGTACTCAGTATTCTTCTTCTAATTGCACTAGTCATTTAAAGGGAAAAAAATAAATTACCTTCTTCTATCTCACATATACATACACTTCTTCTTCCCCCCAACCCAGAGCTGCCAAAATGAAGATCTCCAAGAAGGTTTGATGATATCACCAAGGCACATAATGAAAAGGTCTCCATGGACCTTCTGAAACTATTTGCATTGACACCGCAGCTCCTCTGCCTCTCTGCTTTTCCAGATAAACACTCCAGCCTTTAGACCTTTTTTTTTTTTCTTCTTTCTTTTGATGACTGTGCACTGCACATGCCTTTTTAATCTTCCCTGATGGGAAAGGACTTAACAGACGCCAACATCTCTAATTGCAAATGATTTGAAAATGCTGCCAACATCAAGGAGGCAGTGTGGCTTCCCAGCTCATTTTTAAACATCCTGAAGAGATTGTCCATTCCTTACCCTTTCCACCTCCCACCTGTTTCAGTACCCCAGGGCTGGGATACTTTGATCTTACTGTAGTTTTTAAAAGGAGGGTGGTGATAAATTCCACTTACACGTGATACTGAAAATCCACCCTACTTGATCTCAAGTTTTTTTAAAACATCAGGTGTCCAAATGGATCACAAGACCCACATGCTCTATTTGCAGGGCCCCTCACAGACCAGTCTCTTTGTAGCTTTGCCCTCTACATTCCTGAGGGCCTACTGTAATTTATTATCATAGTAAACACCAGGTTATAATCATCTTTCAAATAGATTCCCGTATCTCAGACACTTACACAGAAACTGAGCAATCTTCCCTCTCTTAGGTGGAATTGTAGAAGGCAAATGGACATTCACTATAAGGTTTCTAGCAGAAAAAGTCTGCAGGGTCATCTGTAATAGGAACCAGATCCAAAGCCCGTTGTAAATGTGTCTTCAGATCCGTTGCAGTGTTTCACTGGACAACACTGTCAGGGTAGAACACGGATTGACAAGGAGGGAAAACACTCTCACATCCTTGGACGAAAGCTCTTCCCTAAATCTAGAGAATAACAATAACAACATAGTAGCTTTGATATTGTTACTATTAATTACAATAATATGGCATGCTCTCTGTCAGAAAATTACATCATATTCTGCCCTTGGAGCAGGGTAGGCGCAGTGATTCACCGGAGAGTCTCTTCATCTGCAAGCAATGAAGACAGACATATTCATCTCATTATTACACAGTATTTTTCTTCTTCTTTTAACCTCTCAGTTCCTCATTCTGACATGATAAAAGAGCTCTGCTGGGATCGGCAGTTGTGCCATTCAAGCCTGGATCCCTGCCCCAAAGCAGAGGAGCGCTGCCAGGATTTGAATTCCCATATCTGTCCCTCTCCCGTTCGCCCTTTCCGTTTCTTGCTGCCCCAGCATACTCCATTTCCAGTGCTTATCCCTCCTTGCACGGAGTGGGGAATGACCACAGAGCACTGAGATCTCACTGGTATGTGCCCCAGATTTTCCCACGCTGAGGGGAAAACAGGTGATGACTTGAGTTCACGGCTGCCCGTGAATTGTGCTGCCTGCTGGGATATGGGGGAATTGCCTAGGTTATCCTCTCCTAGCGCCAAACACGGCTTCATTTCAGAGAGCCCTCTCTCCCCTGAAGCCTGAGGAGAACACAGTGTTCTGTTGCAGACGTGGGAGATACTGCATTACGACTCAGAGTTTGCCTGCCCCTTATATATGAAGAGGGCTTGAAACCTTTCACTCCCCTTCTGATTGTTCTAAACACATACACTCTCCTGATGTACATGTACATCCCGGTGTGTTAGCTCAAACCTATACTTGCTTTGAGATGAGGATTTTTTTGATTAGAGATAGCAATCACTGTAGTGATACCTAAAATAAAGGAATTTTTGCTGCAATGTTGGACTGCAAGTGAATTAGCTTTGTGGTTTTCATTTGAGATCCTTTCTCCTCTCATAATTTTCCCAAGTTCTTTTCGAGCTACTTTCAAACTAAAGCTGAAGAGTGACATTGGGTTTTGGGTTATTTGCAGAGAAATAAAATATGCTTTTAAATGAATCGGGGAGTTTGATCTCAGGTTAATCATAAATACATAAAATGTAGCTCTCGCTCCAATGGTAATGGATATTTAAACATCAAAGTAAGTTTAAGATTCTCAATTTTGTAAAGGATCTCAATAGATAATAAAGGTATATTTGCAGACTGTTGGAATTTCTCTATCTTTATTTCCATATGCAATATTTTAAGAATATTTTAAGGTTATATTACTTACACACACCCAACTAAAATGTTGTGGTTTATGTGTAAAATCAAAGAAGGTTTAGGTGCTATAAACCAAACAGCTTCACATTAAAAAAACATATAGTAGCTGCACACAATTTCTCAGTTAATGCCAGTTCTGCCAGAGCTCCCAGGCTGGGATCCTGAAAAGACTCTGAGCTTTTAGACGAGAAAGCTGCCAAGACTGCGAGTTCAGAACAATCAAAGAATTTGCAAGCTCTACTTGCAAAGCGGATGGCATTTGTTAGCTCTTCAAGCAAAAAAAAAACAAAAAACAAAACCAAAAACAAATCAGGGCAATATAAACATTAGCATATGCTTGTAGTATTATGTAATGGTGGAAAGATCAAGAAAAATGCCAAAAGCAATTTAAAAAATTGGATCCTGCAGTATTAACCCAGCCACAGTGGTACAGCTAGAATATCAGTTGTTTCAAAAGTCCTTGTTAAAAATCCATTGTAATGTATTATTTTTCAGTTTGTATGTGTGTGGGTATAATGCTATATGTTGGTACACGCGCACACCCAGCTTTGGGTTATGTAGGAATAACAGTATCTTGACTTTTCCAAGTTTGGCAATATACTTGAGTTAAACAGTGCTTTTGCATATAACTAAGAGTTACACTGCTCATTTTCTACCTGGATGTTGTGTGAAAGCAAGGAGCGCCTGAATCCCTCAGATAGCCCGACCATCCTGCTAAACAAAGGGATCTGATTGACAGCCCCGACGACTGACAGTTCGGGTGATGCTGTTGCCAGCAGGCAGGCATACTGATGCTAAAGAAAAAAAAAAACATCCAGATGCAAAGCACACACCCACTGCAAATCACAACATTAGTAAATTACTGTTGGTTTTGAGGAGGTAATATACACCTTCTGCCTCTTCACCAGGTGCACCTGCTTTTTCAGGATACGTCTTATCTCCATCTGTCTCAGTTAGAGCTTGGTGCTCCCTCTTAAGAAGTTTCCTCTCTCTCTGTGGCTAGGTACCCATGGCTCTTGCAATCTCTGTGTCTGCCTGTTTCCAAGGATTTGCTCACTCTTCTTTTCTCCTTCCTTCTTTTACTCTGCACACCCCTGTTTTCTGGAAATGTAGTTAGCAATTCTCCAAGTCTATGCCAGTCTGCACATGTTCCCTCCTCTCCTGGCTCTTCCCACAGGTGTCTTTAGAATCCCTCAACCCAAGAAGCTCTTTCTGAAGTGCATGGATGTGTCTCCTGCAGAGGAAGAAACAAAACATTCCTGGGAAAGAAGGCAGAGAACTGCATACAAGCATTACCTGTGCTCTTGAGGCCAGTCCTTCTCTGACGAGGCTTCCAAATCTCTGCCTCCCTGCTCCTCTTCTCCTCACCACCCCCTCTGCATTTCAGCTTGCAATGAGTGACGTGTCCCTCTTCATTTCCCCGCTCTCCACGTTTCCACAGTCTTTCCGTGGAGCCTCCTCCAGCTGTACCTCTCCTACCCCTCCCTCCCACTCCTGCCAGCGAGCCATCTCCCCCCACACATGGGAGCCTTATGGGAAGGAGAGCCTGGGCCATGGAGCCCCTCTTGAAAGCAGCTCCATCCACAAGGACACCCGTATATCTTTGCCCCCGGTTCTTTTGGGCAGCTCTGAACCGCTGGCTCTCCGGCACAGCTGTACGTCTTCTCTTACTAGTCACAGTTTCCACTATGCAGCTCTCCTCTCTGGCTGCTTGAACCCTCCAGCCATCCAGCCATGAATTTGTTCACCGCGTTGTTCCTGCCTTTTTAACAAACATGCCAATTAATTCCCTGCTGATTAGTTCATTCCTGATGCGCTCTGCCAAATCTATTTCTGGTGGAATAAACAAGGAGGGTATAAATCAGCTGCAGTGTTGTTATTTTTTGTGTCCCCCCCACCTCCCCCCTCCNCGCAAGGTGTTAAAGGGATGATTTTTTGTGAAGCAGGAGGCGGACCCCTGACTCTGGTCCTATTTCCATGTCGGACTGACATTTTGCCGTGCTTTGAGAGGATGTGCAGCCGCCACAGCCCGAATCTGCACGACTGCTGCACACCCAGGCTCATGACTAGACCCACGGCACTGTTTGCGAGTGCCTTGGCCAAATCTGCATTCTTCCTGATATTACTTCTCCAGTATCAGCTGGCAACAACACCCTCTCTGTTTCCTGACCAGCCTATTCTTATTTAACTCCATTTTCCACGGCCAAAACGTCTGCGCTCAGCAGTGAGAAAAAAAGATGCTTTTCTCACAGGGTGAAGGACTGTCCAGCCGCTCAGAATAAACGCAAACACCCAGAATAAGGAGCCAGAGGATATGCGCAAGTGTTACAGACAGAGCAGTTACAAACACAGTATTATGATTGCAACAGAGCGATGCTGGTTTACCCCAGGTGAGGAGCCGATCGGGAGGAAAACTGAGTGGCATCCTTGTAAGCACAGTCCATAAACATCAGCCAGCACTGTCATTTAGTCAGCCACTTAAATCCACTCAAGAGAAAGGTCCAACCGGGACCACACTCAGGGGTATCTGATTTTCTGACACAAGAAGCATGTGGGTTTGGCTGCTCCTGCTCCCCTAGTCCCGCTGGCTCTGTGGCAGGGAAGTTTCTGAGAAGACTGCCTTGTTTATGGAGCCTTGCCACTGAAGCAGCAGGACACTCATTTGCAAAGTTATAAAACACCGGTTTTCAAAAGCAGCCCACAATACACAGGCTTAACAGAGACCAGCCTCCGGAGGAACTGGAAACCTATTTTTTCAGGGCTCAAACAAGCAAACAAAATGTCCAGGCAACAGGCAAATAACCCAAACAATCATCGGTCTCCAGCTGTTCCCCATTCAGCGCGCAGCAGTCCTGCTCCGCTGCTGTCGCAGCTCCCTGCAAAGAGGAAACGAACTGCTGATGGTCAGCGTGGGGTGGGGGATGCTGGATGGAAGAACGCTCCGAGCAAGAAGCTGTCCACAGCATGGCCCAGAGACACCAGCTTAGCAAACCTGATAGGGAAACCCGCACAGGCACAGCAACGTGCTCCCGACACCCCAGTCCAAATCCAACTGGTGCTGGTGAAGGGTCGCTTGTGTGTACCTGATGTCTGGGTTTCGTGCTGGTGGCGTGCTACCTCAGAAGCATGTACCACAGAAATTCCCCATACTCTGTTCTTCCTCGGGGATTAGTAGGGGAGGCATGACAGGAGGGAACTGTAGCAGGTCCCTTCCCTGTCTCCTGCCTGCTACCATCCATATTCCCAGTGATGCGAAAGGAGCGCTGCCCAGCCCACTGCCACCACCAGGGCTGCATTCAGATGGGGACACCCGATGCCCACATGCCATCACTGTACCACACTAAGCAGAGACCGGGAACTTTAATACAACCAACTAACAAGAAACTCCCTTTTTTTTTGTTGCCACATCTCTGTGACTGTGTTGTAAGCAACTGCAGGATATGCAAACAGGCTACTGCACGTGTCTGTCTGTGACTCTCTCAGGACACACAAGAGTTCCGAGACAGCAAAATCCCCCTGGGCGAGAACAATCTCTGCAGAAACATTTGTGCTAGTTTTCCCAGACCCCGATTTAGCTGGCAGCCTTTGGGTAGGTGCTGATTTAGCAAGCTGAGGGCAAAAGGGGCTCAAACCCTCCCTGTAACCCCCTGTGCCTTGCCGGTTGTTTGTGCCCAGGGCCATGTGGTATTGCAGCAGCTGTGAGGGTCTCCTCAACGCTGCTGCTATGTCGGGCCCTGGCTGCCATATACACACTGAGCCAAAATACCCGCAGAGTGCAAAAACTAGGTGCCATGAGTGAGATGGAGCTGCAGAGGAATTCCTGACACCTCCCAGGGACCGGAGGGCAGGCTGGCTCTGGGATGTTAACAGCTGTAGGGCCGGAGACCTTTTAAAAGTGCACACATGAGCCACCAGGGATTTCAGTAAAGCTCTGAAGTGCCACAGATGCTCCTGTGGAATTATTAGGATTATCAGTCTTTGGAGCTGCCCCACAGACGGACGGCCACTACTGGGCTCTGACTTGCTTCAGCCCCATGCACAGGCTGGAAAGCAGCCTGCCTGAAAGAATTCCTCTCTCTCCAGCCTGGCTTAAGGAGCCGGTCACCTCCACCACCACTTCCTGCCTGCCCCTGCACAAACTGCCATTGCTTCGAGGTCTCGCCGAGGTGGCTGCAGCTACTTCTTTCTCACATCACATCAAGACAAGTGCTGAGTACCTGTGAAGTGTTTGCTCTGCCTTCTGGTACCACTTCATGCTTGCTCTGGGCTGCTGCAAATCAGTGAGTGAAATGTCTCTGCTGCAGGAGGCTTCCTCCCTCGTCCAGCTGAGATGACAGCAAGGGCTGACCGCGTGTCACTGCTCCAGGCACGGGCATCTGAAGGAGGACTCAGATCGCCGATGGCATGGCCACGAGCTCACGCGGGGAGGCAAGGCTGTCAGGGGAAGCCACAAAGGACAACAAGGGACACAGGCCTGGCACTGAGACCCTACACAGCACTTCACAGCACCCATCAACCAGGTGTAACCCACCTGGTTAGAGGGAAGAGGGTAACTCCCAAGGGTGCATCAAGATGTATGGTTGGTGCTGGGCGGTTTGCAGAACTTTGCAGCAGGAATTGCCTCCCCTTGTGCATAACGTATCCTCTCAGTATCTACCCTCTCCTTCTCTTCATTTATTGCTTCTCCAGTTCACACACCACTGAGCACTTCCCTCCAGGCTCACAGCCACAGCACTCCCAGCATTGGCAGAACAACACTGGGACTGGAAGAGTCTCTAGAGATGGACCCATCAGGGGGTTGGCTGGGGCAGCCCCCCCACGGTAACTCCCTCAACTGACACACAGCGCGCCTGCCCCGTGACAGCACAAGGGCACACCACACAGCCTCGGGACTGCACAGATGAAACCTTTGCAGAGCTCCAACTGTCTTTTGGCCTTTTGCTCATGCTGGGGCGTACAAAGGGCTGGCATTGGTTTTACTGCCTGGGCTCATTAGAAACTCTGCAATCATCTGCACTATTTAAAATTGTCTGAAGTGTGCTTGCTGTAGGTACCAGCAAACTTGGAGTGTTTTGCACCTGCTAGAAATGTTACCATGACTTTTTCTGGGTTTACTTGCTTGTGTTGTTTCTTCCTGTTATCCTTCACTGCTTGATTGAATTTTATTTTGTTGTTTGAACAAGCATTTCCCATTTATTGCAATATCTGCTCTCATATGAGTCCTGTGTCATGGAGGGACTCAAACAGGCATGGGAGGAAAGAGGATGGTGCTCCTGGCCCTGTCCATGTAGCCATGCAAAGAAGGGCACGACAAGAACAGGTAAAAGCATTAGCGTAGCACTAACAGAAGTGCAAAGATGCACGTTATTTCTTCCCTCCGGACACCTGGAGGAAGTGACAGCTGAGAATACCTCCTGTCCCAGCAGCTCATCAGGAGGCGATTGCCCCTCTGATCTTACGGCAGAACTGCATGTGCAATCACTCCATCGTGCAGCTCTGCCCGATTGACCTGCTCTAGCTTGAGGACCTTCAACAGCAGTGGTTAACATGGGCACTTTCTGTATCAAGGTGTTCTTGTGTGGGCAGGCTGGAGAAGGCTGTAATTTCTGGCAGAAAGGCGGCAAGAAGCAAGGCAGCGGGGTGTGGGGCCTCACCAGTTAACCCTTCCCCATTGCAGCCCAAACCAGACCTGTTTCTCCATTTGTTTGCATTAGCCCCATCTTTTACTAAGTGATTGGCAGCTGCACAAGGGGAATCAGCGTACAAAAAGGGCGGCGCTTTTCACTTCTGAGAAATCCAATGTGGGCTGGTCCAGTGGCTAAAGCAGAAGAGAACTGAACAAACTGATCGCAAGGGAGGAGGGGGATTATGCATGGCCTGTCCCAGAAAGAAATAAAGGACGGGAAAAAGAGGAGATAGCTGCAACTTGGGTGCAGAAGTAGAGTGTGTTATCTGAGATTTCTGGACAAGGCAGCTGTCCCCACATATTGTGTTCCTGCTGCTCTTCAAGGACATCATCCCTCTCCTTTCGTGTGGAGCGACAGCGATAGGTTACTGTAACAGGTCACACTGAGAACGTTTCCTTATGGTGTGTCCCGCCCTGGCCCTATTAGGTGGACCCTGGGTATCACTACAATTTGTGTAGGTCAGGTGAATGTTGCATATCCATGCGGCAATGCCAACACATCAGTATTTCAAAGGGCATGGGTCAGGTCAAAAATTCAGCCATCCAGCAGGGCGCAGCAAATTTACCGCCGACAGGGTCTTTACCCTACACAGAACAGCAAATGCCACTGTGGGCAGAGAGGGCTTGCACAGGCTTAACGCTGATGAGGGGCTGGTGACTGCAGGTTTTCATGCTTTTTGGCTCGCAACATTTTTCCAAACAACAGCACTGCCAACCCAAAGCTCTCAGACTTCCAGGCTTAACCCCAAGTATCTCATTTTTCAGCATCTGGCTTTTTCAAACTGCTTTGGAAAAATTACATAAAATTAACAGCAACATTCACATAAATGAATGATTTATTTGCAACTTCAGTTCTATTTTCATAGCTTTTTGATTGATATTAGTATACTTGACAGGTCCAATTTATATGCAAATCAGCTTACATTCACAATGTAAAGAAGGAAAACTTCATTTCTCATGCTCTGCAAATCATTACACCCTCTGAACACTTTGCTTAGTCATATGTTCCTCAAAAGCATCAGTTTTCACCCCAAATCACTTGTCCTTGCTATCCATTAGCCTCACAGAGATCTCGGGGCTTGAGGAATGACCCATTTCTGTGGGGATGCATGAAATGAAGAGTGGGCTATGCTGTACCGCAAACGTACATGTATTGTAAACTATGGGCTCTTGCAGTGTATGTGTGTGTGCCAGATGTTAGAAGATCACGAATGAGGACACCAGATTTTCCAGTTCCCGCTTCTGGCTGTTTTCTGCCGTACCTTTGCTCCCAGCTCTAACTGGTGCCAGAAGCATTTTCTTAGAAAGAGCTTCTCTGCTGGACAGCTCTTGTCCCCCTGTATCACACGCTTTGCTAACTGAGACTTGAAAAGGATCCAGGATCTCTCCTGTAAATATTTACATAGATACAGGACTGTCACTGCTCTTAAATCAAAGTGTGGAGGCAGGGAAATGGCATACAGAACAGTAAGCCTCTGTATTCAGAAAGACCTGGAAAGGAAGGAAAAAGAACAACTTTGATGACTTCTCCAGATTTTGCCCCCTCAAGTGCTGTGTTTTCAGGAAGGTCCTGATCTGAAGTCTGATGACATCAATGGAAAAAAATCCCTTTGGTACCAAAAGGTTTTGGATCAGGAACTACTCTCTTTCCAGTTCACACCCGAAAACAAATTCTTTTCACGAGCTAGACCACTTGGTGTCTCTCTTCTGCTCCTTCTTTATTATTATTTAAAGAGTTTCAGGACAGACCTGGACAGGAAAGGGTAAATACATTATTTGCAGGAACGGCGCCTGAAACGGGATAGCAGAAGCAGCAGAGGCTGAAGAAACATGATGTGTTCGTTAGCCAATTGGACTGTCTTTTGATGTATACAGCCAATACTCCTTTCTCTTCCTCTATGACAAAGGAATCGGCCTTCAGAGTTCTCACACAAATCATGACTTGAAGAAGTGGTGGTGTTAGATGGACTGTGCATTGGCCTGGGAATCGGGAAGCTGAAGCCTTGTGGCTTTGGGGAAGCCACAAAACCCTCCTTGCTCAACTTCCCCATCGTGGGAAAGGGAGCGTTCACTTGTTCGCTTACCTCGGAAAGCTGTGGTGAAGATCGAGGATAGCTTTGGAAAACGCCCTGGTAGTCTCTTGTAATAAAGAAAAAAACCCAAAACATTGCAAAACAAAACAAAATCAACAAATAAGATTTCTTCCAGCCAAAAACTTCCCAGGAATGAAGGCATGTATTTATACCAAAGCCAACTTAAAGGACTGGCCCTTTCTGTGTGAACCACTTTGGACAACAAGGGTTTTTTGGCATGTGTCTGTGCCCAGCACAGTCACGCAGGCTGTAGAAATCTGGGCTGTCCTTGGTCAGCTTTTGCTGCCCACAGCGCGTCTCTGCCCCTGTAAAACAACCGGGAGGAAATGAAAGGCGACAAAGAGCTTTGGTGTCGGTGGCAACCCCAAAGTTTACGCCGGGCGGGCAGCCAACCTTGCGGGAGAGCCGCACCTCCCGGGTGAAGGCCGCAGCGCCATTCCAGCCGGAGGCCTGCGCCCCTCACCGCCCTCCACCGAGCGGCCCTCACTCGCAGCTCCCGTGACAGGGACCCCCGGGGCTGCCCCCCGCCACCCCTCTCCTTCTTCCCCAGCAATGTGAAGCCCCGGGGGCGAGGAGCGATGCGGCCCCCGGGCCCCCACCGGGTGGAGGGGGGGAGGGAGGGGGTGTCCCGGCCGCTGAACTACAATTCCCAGCAGGTCCTGGGAAGGCGCTGTGCTGAAGGGGCGGCGCGCATGCGCATTGCGCATCTCCAGCATGGCTACGGTGCTGTCCCGGGCGCTGAAGCTGCCGGGTAAGGGGTCGGCATCCGCGGGAGGGAGGGAGCGTTGGGCCGAGATGAGCCGAACCGGGTCGGGGCCCGCCACGTCTGNCGCAGGCGGTGCGGGGTGTGTGTGTGGGGGGATCGGCGGCCTCTGCCCGAGTCCCGTGGCGGAGGGAGAGCTGCAGGGGACGGGGCAGCGCCTAGGGGCTCCGGGGGCATCGTGTGTGGCGGCGGGGGGCCTGGGCCTGGCGGCGGCCCTGTGAAGAACCGCGGCCGGGACTGCGCGGGAGGAGGCGCCGGGTCCCACAGGCCGCGCAGAAGCGGGCACAGGGCTCAAGGCAGCCGCCGCCACCGGGAGAACGCGTTAGTCCCTCTCTGATCCGCTCCTGCCGGGTTTTACCCCCAAAAGCCAGGCCAGGAGTTCGGTAAGTGCCACTGCAGTTACTGCATTTACCCGGGTAGATGTTTAAAGTCTGGCTACCATGGCTGCGCACCTTCCAGCCAGAGATCTTCTGTGAGATGAAAGGGTATTCAAGCATAAGGGACTATTGTGCCGGCGATCCAGATCTTCCAAAGATAAGGCAGTGAGCAGCAGTCCAACAACCATTCTCTTCAGCGAGGAGATTAAAAGGGAATGAAAATACATTGCGAAAACAGATCTTGAGAGCATGCTGGTTGCTGTTGGATGGACTGGAGATGGTGCCAATGCACCTGGCTGCATTAACCCAATGGGAAAGTGCCTTGTTGCCCCTCCTGACCATGTCTTGCCTTCAGGACAGCCGTGGGACAGAGACAGGGCCCAGCTGTGCACTGCTGAGGGAGGGCTCCTACCCAGCACCACGCAGCACTGTGGTCCTACAATAGTCTGTGAAGCTGCATGCAGAGGGCAGGTCATACTTTTCTCCTCCATTGGTCCGTGAAGATCACAGTAATGTCTTGAGGGCCCTTCCTGCCAGCTTTTAGTAACCCATACTAGGAGTCATTATTTTTTAGTTCATGTAGTGCCTGTTATATCTCATTCAAAGAAATTTTGTCTGCAATTCACTTTCTTCCTGGTTATATATATATATATGTTTGTCTAAATGGGAAGGACTACATCTTAAAGGTCCCTTCCAACCTAGACGATTCTGTGATTCTGTGATTCTACATTTTACATGAAGTTTATTTAGGGAGAGTGTTAACTGATGGGTTTAAGAGTGTGTGTTGGGGTGTGACCACTGGGGAACTGAACAATAACAAGTACAGATCTCTTCCGGGACCTCTGGAACCAGCGTGATCTATTTGATAGCTGCTGTTGGGAGGCACTGATTTGGAAAAGAGCACAGGCCTTGCAACTGCAGCTAAGAAAACACTTCTTGCATCAGTCCTTATGTTAAATTGCATATATCGTACCTTGTTTTTGTGGTTAACTCTGGAAAAAATGCAGCTTTCAGCAGCAATGAGAAAGCAGAAAGCTTATTGCTATAGCTGTTTTTTCCTGCTGCATCTCATTAAATTAATTACATCAATATATGGCAACTTATCTCCCCCCGGGCTTAGAGATATGTCTCCAGTACCCAGTGAGTGGTGCCTGCCAACTGCCAGCTGGGAAAAAAAAAAGAAAAATAAACAGAACATGAAGTGAGTACAAAGGATACTGGAACTATCATTGGAATAACGTGCTGAAAATTGTACTCGTCTAAAGTCCAAGATTTGCTCTTTTTACTCCAAAGTGAGTGCAAAGAAAAGCCTTCCCAGTACGTTAAAACCAGAAAAAAAGATTACAATTAATATCTTTCAAGCCATCAGCACTAGAAATGAGTATTTCATTACAAGTGGGACCTGATTCCAATACAAATCACCTCACAGATGCCTCCTTTCCAAATCATGATCACATGATTCATCTTTTTCTCTATGAGAGGCCACATTCTTCTACTGCAATAGTTGAAAGAGCTGCCTGTGCAAAACATACTATTAGGAAAATGCACAGGGGATTTTTGAAGTCATAAAGTGCAGTTTAGAGTCCAGCTGCCCTTGAAAGTTGATAAGTTTGGGGCATTTTCTCTCTCTTCTGCCTTTGAAAACCTTCCTCTTTAGTATTTTCTTTTTCTTCCAGTGGCTGCAAAAAAAAAAATCCAGGGTGGCATTACCAGTAACTAAGCCACAGACCATGAGCCGCAGTTCCTCAGATTGATTGTAACCACAGGCCACTGACTGGGAACCTCTGTTTTATCACTGGTGCTGTGGAAAAAAACAGAATACAATTTAGAGCAGGTCAGAACAAAAGCAGCTTATTTACTATACTCATAGGAGAGAATACAGAGCAGCAGGGAAACTGACTGTGCTGATATGAACTCCGTCCCTGTAACGTGAATGCAACGTTTATATACACTAAGAGATGCTGTGCAAAGGACAGGTAACAAGATGTGAGTTATACGAATCTATTACATACCCAAGGCCACAGAACTGCTCAAGGTAGGTCTGGAGTCTGTTTGCATTAGCGCAGAGACTAATTTATCAAGAAGGTTATGCAGCGATTATCGTTTCGAGAGATACAGTGAGAGTTTGACCAAGAGGCCGACTTGGGTCTTAGCATTTCTACTTCCACGATGTAAAGTTGAAAACTGCATGGGAGTACTGGATTTTCTGACAGCTGATTACCTGCAATGGGGACAGTTTTAGCTCTTTCTCCTGAACAAACTGTCTTCCCTCATGCTGAGCCTTGTTGTTGACCAGAAAGGAAAGCATTTGACTTCTGGAGTACTTCTCAATAAATTATAGTTCTCTAAATGGTGTGAGACTGGCCTTGCTTTTACACATTCTTTACTGCTGTTTCTGTCTCTCTGTTTATGCTTTTCTGTTGAAAAATGATTTGTGAGTGGTTAGTGGAAGCCAGGTGTGGTATTTCTCCTTTCCACAGCAAGTGACCTAAAACTCAAATGAAGAGTCATGTTCCTTTTGCTCTCTCTCCAACCAGGTGAATCATGAGTATTCTCCGCACTGCAGAACAGCCTCAGGAGGCTGGGCTGAGCACATCCTCGCCAGCTCTCCAAACACATTTCCAAAAGACCTACAGATCGATCGTTAGGGGCTCTCTTCGAACAGTGTCAGATGAGCGTTTGAATCCTCTGAGTTTAGATATGCAATTGGGTTTCCCATGTGCTAGGTGAGTACTCCAACAGCCACTGTTAAAGGGCAGTGTCTTGCCTTCTTTTGGCTTAAAAAAAAATCAGCAGGGCATTTTATGCCTGATCTTAGACTGAGTGGCTGTGCCTTGTGAGAGCGCCAGCTAATATTTTGAGGAAAGACAGGGAGAAGGAATGGCAGTTTCTGGTTCCTGGTCGGGCTTAGATGTGAAATAAGACTGAGCAGCTCTCTGCTTTGCAGCTCTCTGCTTTATAGTGCTCTCATAACTCAATAGATCCTTTCCTCTGTAGATCACCAAAAGCTGTAAGTCATTACTGTGTAGTAGCTGTTTTCTAGCCTCTGGTCAGTGAGTGGATTGAGCTTCTTACCTGGTTCCCAGCAGGAAAGGTGTTCCTGTTACAGATTATCTGTGGTGGATGTCACCACTGTTGATGTTCCAAACATCTCAATCCCAGCCAGTTCAAGGGGTGGGTGACCCATAATTTTGAGGCCCTTTCTGTCTCTGGAGATTCAGAACAAAACTGTTCCAGATAAAGCTCATTCCTGTCAGTGCTTTTAGTTGCCCCAAGGATGAAGAGCAGGTTTCAGTCTTTCGGGTTGGCTGTCTGAAATTAAAATAATTAAACAAATCGCAGTATATCTGAAGTATAAGTATGCTGTTGAGTTGTTTTACTCAAAGCACACCAGTTTTCAAAACCGGGAGCAGTCTGGTTAACATAACTGTCTGACTTTGACTTCCCAGGCTAGATACCCTTCACTCTTGGGCCAGCAGCATTTGCTTTTCATACCACTCTGACCTGGCTTGAACTGGCACATCTGGATCTGTAGTGAAAAGCTGCAAATACCCTGCCAGCGAGTCCTCTCTGGAATTTCTTGTTTTCGCTGAGTACTCTTTCAGCAACTTGTCAGCACAATCTACTGTATAGATATCTGAGAAATTCACACTGTGTTGTCACTGTAATCTCTGAGCAGAGAGCTGTGTGCCATGGAGGTCGGTGGCCTTCTGTGCTGCTCACAGGATGGAGCCAAGGTTGTCAAGACTTCCTGCAAAGCTCACACTTTGAACCCACATTTAGGGCAGATCTATGTGAAACAATGCAGCATTTCACAGGGATACACCAGACTGTCCCATAGGAATGTAGTATATTTTAGCTGGGTGCTCAAGCCTCCACAAGAAACAGCCTTTTAGAGTGTGTATGTGCACCAGATTATTTTGACATGAGTCTTTTGTAGAAGCCCCTAGTTCAAAAAGCAAGGGTCTGATTTAGATACCTGATCTCCTTGCGTATCTTTATTTCCCTCTGTTCAATGTGGATGGGTTGTCCTGGCTCCTCCACCTAGTGTGAGGCATTTAGCCTTTAGTGGGTTTGACAGTTTTTCTTAAATCCTAAAATTGACACTGAATACCATTTAAAAGTGATACAGGAAGGGGACGTGAAGGTTCTTTCATGGGGTGAGAAATGAGAAAGAAATGAGATGCACATGCTGCAAAATAGATTCTAGATGATGCAAAATAGGTGTGTTGCACTAACTAGATACTACGGTACATCTGTAACTATAAGTCTGCCTTTAAAAGGAAAACCAGAAATAAGGCATACTATGTTATGCAGGAAGAATAATCATGACAGCCCTTAAATTTCCGCTCTGTAAAGCCTTCCCATCATCTTAGTGTCTGAGAGTGGTTACAGCTTGTATATTTTTGCTTATTATTTATGCCCTGCATATGTCTTCAGGCACAAGTTAGCTCCTGTCTCAGGTCAGCTTTAGGCAAAGGGAAATGAGGCAGATATCCGGGATAGAAAGATCCCACATTGGAACAGGAGAGAGAGAGAAGTAGACTGAGACCCTGCAATCATTGCAGCAGTGGCCATGGCTCCATGCCCAGCCTGGTGGCACAGGGCAGCTCCCTGAGACGTGATCCTCCACTCGTAGCTCAGGGCAGTGAGTCTGCATGATCTTGCCTGGCCCCGTAAACAGATGGCCCTGGCCTAGCGCCAGTATGTACGACCAGGCTCTGCACCTGCCCTCATCATACTCCCTGTGGCTGCCAGGACTTGGGGGAGAAGTCGTCCATGTGCTAGGCATCTGTGAGGGAGACACCTAAAGCTAAGCTACTTCCTTGTACCACCACTTGAAGGTATCAATACTAAGTTATCTATCTTGGCAGGGCTGAGCACAAGCTGTTGGCTCTGGTGGGAGCAGGAACAGAGTAGGAGCACTGTGATTTCCCACTGCAGGGGCTGGATCAATCCTTCTCGAAGTGCTGAGCCATGCAGAGAAGGTGGTGCCCTAGAGTGGCAGCCCTCATCCATTCAGACACCAGCATGTTACTGGCCCAAAAGGACAAAATCACTTTGCCCTCATCTTCAGGGAGTCAATACTCATTTTTACCAGCGCTGCAGAGAAATGGTGCGTAGTGCTCTATCCGTTCTATCCCTCATGAAGCAGGGTAGCAGATGCAGCATACCAGAAGGCAGCAGTGCTGCTTGGAGCAGGCAAGAGGAGCAGGGGAAAAATGAGTTGCAGAGGGAGGTCCCTTCAGGGAACACAGACTACAAATGAAGAGGGACTGTGTCAGGATTAGAATTTGGCAGATGCGAAAGGAGTTCCATGTGAAGTCAAGAGAGAGCCGTGGTTTGGGTACTCAGAGTGTTAAACATGACTTCATGTCAGTGCATCTCATTACCAAACAGGAAAGTGTTAGAATTAAATCAGCCATGAGTTCCATATTGTTATGGTTTGAGAAACCCATGACAATTTATTGTCATTTAGACAACCATTCTATCACCTGATGACCCTTCCCCACCCGGGAAAAGGGAATCAGGAAAAAACAAGGAAATCCAGGAGTTGAAGTGTAAACAGATTTAATAGAGTAAGATTAGATAATTAACACTAATAGCACTAAAGAACCAATATCGATCCTGATACCAGTACAGACTATGCAAATATTATACTCAGCCAATTCTATCAGTAGGAAGCTGTGCGCTCCCAGCAGTGGACAGCAAATGTCAGACACTGCGAGCGCTATGGCTTTGGGAGGAAGGGAAGGGCTCAGGAGTCCAGCACCGGGGCACGAAGTTCTCAGGATGGCAGCCATCAAGGGAGAGAGAGAACTTTGCAGCAAACTTTCTAATTTATAGTGAATGTGATGTTCATGGTATGAAATAATGCTGTTGGCCAGCTTGGGTCAAGTGCTCAGATCTCGTTCCTCCTCATCCCCGCACCTGGCAAGCTCGAAAACACTGAGACCTGGAAACCCACACACCATATCTGGCTACAAAGTAAATATTTTCACAAATTCAGACACTAGAGTCTTCTAAAAGTTCGGTCTTCCCAAGTATTAGAAGGGAAATTAGTCCTGTGTCGCTCAAACCAGGACACACATATATACACATACGTGTGTGTGTGTATATATATGTGTATAGTTACTATATATATACACCTTTGTCTTGAGGAAGTAAACTGTCGGCATCTTTTCTCCTGCAGCTGCTACTCTGAAACATGGACAGACCCTGTCTTTTCTCTCACACCTCTCACTTGGATCCATGGAAAATGCAGACTTCACTGTCCTCCCTTCTGTATTGCTCTCCACTGCAGACATTTGTCCACTGAGATCCTGCAAAAGCGAGGATCTTATGCTTCATTGTCTCTCTTTGTCTCTTTCCTCAGGGAAGAAGAGCCCGGACCTTGGGGAATATGATCCCCTCACTCAGGCTGACAGTGATGAAAGTGAAGATGACCTGGTACTCAACATTCAGAAGAACGGGGGGGTCAAGAACGGGAAGAGCCCCCCTGAGGAGGTGCAGGACCCTGACTCCGATGTGGAGGTTGGGATGACAAAGCAGCACACGTCAGAGAGCGCGCCTGAGGGTTATTCTGCAGAGACAACTGGCAGTTTGGAGCAGAAGGCTGCTCCCTCCCTCATGCCATACCTGCGCACAGCGATCTTTTTGCTCACTGTGGTGATCTCTATGATTCTTGTATTGGTGTGCGCATTTCTAATTCCCTGTCCCCCTAGAGACTTGCATAACACCTGGAACCGCAACCTAGGTCAGGGAGCAGGTGAGAAAGCCCCAGGAACAGCATCTGGCGTGGGGGAGGTGGCAGCTCCCAGGCTGGGCATCGGCGGGAGAGACCTATCTGGGAGAGCCAGCTCGGAGCAGAGGCCCTTCCTCACCACTGCAGATGCTCCGAGGTAATAGACAGGCGGCTGCGTCCTGCTCACTCTTCAAGCTGAGGGTTGTGAAATCTGGCATCATTAGATAACGGTGCCAAAAAATCTTCTTTCTGTCAACATCTGAAAACATTTTGACCTTTCTCCCATCCTGCTTTTTTGTCCGGATGGTGCACTCTGTTCCAGATGGAGATAGCCCAGCCCAGTTTAAAACATAGCGCCTGCCTCTCTATACCCTGGGTTTCACCAGCACCTCCACACTGAACTGTGTGGGTGTGTTCAGGAGGAGAGAGAGAGAAGTCTGTGTCTTCTAACTGGCTTAACTAACCTTATTTCTTTTGTCTTCTTGCCCTGCTTGAATCCATAAATCAATATTCAGGATCTTTTGTCATCCTATACAGGCCACTGGTAACATTTCTAAAGTATCTCCCATTCTGACTTCTGCAGTAAAGTAACAGTGGT
Source organism: Ibidorhyncha struthersii (assembly GCA_013398815.1). NCBI lineage: Eukaryota > Metazoa > Chordata > Aves > Charadriiformes > Charadriidae > Ibidorhyncha > Ibidorhyncha struthersii. Next base: position 114,311 of record VZSZ01003906.1, read on the forward strand.
TTGTGAAATAATTTCTGCCAGGTCTAGATATGTCTCTCCCTCCTTGCTTTCTACCCCTGGCTTCCAAATCTAAGCCTTTCATAAGATATGTGGCTCCCACATCACCTCAGAAAGTGAAGTGGGAAGCAGAAATCTTTTTCTGTTAGCTCCTCCATTTTCCCCTTTCCTTTCTTTGATCCAAATGTTACATTTCTGCCTTTCCATATGATTAAAGATCTTGCCGTGGTGGGGGGTGCCTGGCATTGGTGATTCCCTAGCAGGCTCTGTGAGGCTTGGCTGTCCATGAGTCTATTTTCTGGGCCAGCCTTCCTCTCCCAGTGTGGAAAATGGGCTGGGTGGCCTTTTTGACAACAGTGCGGTGATTCTCTTTGACTGTTGCAGGTGGTGTGTTATCCCCACTGGAGCTGTGCGATGTGAATGGTGATGGGCTCCCTGACATCCTCATTGTCTTCACTGCCTTGATGAACGCTAGCGTCATGGGTAAGCACTGCAGCTCCTTTCCATTCCTCTTTCTGTACGTGTCAGTACGGACTTTTGTATGTTTGTCTTACGCATGGGAAGAGTTCCTGCCACTGCAAATCCATTGCATTGTTTTTTTCAGAGTTCCATGAAATGGCTGATGTACTGTGCTTGGGCTTTGTCATGCTGCTTATAATTTTCATTGCAAGCCCAACATGCCTGTTGGGTCAATGTCATCTGTTTCCCCCTATCTCATCTTGGGGCGAGTCCATCTCTGTGTCCTGTATTTGTGCACACTTGATTTGGGGGCAGAGATAAAGCGACCAGAAAGCACTGCTCTACAAATAGCAATTGGAAATAAGGTGGAGTTTTTTTTCCCCCTTGTTACGTCTCAGAGCCCTTCACAAAAGAGCTCAGTCTGCCTACCTCCATTTTACAGGCACAGAAGTGGAAGCACAGAGAAGGGAAGCGGCTTGACAAAGGTCACAGATGAGATTCAGTGGTAAAGTCTGGACCTCCTGATCTGTGGTCCAGTGTCCTGGTCATTACCAAGGGTAGCTGGCAACAAGAACAACGATGGCAGAGCTGCCTGTTGGAGTTCTCTGGTCCTTTTGAACTGGCCACATGCTTGCCAACAGGGAGCATTATGGATTTTTTTAGAGCCGCCGTAGGTCAGTGTTGCAGAAAACATCCTCACCTTGCTGCCTTTTTCTCCAGGTCACTCCATATCCTTGCCAGGCTACAAATCATTGTTAATTCACAGATAATAGACTGGCTGATGGTGGGGAAGCTACTGTGCCTGGCTGTTTAGGAGGTATCGCTCTGCTTCCACCTCCTAGCTGCTCTTGCTTTCTCTGTTATCCCTCACCCCCCTCAGGTAACAAACATAGCAGCAGCCTACTGATACTGGCCACTGTTGTACAGGGGCTGCCATGTCCGGTGGCATCCTGTTGCACTGGGCTTCTGAAGTCCTGGAGGTTCCCAGCTGCCTGCTGTACTGCATCTGCCCAGCCTGGCGTCACCTAAGGTTACGTGAATCTGTTCAGTCTCAGAGACGTATTCAGGGAGCAAGCGTATGTTGCACAGCCTGAAGACAACTCTTGTGGGAGCAAAATGCCTTGGCTCTTCAAAGAGTAGGGTAATAAAAATGTAGTTAGAAGATAGGGAAAATGCTGCTTCTCCCTAGCCCAGGCAAAGCCCTTGGTATTTCACAGCAAGTCCTGTAGAAAAAAACCCTATGAGCAGAAAGAAAACTGTACAGTAAGTTAATGAAGAAAGTGAGAGAGGGAGATACTGTTGATGTAAAGGCTTCATTCAGTTTGTAGAGGTTGTCCTTGTGTTCTGTATTTTGCCATTGCATTGTATTGATCTCTCATTGCAGACACATGTACAGTTTTCAGCATGCTCTGAACAGAAGTAATCATACCTAGCTGCATCCCGGGCTATAGCTATGCTGGAAGACAAAAAGCAGGCACTAAAGCAGGTGTAAGCATGTCACAAGTCTAAACTCCAATAGCTGGACATCACCACTCCTGTAGCTTTTGCTCAGAGCATTCACACAGTGTCCAGTAGAGATAAGCTCCAGAGAGTTACCTAATGGAGTTAGCTAGCTGTTTCTCCAGCTTGTATACACAATAGCTGTGAGCTGTATTCAGGAGCTAGTTGTACCTGGTCCTTGTCAAGCCAGCGAAGAAAACCTGGGCTGAGGCAACTGCTTAGCATAAGGCAGATGATTTTCAGTTAGAGAAAAGAGTGAGTTTGGTTTAGAGAGTGGGCTCAGACTTGCTTTTAGCCAGTGGCCCAGATAAGCCCTTCTTGTAGTCAAGTCACGTGTTGTTTTGCCAGTAAGACAAGTTATCTTGAAATGTATATGAGTTCATCTTACATTGTGATATGAGCATATCAGGTGGAGATTACAGTAACCACAATTATGTCTGAGGGCAGGCTGAGCTAAAGGTTGTGCAGAATTGTAATCAGAGCACCTTTTCTCCCAATTATTTTGTGCTAACGGGTGAATTAGGAAAAGACCCCTGAGTTACACCAATTGGTTGCATTCAGTCTATTTTTCACAACAGTAAAAATCATTTGGAAAACAAAGAAAAAAACTCAGATTGCCAGTCACCTTCTGCTGCCCCAGAATTAAGGACAACTCAGGACTTTCACATGAGGTGGCAACTGCCTTGGGAATCAAGGCTTCCCTTCAGTGTCTTGAGGGAGAGGGAATTGGGAGCATCAGTCTGGTTTCACAGCAGTACTTTTCACACCAGCAAGTCAGCACAACTGAGCAGGTGGTCCCTAGAATCTTGGTTGCTCTGTGCCCAGCTGACCATATATCTTACTGTGAGCTCAGGTCCAACCTGATTGCCTGCGCTGCTGGTTGACAGCCCAACTTGTCTGAAGATTGCTGCTAGGCTCTGCAGGCTGAGAGACTCAGCCTTGGGGTGGGATTTGACCTTTGCTTTCAGGCAGTGTAGATGTGGCCGGCTTGAGCCACTCGACTCCAGGAGCTCAAGCTGGAACTCAAGTGCAAAGACCAAAGGCAGCATGGACATAACCTCTGATGCCAGGGGATTTCTCTCTCTCTCTCTCCTGCCTCTTCTAGGTGTCTCTAGGCCTTCTGTAACTGTGGTGGCCCTTTCTGGTATGAATGGCAGCACCCTATGGTCCATCCAGCTTCCAGAGGAGACTCGGAGTGTGCAGTGCAAGGGGCTGTCACTGGGGGCAACTGCAGAGCCCGTCTGCCTTGTTACAGGAACACTGAAATTCCTCAGCCTTCTCAGTGCCTCTACAGGTAGAGTCAACTACCAGCATGTTAGAAATATGCTACTGCTTTTTTGTTTTCTTTAAAGGACTAATAAGGATGAATGATTCAGTGCTGGCACTTTGTGGTGGCAGTTATCTAGTGACACACAGGAAAGGGTCAAAGCATTAATGAGTTTCTAGCTATACAGGGTAAAAGAGAATCCAAACCATTGCTGCTCTGTGGCAGCACCTACATCCTACCATCTCAGAACAGTTCGAAGGGTTAATCTTATCCTGTAGCATCTCCATGGCATAAAGGATATGTAAGGTCTGTTCTCATTAGCATTGAGCTGTTAGTAGAGCTCAGCACCTACCTAACAGCACTGAAAAGCTGAACACCGTTCTTGGAGAGGTTATATAAGGATGTATGCTACAGCCAGTAAACCTTCCAGACAAATTAGGCCCACAGAAGAATTGATTAGATGTGAATGAATATTGCATTTTTAATCACTTGATCATGTGCACCTCCATTCTCTGGTTGCTGTTTGTTCTACTACATTAATTCACTGGCAGAAATACTCATAGGTAGGTATAGGGATGGTTTTGGAATCAGAACAGAGAGATACAAGAAACCTTGGGTTAAGTGACAGATCCAGTCAATAAGCACTGACACTTACCTTTCAAATGTTTTTAGAGACCAGATTGCTTGCACAGTATTTGCATGGACTGTAGGCTGTCTCTTTTACCAGCAGTAGTAGCGTTACTAATGTGCGCAAGTGTTTGCAGGTCTGGCCTTTGGTTTCCCATGTCATGCAGGGGCAAACCCTGTTTTACACAGCAGCAACAGAAAAGCATTTTTAAACTCGGATTGAAAAAACAGGAGTGTTGACGAAAGAATCATGGAGAAGTAAAAGTATTGGATTTCATTTTGCTTTTTAAAAAGTTTTTTTTGCCAATTTGCAAGTCAGGTTTTATGGAGTTTCCACCTGGGTCCATGCTGGACTGCTGAACCAATTGACATCATGTCTGCTAACATGCTTTCACCCTGAGGTGGAGTGAGCATGCCATGGAGTGGCTATTTGCTGCTGGGAATTTAACTGAGACACAGATTTGCACTTTGAACATCATAACTGCCCATCTGTTCCCTTTCCTTGCATCTACCTACAGGCTTTACTGCTGGCTGAGGAAAACAACTGCTGTCCTGCAGAGTAACACTCTCATTTAAGTTCTCCTTCAAAGAGTGAACCTCAAATATTCTCTGCTATTTCAGGAAGTGTTTTGGGCTCAGGTCCTTCTAGAGAGATGCAAAGAAGGTAGCACAGCAGGACTTGAGGCATGACTCAAAGACCATCTGAAGAAATGCTGGGGGAAGAACTTTGCTTCCCACTGCAGCTTGCCCCAGTTTGTAGGCTCGTCTTTCCTCTTCTCAGATAATGGTGGAAACAACCTCTCTTGCTCCTTCTTTCAAGAAGGTTTTGTGGAACCTTATGGGGATGCCCACTGGTTCCCCCAGTGCTGCAGGTCTATTTCATCCTGTTCTTCCCACAGGCAAGACCATCTGGACGCTGAACTCCATCCACCTTTCAAGTGGAATCCTGGCTGCACCAGCTGCCACTCTTCCGGATGTAGATGGAGATGGGATTAGGGATATTGTTATTCTGGCACTCAAAGAGACACAGGTACAGCATATTCCTGCTCAAGGTCTGATAGGACCTTGGCTATCTAGAGGAAGAACAGGGAGCCTGATGTGGAAAGGCTGTAACAAGAGCTGCAAGAGCCCCTAATTTTTCTTCTCTTAGATTTCCCTGAAAAGCACCCTTTTTCTTTCAGTAGGTCAGAGCAGTGAAATTAAGCAATAATGACACTACCTGCATTTCTTGTCAGCTGTGAATGAACAGAAGGGTCATTATTTACCCCTGCCTGAGACTTGAGAATTACCTTTTTCTGTTCAGTGAATGCTTGGTTTGAAGTGAGTGTTTAGCAGCAGTGCAGGGAGCCATGTTGAGATAGATCACTGGAGAAAGGAGCATTCAGATTATCCAAAAGAAAGAAATAATTGTGTGATTAATTCAGATGCAGATTTCCTCTATGCTAATCCCTCCCCCCAATTCTAGCGTTAATATTGTTAGAGGAGTTCATGTTTTTGAAGTCCCTTCCGTCTTTGATGCGTTTGCATCAAAGCATGAATGTAAGACTCCCAGGAAGCCAAACTGAGCAAAGAGAAAGAAACCACTAGCTAGACCTTGCTGTGGGGTGAAAGAGCAGCGCGGCTTCATGCTGTGGGGACCAGGGAAGATTCTGAGAGTGCATGAAAGCACTGCTAAAAATCTCTACATCTGTCTCTTTGCAGCCTGATGTGTTTTTCATCTTGGTGTCAGGAAAGACTGGGACCGCTTTGGGTGGGCCTGTGAAGTACAGCACCAATGGAGAAGGGAAAGTGATTGGCCCCCAAGTTCACATCACCAGCCGGGGAGCCATCTACATCCTGTTTGGTTTTGGTAAGATGCACTCTGCCTCTCCTTACTGAGAAAACATTCATTTTACCTCATTTTACCTCATTTTACCTCAAATGACCCAGCGTGTCCCTGGGATATCTCTGCCATTCCTTTGGCTTTGAAAGCTAGGAGTAGAGGGCATGGGAACAAGTCTTATTGCCATTGTGTGGAAAAGTGCAGGAGCACCAATACCTGCTAGCCTCGAATACCTTGGACTTTCCCAAAGGGACAACATGCTAGGGAAGTTCCAGCTCTGGGCATTTCTTTGCCTTCTACCACAACCACAGTGGTCCCAAGGACCCTGCGTGCTACTAGGGAGTTAACTTTTGCAGGCAGAGCTCTTCATCCTTTCTCTTTCTGGCAGGGAATGTTCAAGCGGTTGCCCTGAGGGATATCTTTACCCAAGCCAGAAACCGGGACAGCTTTCCTGCAATGCTGCAGCAGGAGGAGCCAGAGTGGGAAAAGCGCAGATCTGTCAACCTGTCAGAGCTCATTGACATTTACAGGTAGGAGATGGACTTGTCATCTTGCTTCTGCTGGGAGAGGATGGTGAGGGTAGGCACCTCTTGGTACTCCTAGAGATGGTCCTTCCTACATCAATACTGTCCTTCTTTTCATTGCCCAGTTGGTAACAGTACTCTGGGGAGCTCATTTTTTCCTCCCTGTCCTGTGGTTGTCCTAGCCAAAGAAATGCAGAGTATGGTAAAAGGGAGTCCTTTACTTGTCCTGCTCCTTGTTCCTTTTTTCCACCCTGTATGCATACCTGGAGGGAAAAAAAAAGGTGTTCCCACCTAATGGAGTCCCTCTGGGAAGCTCAGTCTGTTTACAGCATTGTGGGCCTGGATTTCTCAGCTCCTTCTTCTTTACTGCCAAATTGTGGCCTAGGTCAGCCTGCATAGGAAAAAAAGGAGGGAACTAATGTGAACCCCGACACTCTATCCTTTTAGTAGTAACTCATAATGTTCAGAAGAGCCCACATCTGAATTTAACCCACTTAACTGAGGAACCCCTAAAGGAAGCTAAGCTCCATCACTGGGGAGAAGATGGCCTTCTCCAAGAACAGTTCAAATCTTAGGCAGGATGAATTGCCGTGTGGACAGGCAGCTAGTGCTGAGATGTGCAGATCAAGCCTCAGAATCTCCTCTCTTTCTATTTATTCCAGTGGGGGTGTTGACTTCCTGCAGACAATGAGGGCACCTGACACAAACTGCAGCAACCTGCTTATCACAACCAAAGAGGGTTTGATCCTACTGCGGGGACAGGACCTGGAGCCCCGCTGGACCCTGGAACTGCAGAACATCAGCAGGTTACGTACTGGGAACATTTTTGTGTCCTGTTCCTTCCTGTACCATTTCCTGCCTTTCACTTTTAAGCACATGGGCTCCTTAGAAAGCAAGTGAGAAGAATTTTCCATGTCTGCAGAGAAATATAAGAACTGAAGGTGTGCAGGTGCGTTGCTGAGCAAGTGAGGAGTGCAGGGGTGGGGGAAGCAAGGAACAGAAGTCTGGAAACCTGAGCTGTGTGTTTGTGAGTGATCACAAATAAGGATCTTGATTCAGGTAACCAACATTGATGTCATGACTGCTGTGGCATTGGAATTCAGGGGATTACTGATGTGTGATTCGGCCTGTCCAGGGCCGCCGCTTGCCAGCTCAGTGGAGAGGAGCAATTGCATTAGTGATGTTAAGTATTTAGAGAAGGTGTCTGAGTATGGTCCACGAGTCTTAATGTTCCTTGAAAGTTGAAAATGAGCACTCTGATGGCAGTTAGCACACCATCTATACTAAATGTAAACCTTAAAATAATACTGCTCATCCTCTAATTTCACACATGGAAATGAAGTAATTTGCCAGATCTCATGGATTGATAATAACCAGCAAATTCAGCTTGGCCAGTATTAAATATTTTCAAAGGGCAGTTGGGCACAGTTGAGGGAAATTACGTGGGAAACAAATTTCTTGCTCTGCTATCTAGAGGAAAGAAAGCAGCTCTCAGCCCAGTGTTACCGGACTGTCAAGAGCATCCACAGGAAGAAAGTATTATAACTTCATTAAGCCAAAAAAAATTGGTGTTCAGCTAGGTTTGATCCACATTTTTGAGGGCTGATGGTTGACATAAGAAATGGCTTTAGGAATGGCTTATGGCTAGTTGATCTTGCTATGTAGAAAGGATGTGGACTAAAAGTGTTTTGGGTCCAGAGTCTGCAGACTTCTGGATGTGTCTGGGGTCTAGTTCAAAGGGTAAGTGTGTACTGACTAAGCAAAGCCAGTTCATAGATACTGTAAAATGAGTTATACACAATAAATTTCTAAATGGACCCACTAATTAATTGGAAATTTTCTATGGGTTCAAATCAAGAGGGGTTGAAAACTGCTTTACCTGTTCCATTCACAGAATCACAGTACAGTTGAGGTTGGAAGGCACCTCTGGAGATTGCCTAGTCCGACGTACCTGCTCAAGCAGGCTCAGCTAGAGCAAGTTGCTCAGGGCTGTGTGCTGTCAGGTTTTAAATATCTCCAAGGATGGAGACTCCACAACCTCTCTGGGCAACTAGTATTCCAGGTTGCTGCACTCCAGCCCTGATTTTTCTGGTTCCGTGACCTCCCGAGGGACAGAGTACAACACATGTACAGGAACTGCCAGATAGGCATTGAAAAATAATTAAAGCAATTCTTGTTCAAGGCCACTGTGCTGAAGTCCTGGCTTGCCTGTTTTCTCAGAGTTAAGAGACGAAATCTGGTAGACTGATTATATTGTGGACAAGCATTTATTTAAGAGGGTTTTTTTTTAGGACTTAGAGAAGTTCTGCTTAAGCAACACAAGCTGGGGGACAGATTCAGCTCAGGGGTGTTAAACAGACCCAAACCCTCATCAGACAAGCTGAGCTCCCCTTTTCCTAGGTAAACTTGCCTCAAGCACACCACTCCAGCTGGGCAGACTGAGTCCAGCCCCTTGGGAACAGCCTCCGAGAAAAACAGCCTGGCCGCTGCAGATGTGCTGCATTTCCAGATAGCTTTTGACAAGATCCCTGGAAAACTATAAAGGAGAATCAGTAGTCATAAAACAAGGGTGAAGTTCAGAGACCATGAAATTGAGTAAGCAGTTGAAAATTGTGTTGAAAATGGGCGTTTCAGATGAGAGAGGATTAATAGCAGGTTGCTGTGGGGATTAGTGTTGGGCAGGAATAATTACTAGCCTTCTGGTTCATTTGAGAAAGTGCCCAGGGGATTTTTCAGTTGATTGGTAGCATCTAAAATACGTATGCCTGCCTGCATTCAGTTTGTGGGATCTGCCACTGACTGTAACCCATAAGGGACACGAGAAGAGGCACCGTAGGAGAGGTTTTAAGTTTATGCCCATAGGATGGAACTATCTACTACTTCCTGTTGCTACTGGAGAGCTTTCGAGCTATAGGAGTGTTCCATGATACTGCCTTGAAAGCATTGGTTCTGCTTGCCAAAACTGTCTGTAAAGTGAATGACATTGTTTGATGCATTAAGTATAAACAGTCAAGCCATTGCTGTACTGTGGCATTGCTGTTCAGGAGCCATTTTGGTGCATGCATTTTAAAGGGAAAGCTGGAAAAAAATGGAGAAAAGGGCTGGAAAAAATGCTTTAGCATGGAAGATTTAAGTCAGTGCATTTATGTGATCAAAGAGAAGCCTGAGAGGTAAGTTCATAAGCGTGGGTAAGTAATGGGAGCTAACAGGCATTTTAATCTTGCCATAGCAAGAACAAGTGCCTTGGAGCAAAAGCCATTCATGTTCAAGAAAACGAAAGTGCAGGCATGTTTCTGTGGGTGAGATTAATCATTAGAACTGACTGTCACGAGAAGTGATGAATTCATCTCATCTTTGTATTTCCTTAGCAAGACTCATGGCTGGTAGATCTAGTCAAACTCAGCCTACTGCCACTCGGTTAATTGGGTGAAATATAGCAATCTGTCATAAACAGGAGGCGGGGGGACATGTAGTGATGATCCTGCCTTGCCATAAAATTTCTGATTCAGTGAATTTTGAGGAATCGCTTGTGTTTATTTAAAACCTTGTGTCTATCTGTGGTGAATTTAAGGAAGGTAGAGATAAGACTCAGAAAGCCAAAGGCAAGCAAGATGGTTACAAAACAGTTATAATGGGATATATTCAAGTAATAGTGTTATGTCACCCAGAAGGGAGAGGATGAGAGGGGACTTTATTTAAACTGCTGAAGGTTATAAAAAGGCTTGTAAAACCGCCAGCAGTAAGAAAACAAAGAATCATGGGCTGACATTAATGGTGAGTATATTAAGAGCCATTTCACACAGCTAAGGCAGCCTGGGAAATACGCTTTCAGCAGGAGGTCAAATCTGCCGATGCATTTTGAAAGGGCTGGGTAATTTTTTAGGACCATAGCAAAACTGTACAGGTTTTCATGCTAAGGAAAGAATAATACAGAGTCGTGTCACGGCGTGATAAACAGATGTCTACACAGCCAAGCAACGGATGCCCCCCGCACAGACAGCTCTGAAGAATGGCTAACAAGCACCATGGGCTGCTTGATCATTTTTCACTTTTCTGATCCACCAGCAAGTGGTTCCTGCCAGACAGAACATTTCAGAGTGGATGAAAGGTCCTATTTAGTATGGCAAATTCTGCATTTTTAAGAGGCAGAATGGAGGACAAAAGCAACTGCGCTGCCTCCATCTGAAATCCCTGCTTTTCTGCCATGGGGCTGAGTGTTTCTTTTTCCAAATTTGCAGCCAGCCTGTACCAGGTTACTTTGGTGCTGACCAGACTCTGGACTTCATGCTGCAAGCACAGACTGGAGATGGCAACAAAAAGGTAAAATAAGTGAAGGCAAGGAGGGCAGTGGCAGCATAGGAGTGAGGGAGATTGGGTTGAAAGGCACAGTCATTCCCTGCTCCTCACTCTTCCCATTTCTGTGGCTGACACTCATCACTGTGTGGCCATAGGCATGAAAGGGAACAGTACAGGCCATGCCACTCACTGCAAGGGGGCTGTCTGTAAGCCCACACCTGAACATCCGTTAATGCTAAATCTCTCCCCTGCCTTGAGGTGGTGGTGGTAGATGGCAAATCCGGCCTCCCTGTTTGGAACCAGGAACTCCCGTGGCAGAAGCAACAGCTCGATGCACTGTCGGTCATGACTTTGGACAAGAAGTCTGTTTTTCTCTTCTGGGCTGATGAAGCACAGCCTGTGTTGCAAAGTTTGGTGAGTAAGCATTCTTTCTTCTCTTTGAGGTTTCTCTGTGAGGCACGTGCAGTCTCTGTCTTTTATTCCTAATGTAATTGAACTTTAAACCTGCCATATAAGAAGGTTGTCAGGGACATCGTTTCCTCTTGCTTTGACGTTGACTTCTCTGAGCCTGAACACAGGAGTTTTTCTGTGCAAATTCTTCACCAGAAAGCTTTATTGACAAAAAATTTGCGTCCATAAAACTAAAACATTCTGCATTAATTTTTTCTGCAACACTGAGATGGTTTTACTGAGGATTTGTTCCCAGCCCCAGAGTGCTGTTTCTCTGCATGCAGGCACAGAAATCAGCATGGAGACTTAAACTTCCAGACTCGCCCATCAAGCTGGCTTTGAGAGAGCCAAATCTTAACCTTACCAAACAGAAGTTGTGGAGCAAACTTTGTTTTAGAAAAAAAACTTTGCAGGATTTAATCTCTGTAAAACCATAGAAGTTTTGATTCTCTGATCCACGTAAAGACAGTGCAGTGTCAGAAAACTTTATGTCTTTGGCAAAGCTAGACTCCTCTTTGTCAGCCAGCTGTAATGTTTTTGTCTGTCCTTCATTCCAACAGCAACCTGGTCTCAGACCTGAGCGCCCAGGACTGCACCACCTCTATCTCCTCCATCCTGTTTTTCCTACAGTCCTTCTGGACCTCACCAATGCAACTGACAAAGTCATTGCTTCTGCAGGTGCGTACAAATGGAGGAGAAACTACCTAGGCTAAAAGAAATATGGAGGAAGAGGTAGCTGTGAGAAACAATGGGGTGTCGTTGTGCCTTAAAGGGTAGCACCTGAGGGCCACCACACATAGGCCAGCAATGGGAAATAAGATTCATCTTCGTCCTGAGGGGAGGTCCTGTCCAACTACTACTTTGCAAATAAAAGACCCACGAAGTTTCTTGCATGTGTTTAAGCAAGGGAATGTCTGAGCTTGACTTCATGCACGTTTTACACCACAGAAGTTCCCTTGTTTTCCATGGAGCTATTTATGATTTAAGATGGTGCATGAAGAATCACTGCAAAAGTTCTCTCTGTCACCTCAGATACACTTCTTCCTTTTGGGCATCTTCTCCTGGTCTCTGGGATAGCATCTGTGCTGTTTCTTCCTGTTTCTTTTTGAAAGGGGGAATCCAAAATATTTACATGTGTGTTTTCAGGGAAAAGTAGTTCTGGATTTAACATCTGTACAGGATTGTACAGTCCCTGTTGGATTTTCTTGCTCTTTCTAAAGCAGTTCAACCAACAGCCAGCCTGCTGAGCATGGCAGGATGTGGGATAAAAGATCCGTTCATGCAGCATTGAGTCCAGTAGGCCAGGAAGCATAGAAAAGCTGCTACATAGTGATACATCTAATTGGATTTGTATCAAAAACACAGCTCGGTCAAGAACAAATAGAAAATAATTTTTAGAGGTTTATTAGAAATTGGGATTTCTGAGGTCTGTACAGATCATTCTGCAGTGACTGGAGTGAACTGACTTGCCAGCGCCTTACAAATTTCTTCTTCTAAAGAGGTAAAATAGTATCTGCTAACTGGTGTGGGAAGGAAAGCTCTCTGAAAGTGAACTGAATTGTTGAAATACGGGCATCTCTTATGTCAAGCACAAAAACATCACCTGGAACCAAACTGTTCCATTTCTGATCTAAATTTCAGTTTGTTTATTTCCATGGAAAATTTTTAACTTAAAATCATTTTTCGTGATTAAATAAGGTACGTGCAATTGTAAAGTCAGACTGAATATACCAGTGGATGTTTTGACTGAGTAAAGAGTGTAAGATTTCTTTGGAAGAAACATAATCATTTACTCCTCACCAATATTTTCTCTCCCTTTTCTGATGCACCAGTTGGAATTAACGATCTCCAGAAGGATGCATTTCACATCACTGTGACAACAACTGCAACCTCTGAAAAACAGCCAGGATTTCTCTCGGTCAGCAAGCTGGGCCTGAAGTGGGCCATGATGAGTCAAGGTCGAATGGTGTGGCTAAAGGACACCACGACTCCCAAAATCAGCCGTGGAGAAGTGAGGCGATTTCTTGCCCGACTGAAATTCGTTGACTTTCCTCAGAAGGTGAGATTGTGCAAGAATCCCTAATGAAATCCAGGCCCTTGGATACATCTGATCTCTTCCTGACAGACACAGTTAAGTGGTCTTTGGGATGCAAAGAGACTGTTTGCAAGATGACTGGCCGCCCCTTTGGGCATAAGCTGGACAGATTGTGGGGCCCAGCTGTACTTTGGCAGTTGGACAAGGAGGGGTGACTTAGAAAGAGCCAGGGATGATGATCATAAGGGACTGAAACACTCACAGAGGGAACAGAGAGTCAGGACAGAGATCACTTGTTTTGACATGGGCAAACAAGGGTCCTCCATATTCAGTTGCTGACCTGTGAGTTACCACTTTTCTCTACCAGACTGGATGATAATAGGTTTTGGCTTTAGTTTTTGTTTGCCTTTCCTTTTGCAGCTGTAGCCTGGTGGTTCTTCAGATCTTGGTTGGACCTGTGGCCTGTATGGAGAATACAGGAAGCTGCTCTGTGGATCTTCAGGAATACTGCTGTGTAGAGGGAACAGGGGCTAAAAACACTTCCCCTTTCTTCCACTCTCTGGGGAATGCTGCTAGAGGCAGGTTTGTCCTAGGCAGACCTGTCCTGTGCCAGAGGAACCTTGTTCAGCGTCTCCCCCTCCATATGCCATTCTTGCATGTTTCCTTCCAGGTAACACAGAAATGTGAATTTAGAATTTATATACATACATATATATATATATAAAAAACAGGTTTTATATATATATGTATCGATTTATACAATATATGTATATTTTTTGTATGTTTAATTTATGAATGAGATTTAGGACACTCCTTTTTTTGTCCAAACAGCATTCCCAGGCAGTCAAACAAGCTCTAGGCCTAGGGTGGGCCGTGATGACTCAAGGCAAATGGTGTGGCTAAAGGACACTACCTGCTTTAATCTTCATATATTCTTGGAGAGAAGCCTCTGTCTCGTTTCTGCAGGGCTAGTCTTGTCTACAAGCTTTCATGTGCTCTCAGCCCTCTTCTCCGTTCTGTCCCCAAACTCACAAACAAACTAATTCTCTGACTGAATACCTGATGTGGAGAAAGATGGTCCCCACAGCATTTGCCAGCCCTTGCACTTGGATATTTCTTTTCCCAATCCCAAGTTCAGGACGGTTTCATATGGGTGATGTAGAAGCAAAAGGTTCACATCTTATTTCTATCCATCCCTAAGGTTTTTATGAACCCAAAGTGTCACTGTAACGTCACACTGCAGTCCAGTGGGCTGAGTCCCCCTTTGCAAATACATCACAGCCCTTTTGGGATAGATTCCCAGCAGATCCCCGCTGGCACTGTAAAGATCACACTAGATCCACTCACAGCAAAGCTGATTCTCACACCACTGCTTCAGGGTTTAGAGGCTCAGACAGAGGCAGAACTGGAAAGCTTTTCTGTGCATTTTACTCCTATTCTGGGCTCAACTTTACTGTTCCCTTACCAGCCCAGCCCTGTGTGCAGTTCCAGGAGGAACGGACTACCACCAAGGCACATTTGCTCACAGTATGTTTAGTGCTTTGAACTGTGTCTCTGAGTGTGCCATCAGTCTCCTGTGTCGTAGTTGCAGAGCATCTACATGATTTTTCTTGTAATAGAAATGACCATATAAAAAGGAACCACTTTGGTGCCCCAGCAGCTCCCCACAGTGCAGGGCAACAACATAGGAACTGTTTTCCCAGTATGCCTTTCTAGGTCTGAACTTTGACACGAGGCAGAGCCAGGCTGAGGTGAGGATTGCAATGGACTCTTCTGTCCTCCTGCTGGCACGTGCCCTTCCAGCCTCCCCGCACTCCCCTGTGAGTGGTGAGGTGATAGCAGGACTTTGACCCTCCCTCCAGGTGGGTACATCTACTATGGGTTTGCTGTCCTGGGCTCTCGACATCTCTCCTTGTTATATCACCCTCTCTCTTCTCCTTCCCTGCATCTCCATATAAAGCTTCCAGGATAGCCCTTCCGGATTAGCTGCAAGCCCCAAGGCTGGTCCTTGGGCCCTGCTCTCCTTATGTCAGAGCCTGTGAACAGTTTGTATATGTTTAATGGTATTTTTGTGTAAATAGCTTTGTATATATTAGCACAACTGTAGCAGTGGCTCTAGGCCTGGCATTTTCCTCCCGACAGGGGTTAGCGTTTATAATATATAGTCAGTTAATACAGCAGCATAATAAGGACTGAATTAACAGTTGGACTTGATGATCTTAAAGGTCTTTTCCAAACTAAACAATTCTATTATTCTACGATTCCACGAACACGTGAGGACCAGTAACATATGAGGATTAAACAGGAGTGTCCCTTCCCTCCTGTCTAGCCACCACCTTGCTGGGAAAGGTGAAGCGGCTGTTAGCTGAAATAGTTATTCTCCTGAGGTTCTTCCTGAGAGAACTGACATTCAAGTGTAGTGACATGAGCTTCTCCATATTGTGAATTCACCCTGCCCGCACACACACACACCCCCACTGTGAATAAAGAGTCTGTCTGTATATTGTTGGGAAAATGTATTTGAACTGTGAACTGCAGTGGCGCAAATAAATACTGTGTACAACATCAGTGTGTCATGTGAACCAGTCTTTCACCTTTGAGAGATTATGAGTTTGCTTGATTTGGGGATTGTTTGTGATATTTTTACAATGGGGAAAAGGGGACAGATGAAGAGAAACAAAGAAAAAAGCAAAAGCCCAGCCAAGGATTCTTAAAGGTTGTGGGGAAGCACGGCAGAAAGACACAGACAGGAAGGTGCCTCAGAACGGGAGATTTTGGGGGGAAAAGCAAGAAGGGACCATGTGGGAGTCATTAGAGGTAGGAAGGAGGAGGAGAGAGATGTCTGAAAGCAACCCCCCATTCCTGCTACAGCAGCCCTTTTAATCTGGGCACAGGGAGAAGAGGAGGTTGGGCCTGGAAATGAATAAATGGGGTGTTCAGAGAGGATTACAGCCAATGAATATGAGGCACCGATGTCCTAGGCTGTAACACTGAACCAGTGGGGTTGCTGGATGACACCATCCAAAGAGGCCCAGAACTGCAATTTATCAGCTGGATAGCACTGGGTATCTCTTCCCTGGTGCAATACTGCTGGGATTAGGAAAGCTGCCTCAACTCTGCATGAAAGTGCTTGGAGGCAGCTGACGCCAACAACGTGTCCCTCCATTTTCACCCTTCCCAGCTAAGGACACCCGTCAAACTGTGATCAGGGAGGACCCCTCCTGCTACTGTAGGCACTGCTGTTGCCCCGGCCCACTGCCCACCTTCTCTTCTCACTCCCTGAACGGTAGAGGAAGGAAGAGCAACCCAAGAACTTGCTGACAGTGGAGCTAGTGTTTGGTTCAGAGCTTTTGTGCCTCCCAAACCCCCTCATCCCTAACAGCGATCCTCCCCGATCGCCTGTCCCAAGACGTCATCCAGTTCCAACTCTGGTTCCCGCTGTAGCACTTTCTGCTGCAGCTCAGAGTAGAAGTCGACTCCCTGAGAGACTGAATGGAGGGGCTTGTCCTGGGGCTCGTAGTAGCTGCTTATTTGCTGCTGTATGAAGCACTGGTGATGCTGAGGTTGATCCTTGAAGCTCCCATCATAGCCCTTGATGTGGTTCCTTTTGAACTCCAGCACCGTCTTGGTGTAGGTGTTGAGAGTGGTGACAGCAGAGGCCATGCAGCAGGTGAAGGAGGCCCAGGCCATGCTACAGGAGAGACACAAGAATAGCACATGCCATGAGAAGCCAAGTAGGGTAAGGAATTCAACTGCATGCGCTGCAACGCACCCTGATTTGCCAGGCAGAAGCTGTTGGTCATGGACATGAACTAGAAAGATGAAGTGTCAGGCTTATAACATCACATTTCTTAGGGGTTATCCCACTACAAGATCCTTCTTAGAGTGGTGGAGTAAGAGCGGGATAGAGGGAAAATAAAAAGGGCAGCAGGAAAGTCTACAATGGGTCAGAGCAGGACAACACAGTTTGGAAGCAAGTTCTGTATGGCAGGGCTGCTCAGTGTCTTCTTGGACATGAGGCATGTCGATGAGCATAACCAGATAGCCGTGCTGACAGTTGATGACCACAGCTGGCACATGGCACTGGAGTGTTGAAGTCTTAAGAATCAATGTGGTCGTCTTCAGTGCAGCGTTGCAAATTGAGCCTGCACTTTCCATGAGCACTGGCAAGGCTCATCCAGCTGTTTTTCAAGTCAGTTATGGCATATCAACTGCGGTTGGTTTCTTTGGCCTTTAGAGAAAGGAACCCTGAGCCACCTGCTTTTTGCAGCTGCTCTTCCTGGCCACAGTGTCCACACCTTTAAATATCTGTCTGGGCTTGGTAGTGTAGGAATGGGCCATTTGGACATTGGTTAGTGAAGATGCCAAACCAGTGTGCAACTTACTTAAACTGCAGAAAAACAAGGCATGTTTGAGAGCATCATCACAGGTGTGACACTGGCCTCTGCACACGGGGAAGAGCTGAGACCAAACAGGGCAAACCAGCGGAGGGGCAAACCTGGTGAGTCAGGAGGGCTGAAGGTACTCGTTTAGGTGTGACCCCATTATTTTGCCAGTCCTTGGTAGCTACTCATCTAAGTAACTCAACAACTCTTTGTTAAAGCAGGGGATGAGGCAAAGACAGGAGATTAGCAGTGCGAGTACACCTGTCTTTGAAAACACAGAAGGTCAAGGAGGGAGGAGGTGGGTTTTGGCAGGGTGGAGGATGGCTGAAGCCCAAAAGGCTGGAGGGGTGAAGATGGCTTCAGAGCTCACGTACTAGTATGCCCAGCCGTAGTCCCATGAATGCGGTCGCCAGTCCTCTGGTCCC
The DNA here is from genome assembly GCA_013398815.1 of Ibidorhyncha struthersii. Lineage (NCBI taxonomy): Eukaryota > Metazoa > Chordata > Aves > Charadriiformes > Charadriidae > Ibidorhyncha > Ibidorhyncha struthersii. The sequence goes on from VZSZ01003906.1 coordinate 132,098, forward strand.
AGACTAACCGTTGCCTGGAAGACTTGAGTGTACATCATGTGTGCCACCATCCCAAGGAGACCTGGACACAAAAGACAAAAAAGCAAAGGAATTACAGCAGGAAACAGAGCAGCATACTTCAGCCTTGTGTGGGAGAGGAGGATCTCCTGCTGTTGTGATTCCAAGCCTGCAGTAACACGCTTACCTGACAACACCGAGGAGACAGCAGCAAAGGCGTTGAGCTTCAACCCACAGACAGGATTGCCCGTATGCAGCATTTCCACCATCATGAGGATGAAGCTGATGAGCAGCAAGCTGATGTACAGCATCTCTGATCCCAGTGACAGCCACAGGATTCCTGCCAGGAACCAGAAACTCCTCACATAAATACAGTGCGGCTTGTTCAAGGGAGAGTACTCCCTCTTCCCAACCCAATCCCAAAAGGGTGTCCTTTGGAAAGCAGGAAAACAACAAACACCCGGAAGCAAAATCCCCCAGCCTGTGAGCAACGGCTCAAAGGATGCTGAAGGGGATGGAGAATCTGTCCCAGTAGATTGCTTGACTGGTCCAGCACTGCAAAAGCTGAGCGGAACTAAAAGAGCTGTCTGTAAACAAGCCGGCATTATTTGTAAACAACTACAGAGAAGAAGCCATGGGGGAAAAGGCAGGGGGAAAGCTGTCGAGTATTAGCACAAGACCTAGTGGTCATAGGTTGGCCACGTGCACATCTGAGCTGGCCATTAGAAGGTTCTTACCTATTAGCGTAGTGGTGTTCAGAGTAGGTTTCTAATCACAACAGTGGAAGCAAACGACTTTTAACCTGGGACTCAACTGGTTAAGAAAAGAACTGTGTGGTTCGTCTATGGCAGTGGCCTCTGGAATTCAGGCGGCCCCTTGCAGGCCTGCATTCCTTGGGGTGGATATCCAGCTACTGCAATAACAGTCACCGCTCTCCCTGCTGCTTGGACAGAGTACAGGTATTTTCATGCTGGGATTATTAGCAGGATTTAAGGGATACCATAGTCCTCAGCTGAGCTTGCTGTGCTCACTGTGACTTGGAGGAGGATGAGAAAGGGCGCTTTGTAATGCTGGGCTGTAGAAGAGCACTGGATTCACTGAGGAAGAAATATTAATCTGCCAAATGGAGCAGCACCGTGAACACTACTGTTAGCAACTATTAATGGCCATAGAGGAAACATTCAACTGGGGAAAAGGAGTGTGAAGAAACCCCTCATTAACGTGGCACTGACTTGACTTCTCAACGTCATTAGTACCATAGTCACCGAGCTCTTTAGCTGGAATTGATGAGCTGCATTCCCTGCTTAAAGGAGCTGGTTTGCCAGCTGCAGCACCATCAGGGAGACTATTTCATTAGAGGTCAGACTGCCAAAAGTGTCCTGGAGGCTGTGTGCACCACACGTACATTGAGGTCTCTGCATCACTTTCCCTGGGAGTCCAGGCTCACCGCGCACGCTGTGTAATCTGGTCTTGTAATGCTGCCTGCGTAACATGGAGCTGCTCTGCACAAACCCAGCTCAGCCAGCCCAGCCTGCAATCAGCAGGCATGCCACCTTCTCCCGTGCTGGACCAACTACATAATGGCAGCTGCACTGGAGGCCGAGGTCAGCTTAAGATGATGCTGTGCACAGGAAGGGGCGAAAGCGGGTGGTAGAGCTGTTAAGACCACAGTGTCACTGTGAGTATCATGATTAAGATCACAGTGGTCTTCCAATTAATTTGTAGGAGCTCAACATCTTATGGAACGTGGCCTTTCTATCGATGTTGGGCTGTAATTAGGCAAGGAGCAGTAGGAGAAGCATGAGGGGGGACAGGCAGAAAGATTTACACATAATCTGGTCGCATAAACCTCCTTTCCTAGGAAAGTGGTCTATAAGGAAGACACTGGAAGCAACAGAGCCAGAGGCCTGGGCAGGGAATGAAGTACAAGAAGGTGAGAAAGCAGAAAAATGCATTGCTACTCCCTGTGAAGGGAGCATATTGCGGTAAATTCAAGAGTTATTCAGTAAATGCAGTTAAGTCATTCATTATATGACAAAATGGAGGTCTGCATGACTTTGAAAGGATCTTTTAACACCAGCATTATTCAAATTGTATGAATACTGCTTCCCAAAAGAATAAGCAGGGGAGGGTTTTCTACCCTGCTGTTGTGCCGAGAGTGACCCAGGTTAATCTGCACTGCGATGCCACTGCACGCCTCTTGTGCCGAACCTCTCACCTGGGAATGCGTGTTCCTTTATAAAAGCAGGTCAGCAGTCTTTGCCGGTGTTTTGAAAATAGGGCAAACAAGGCAGAAAAAGAAGATGAGCTCCCCAAAAGTACTCATGTCCCTGCTGGATGTTGCAATTCCCCAGCTTTTGTTCCAACCCATGCTCTCATGGCTTTAACGCTGACACAGGCTCTGCACCCCAGGCCTTTCCCTTCACATATGAACATCCTCTCAAATGTTTTGCCTCCAGCCTCCACCTCAGGGAACAGTCAGCAAGCACACAACAACTGAAAAGCTTTCACTCAGTAAAATCTCCATTGCATATGTACATATATATCCAGCTATACTGAAGTTAGCCCCAGAATAATTTGAAACATGTGACAATGACAGGAGGGGTGAATTCTCCAGCCCAAATGAAGTTTTGTATTTTATGAGACAAGGACTTCACCCTAAAAGTGTAACTTTCAGATGTCCTGATCACGTGCCACAAAATAAGAGGAGGTTTAGCTTCCAGAGTCATCACATCATACCCCAAAACTGAAGCACTGAGTCAACATGTAGCATGTGTGGGAGGGACTGCTCTCAGGTGGCATCCGTCCCCTTCCCGCTGACTACAGCAAGATGAAAAGCTCAAAGTGGACAACTTATTAGATGAGACAAATCCCACTTCATATGGGAGGGGGTCTGAGGTTTCCAGCACTGACCTCAGAGATGGCAGTGGTTTAGGCAAACATCTGGGAGCAAATCTTTGCTCTTTTAGCAACCATGAGGCTGGGATTTCATGCCTGGCTCTTTGGGGACCCTCCCTGCTATCCTCACGCAAGTTAAATGTCACAGGTCCCCCATCCCAAGGAGGTGCACTAGGCAGCTACAGTGAGGTATAGGGGTTTGCTCTTACCTCTCTCTGCTGGTGGTGAAAGCTCAATAAAGCTACGGCATTTCTCTTCTGAAACACAAAAACAAAGGTATCAGTTTATAAAACAATGCAGGCTACATGAGGGAAAAGAAAATCTCTTCCTCTCACTCTTTTTTCACTGCATAGCTCCAGTCATTCCTGAGTCCACCCATCATACCTTCTCACCTCTGCTCTCTTTCTAATAATCTTTCCAGACCTTGACTAGGGGAAGGTAGTGTCTGCCTGGAAAACCAAAAGTGGCCTTTCCAGAAAAAAACTTCAGCAATTTGTAAGCCTCTGGTGAATATAAGAATCTGTTGCTACTCATTCACAACGTTACCGTTGCTCAGACCTATTAAGGGTGTAGCTTATAACAGACTGTAGACCCACCACTTCTGCTGAGGATGTGAATTCCCACTCACCCCAGTCTCAGCAGAGCAGTTCTAGCACTGATTCCCAAAGAAGAAAGCAAAAAAAGTATCTTCCCAAGTGAAATGCCGCGTGACAGAGATGTGAGTCTCTCTTCTGTGGCAGAGAATCACACAGAAATACAGTCTTCTGTCCTCACATTTTAGCATGCTATTTGGACAAATGGGTTTCATATTTGCTTTGGCTTTTTATGTTGGACAGATGCAAACTGTTGTCTCAGCTGAGGGCCCATCATTATTATCTGGAAGTCTCTCTTGCTGCATACTGCATCACTGCATTTGAGGGTTCTTTCCTCTACTTGGCACAGTATTTTCTCCCAGAAGTATCAGCCTGCCGCTTTTCATGTAAGAATCTCATTTTCTTAATTTCTATCCCCCGTTCTAATCTCTCCCAATCTCCTGTATTACTTCTGTCATCCACAGCTCTCAGGACGCTACCCAGTTTAGTGCCATCTGCAGTCCTCATTAACTTGCTGTTTGCTACTTCACCTAGAACTTTAATGAGGTTATTCAGTGATGGCTCATCTAAACTGATCCTGAGATTAGTCTGAATAATGAAATCCTTTCTCCAGCTCAACTCAAAGTCCTTTTGCTCATAGCAGCCCCTTTTTTTTTTGGTTGTTGTTGTCTATGCACTTGCTTCAAAGACGCACAGCAGTGGGTGGGTTGTACTCGATTTACAGGAAGCAGCGGACTGACATTGACTATGTGCTCTACCCCGTGCTCTGCTGCGATCCAGATGTAACACGCTCCCTGCGTTCCTTCAGGCATCGGGGTTATTTCAGGACTGCCCAGAGGCCAGACAAGTCTTTCAGAGAAAGCTGTCAAGGGATGTAGTCCCATTCCCACAAGCACCATGGAAACACACCCCAACCCAAACCAGTCCCAAATAAACACGTCTCCTCCCGCAGCATGTCTGGAAATGCTCATAATGAAGCAGCCCTCTCATTAGGACATGAGAGTTTCAAGTACATTCCCTCCTGCTCCCACCCCCCTTCTGTCTGCTTTTATTCACCAGTTCTTTATTTTCAAACTCTGACAGCAACAGATAAGAAAATGAGAAATGCTATACTAGAACTTAGTTAAAGGTGAGATGTTTGTGCTTGTGGAGAATTGAAGGGAGGGTGGTGGGCTCGGGGGAATGGGCCTGATGAAAGCCACTTTCATCACTGTATCTTTTGATACAAATCTCCCTGTCGGCTAATTTCCAGGTCAGTTCTGATCCTTGATGCGTGTGCCAGGCTGTAAAGAGCATCTGTGCACTGCAGAGCATCCACCTGTGCTAGCGTGGCACAGGTTTCGGCAGAAGGACTTCAGCAGGGCTGGGCAGGAGCAAGTCAAGGGTGAAGGGAGGCACCAAAGGGGTTTAGGACAGGTTGTACAACCAACCCCTAGCACTCCAAGGTTTACACTGCTAGTCTCGCATGGTCAAAAATCACAAGTGAAACCTGTCACAATATCACAAACCCAACTAAAAAATTATAATACTGCAGCTCTAATCTTCAGGTCAATTTGCCTCCTAGCTTTAGTTCCTCTGGGTTCAGATCCTCCAGGTTTTCTCTGTATCTATAAGGCAGTATTTCTGTCTGTCTTTATTTTACTATTTTTTAAGAAAAGCCCGGTCCCTGTTCGATTCACAAAACCTCTCAGTTTGGTGATTTAAGAAGAACACCAACTATTGCAGTCCTCACAGTGATAAGTATAAATTGACAACACTGCATAAAACCACCCCACTTAGATTTCTGAGGGGACATGCACAAATATGCCCTGGAGAGCATGAAGCTGTGTGTAGGAATGGAGATATGAGAAAAGGGAAAGGAGGCTCACTCCAGTTCACATCAGGATGAACGATGCCATCACAAAGTCACTGCCACCACCGCTTGCACTTCACAGCCCCTATTCCAGACTGAAGGGCATGCCAGAGACAACCATTCTCCCTTGCCCCCCTCTGTAAACATCTCAGTGAAGGACAGAAATATAACGACCACAGCAGTGCACAGGGCCAATGCCATCTAGGAAAATGAAGAAGGCTTTTCTCCCAAGTGTTGCCAGCTTCCCGCCTTTCATTTCCAAACTCCTGTGGAGTAAATACAAGGGAAGAAATTGTGGCTGCCTGGGCAAGACGCTACCTGGCCCTTCCATGCTCTCTTCACAGGAAAGCCACATTCCCGTGTGGAAGTATCTGAAGGCAAAGCGGTCATCCCCAGTCTCCCAGCTGTAGTGCACCTCTTCCTGGGCTGACACATTGCTAGCACCTGCGTCAGGTGGCATGGGGACACCAATGCAGTTGGTGGCTTTGCTCTTCCCACACAAAGGCTTGGGCACTTTCTGGGTCCCGGTGCACCAGTAGCTGCCGAGCAAGGCAGTGGTGGAGAGGCTGAGAGCCAGCAGGTTCAGGATGACAGCCAGCAAAGCACGGCGCCATGGCAATCCCTTCAGCAGCTCCATCTACAACACACAAATGGGAGGGACTGTCACACCAGCCACTTGTCCCTCCTAGCCTTACATATCCCAGCTCTTCCCAGCATGCATCTAAGGGGAGGGGATATGAGCACTCTGCCCTCCTCACAACACCCCAACAGCTCATCCAGCACAGAAGAACCATGTCCTGAAAGCCAGAGCTGTGGACCAATAGGTCAGCTTCAACCATTTCAAAGTACACTGAATATCTGTACTGGGGAAGAGAGGGTGACCCAGTAGACATAGCAGGGCCGAGTGCATCAGGGTGTGTGCCCACATGAGCAAAATGAAAGGGACATCATATCCACTCCATCTGAGAGGTGGCAAGGAAAAACTGTTAAACAGCTTCCCCAAATACCACGTGTTGCCTTTAGACGGGGCATGACGAGTGCTTTGTCACCTAGGTGAGAATTCTCGCTGCCAAGTGTCCCAAAACGCTTTTTCAAGCAGTTCGTTGCTGTACCTACAGAGCTAGGGAGAGTATCGGTTTCACAGTGGGGAAAGGCAGGGAAATGTTCCCAGATCACTGAAGGTCACACATCAAAGCAGTGACCTGCTCAGGAGGGACACCCACCTATCCAGACCTGGCAGCTCGAGTTCGAGCCCCAGAGCAGCACCTCCCACCTGAGCAAGCACTGCTCTGCACATGAGAAATTTGGTAGGGTGGTGGGATGACCGTGTCTCTGCTCTCACACAAAGTGCCAAAGGGTGTTTTTTTTAAGAGCAAACATTGCCACAAACAATCTTCCCGATTTCATCTCATCAGAAAAAGTAATACACAAAGCAGTTTGTGTACCGGGGTCCTGTGGTCTTTCTCACTCAGAGGGAAGCTTAAGATTTTACGGCTCCTGCGAAACCCTGCACTGACTTCTGAGAACCCCAACTTATCACTCCATGGATTGATTAGATGTCATCTACCCACACATCAACTTTCATGTAATCAACGCATGCCTCTTCCCACATGGCACTCCCTATGTTTGGCACAACTTCATCCAGATACTCCCACCCTTTCCTATTTATGACTCTCAAAATCTATTTGCCCATGAATAGATTCAGTTTGTACAGACATTGCCTGCTGCTGGTCCTCTTCACATAACTTCGGTTGACTCACCCAATGTTGAACGTGTGAGAAAGGCCCAGCACACTGTGGACACTACTATAAATAAACGAGATGAGGCTGAGCTTTGCATTGTTTGTGACTGCACCACAGCTATAAGTAGTGCAGTTAGAAGCATTTGTTCTGCTAACCAGCAAGCTCGGAAACGGGGTCAATAAAGATGGTGCTGAAGCTCCTTCTGGAAAGCAGGACTTCATTAACATCTCATCACACTAAGAAAACAGTGCCTGATCCAGAACATTCTTATTGAAGGCAAGAAAATACCCAGCTCCTGAAAAATTCCTGTATTGTTTTGTGCTCTGGCTTCTTTTGTCTCTTCACCAGAGCATTTCTTTCCCTCAGCGTTGGAGATGTTGCACCATGGGGATGGTAACATCTTAGTGATGCTGTAACTAATGACGTCCATCACCTAAAGGCATGTTACATATCGCCATTTTCACAGAGGAGATACCTACTGGGAACACTTAATTATGTGAAGGTTTCTGGCTAAGGATAGTGGCAAATTCCTCACTGAGAGTTTTTTCAGTGGGAAGTTTGGCTTATGACTGGAAAGGAAATTATAGATAAAATTGCTCTCCTCAAAACCGTGACTTTTCATCAGAAAATAGAAGCCTTCAGCACATGAAGGTTTTCAGTTTTTCATCAATGCTCGAGTAGAAGATTTTCTGTCATCAGGTTTTGGTTTGCTCGTGCTTTTATTAAAAAAAAATAAAAATCTTTCCACTCATAGTATTGACAAAAATAATTTTTCTAATTTAAATCTTCAATAGTGGGCAAAATACTCTCTCCACTTGATTATGATAGCAGCTGAAGGGCCATATAATTTCAGAACAAGTGATAAGGAAAAAGACAAAAAAATATAAGAAACAAATGAGTCAGAAGGAGGAACTGGATCAGGGATGCAGAGGACAGACAATAAAAAGCAAATCTGAACTACTCCTTCATGACAACATTGTCAGAAAAGTTTCCCTCCATAAAAGCCGCACACTTACTGACAATAACTGACCGTAGTATCTAGATAGCACCAAAAGGAAAGAGAGTGAATTTACCTTGGCAGCAAGTCCTTGAAGTCCTGTAAATCTGGAGAAGCAATACAGAAATGGGACTCACTCTTTGTCTGTTGTTTTGCTCATCTCTAGATCCTTCAAGAAACCCAATTGCTTCAAACTCCCTTTCTCCTTTGTCTCCTCCCTTCCTCCTTCACCCCCCTCCCTGTGATTATTAAATGCTATCCCTCCAGCCAGCAGCTGTTTTGTCGAAAATGGTCATTTTGTAATCCACAATGCAATCACAGCACAGCTGTTCTGGGAGATTATATGGGAAGCGATTGGTGCTGCTGGCTGGGATTAAGCACAGAAGGGTGACCTGTATTGACTGAGTAGAAAGTTTCCCTAAAACACAGAAAGATCCCAGCCGTCTCCATGCGGTGGCTGTTTGGAAGCTTGTATGGTGCGAGCTGGCAGCTCTCTGGCCAATGTTTCAGGGGACAAGTGACCTTAGCTCAGAAACTACCAGCACCGTTCATGTCCAGTCACCCCTTGCCCTGTTGCACTGTCTCAGCAGAATGACAAAGGCCACAAGCCCCCCAGCCCTGGGATATCTTCCCGGCCAGACCCACCAGTCACGGAAAAGGGAGAAGAAAAAAATGGGGAGAGGAAAGTTTATGCGACTGCATCAGCTCTGAGGAGTGAGGATTTCAGACCCTGAAGAGATGCCAACCCAGCTCTCCCCATGGGCACTGGAGATTTTAATGACAAAAGGAGCCCCTTAGCAGAAGCGCTGCTGAGTGGCAGACTGGCACAATGGCATCACCACCATGACAGAGGTATGTGAAACTGTGCGGAGTCAAAGAAGTCCAATACTTAAAGGATGGGAGCATGGGGAAGACCGTCAGTGTCCCTCATAATGGCAGCCTTTACCAAGGTGCAAAGTTCACCAGGAATCCCAGTTCCCACCAGCTTCACATCGGATGAGTTTGGGAAGCCAGTAAGGAGAGACAGAAAGATTCACACTCACCCAAAGTCCCCTCTGAGCTCTTGTCCTGAAAGTTTAAAGGCTCCCACAATACCTGAGGGTGTTGATACACCTAGTTTGGTATCAGCATGGTGAAAATTAAGAACGGCATTACCTCTCACGAGAACGAACTCTCACTAGAGGGCATGGAGCAGCGCCGCATTGAATCAAACTGCAAAGGAGAGGAGCATCCCAAAGGTACGCACCCCCTCTTCCCTACAAAGGCTATGCCCAGTGCCAAACGGGTGAGGATCCCACTGCCCACCGGCCGGGAGAGAGGCAGATTCCCTGCGTGCCTGCCCTGCTGCTCTGTCGGGACAGAGGAAACCAGTGGTCCATCTGCTCTCCTCCCTTGCTTCTGCCACCAGAGCCCGGAGGCTGGGATGCAGGTGTACCACTGGCTCTGGGTGACAGCGCAGCACAGGCAGCAGATGCAGCCGACAGGTTCACGGTCCCGTACTCGGGCTCTGCTATCGCGAGCCCCTGACCCCTCCTGCCCTGAGCAGAACGGTTGGTAGCTCTGCGGTTATTTTAATCCTGGTCACTGCATAAGCTCCTCTAATATAGATAATCATTTCTAAGACAGGCTAACTGAGAGCAATGCTGTGTGTTTCAGAGCTCCATGGACTGTCTGCAGGTTTTTTGATTAATAACAAGGTTCTGTCTGACATGGATATACTTAATTCACTGAAGTAGGTAGCATAATCGCTGATGCTGTTTAAAATGAGAGTGGTAATTTATTTTTTTTTTCCATTGTTCAGTCTCTTCGCATCTGGACACCTTAAGTTTGCCTTCTAAATGCTCAGTAAAAAAAAAAACAAAACTGTTTTTCAGTCTCAAGAATAAAGTCCACCTCTCTACTGGTAATCCTTAATGTTAACACGTTCCTAATTTTAAGACTGATGAGTGTCTTATTAAAATCCAGGATGCTATGTCAGTTTCTAAAGCTGGGATCAAAGAATATATATTGATGAAAGAAGACTGAATTAGATTTACGTGGATAAGAATAAATTTATCGGAAATATGCTATGGTTTCAAATATATATATATATATATATATCAGATTTAGGGTTCTGAATGATGGCAGATATTTATCCTTCCAGAAGATGGCAATCTTTCTCTAGGCTTCCTCTTGGGAGTCTCTGCTGCTCACATGTGTACTGGGGGAAAGCAACACCCAAGTTTAGACTTCTGTCCTTTCCCTTTATGTTTTTTGCCCCCTCTATCTTCCTCTTTTTTTCCATTTCTATGAACACAACCTTTTTACCTCATGTGCGAATACAGGGGGGTTTGAGTTATCTTTGAGTTATCTGAGCCTGGAGAGACTTCTGAAATCACTGGGGAAAGAAAAAAGGAGGAATGACTGGAGAAGCATAGCAGGGCATTTTCTCCACATTCTGCCCTGCACAGAACTATTCTTTCTAATACATTTTCCAATATTTTGTCAAGTACCACATTAACTTTTTCAATGTGTTTCCATCCCCAGATTATTGCACACAGCTCATATAACATAAACACCAGGGCATGTTTCCTGATGTTCAACAAACTTCCCTTAGCAAAATCTTAGTTTTTTTTTTTTTTTTTTTTTTTTAAAATGTCCATTCCAACCTTGCCTTAATCTGACCAATTATGGACAGGAAAAGCAAGCTGTATCTGTCTTTCACCCTACCATGCCTTCCAGTTTTCTCCCCTTTGTAGCTGCTATTTCCCACCATAACTTGGCTTGGCTAGAGGTTTTGGATGTCTCTTTCTCTTTGAACTCAGCAGCAGCCAGTCCCTGGTGACTCGTTTAAAATTTGCCCATTGATGTGAATGCCCATAGCAGTTGATTTCCTGCGCAATCAGCCAAGCACTTGGCTTATAGAAACAAAACAAGGAAACGAAATGCAAAACACAGTCTCAGCACACCACCTCTGTGGAGATTGCCAACTCTAAAAAAGCCCAGGCGTTTACAAGTGATGGATTTTTATTCTGGCTGTATCACATACGTACTCAGGGTGTATCCTGCTCCAAAGTGACACCCTCAACTCCCAAGGATGTTGGTGGAAAAGAAGGGCGAGGAGCCCTTACCAGATAGGGCCCAAAAATTGCAGTACTTAACTGGCAGGTCTCAAGAGGCACACGGCTCCTCATAGCCCTCCGTGCAGCTCTCCTCCCCAGGGATATCAGGGATCATACGCTGTCCTGACATCGGCTCTTCAGCTGCCCTGAAGAGGAAAAGAGAGGAGGAAGAGCAGCCATTTAAACCCGTAACTTCGTAACTTCGCTCTCTGAAACCTGGACAAAGACTGGCTCATACTCACCCCTCATTCCACACATTCCTCACACATGACACTTCCCACCGCTCCTGTTTTTGCTGGTTTTACAGGAAAACCATCCAGCGCTGCAGTCCCCTCCCTTACTGCCACACAGAAAGCAGGATATCTCTGGGTGGCAGGGACACTGAGAGAGCCAGACTTCTCAAAGCCAGTGACAGACTGCAAATGCCAGATTTCTCCCTGAGCTCTGAATAATTCCACTCAGATTGTAACCTTTATTTAGCTGTTTGCATGATGCATTAACTCTTGCTCTGCAAATGACCTCACCAGGCATATTTTTTCCAGTCTAAGCACATTTAAAAGTGAATTCTGTTTTTAAACACGAACAGCTTACATTTCTAGACATCAAGTCTGTGGCAGAACAGAAATAAAGATTGAGTTGAAATAGATAAATACATCTAAAAGACGAACAAACGAGCTTGCCACCAGTTTGGACCTAACTACTCTTTTTTCTTCCTTCTTTATTTTCTCAAAACAAGTCTTACTTGGCTGGATATTTTTTTTTTCCTAATCTTTATGGTTATGAACCATTCAAAACCACATAAAAAGAAGCACTGAAAAGAAAAAAATCAAATGCCGCAACACAGACTTTGAGGACTTACTAGAGATTGTAGATGCCTCAATTCCTAGATAAGCAACATAAGACTATTTAAAGGTGGTTGCTTTTCACAGACTACTTAAACTCTGGTGACTCTAGAATGTGTTCACCCAAGCACACAGAAAAAAAATGTCATTTATGACATTTAGCCAACCATAAACTGTAAGCAGACAAGAAAAAGAAAACTTTTTGTATAGAACTCTAAGGATATTAAAGAGGACTCAGTCTGGGAAAGGGTCTATACAAACCCCCAGGAAGATAAAGGCTTACCTTATCCACTGCTCACTATCCCCATCTGCTCTTCTGAGGCATCCAGTGAAATACTACAAGGTGATCATGGACTGTCCCCACTATCTCTTTCTCTCTAACTGAACACGTAGCAGCCAAGAAATTCCATGAGATCTGACCAGATGCTTTGAAATGTACCAAGTCTGTCATTTTATTGATTGGTTAATTCTTTCTGAGCTCGCTAATTCATCACGGTATATTATATCAGCCGCAGGATTGGCAGGGTGTCCACTTCTGCAGAATGCGTCTTTGTAATGTTGTAGTCTCCTTTATGAAAATTGTTGCCAGTTTTAAATCTACCACTTATGGGATCTCAGTCTGTTACTCCACAGAATTTCAGACACCCAGACTCAATGCTGTCACAGGCTCACGGGGTTTTTTATTGTTAAGAGGGACCATTACAACAACATAGTCTCATCTCTGTTGTAACAGAACCCAGAGAACTTCAGACAAACATTTCTAGCGATACACAGAGCTCCCGCTGAAGCTATGCACTTATTTTAGACAGCTAACTAGTATTGACTGTGCAACAGGATATGATGGAAAACCCATCACGTCCTTAGAAAAGTTATTCCAATGGTTAATTAACCTGAACCTTAAAATTTCGCTCTTGATTTGCAAGCACAGTGTCTGCTTTAGTTTTCCAAGCTCATCAGGCTGCTCCACAACACAAATAAATAGCCAGTGAAATGATTTCCTAAAAATGTTATTGTAAGAGTCACAAATCAATGCTTTTCATTAGAGGCGCACGGTGTGATCTAACAGTCTGGCTGATGGCCCAAATTCCTGGTTCTGTACTTGGCTCTGACACGTAATTTTCCCCTCCCATCAGCCAAGTCATTAGTGGTGCGTTTACTGCAGTCAAAGCAGTGGCAGTGATGGGGAGTAAACAATCAGTGCTTGTTTGAATTGGGTGTTGCTAGCAATTTTGCTCCAGCAATACGGAGCACAATGCAGGGTACAAACGTCAGTCCAGAAACAGAGTAGACTTAAGCTGTGCTGAACTCCGCATTGCCGTGGCTGGACCGATAGTTCAAAAATAGTTCTTGTTTTCCTACACTATAAAGTTGGGTCTTCATAGTCATTCCCACAGACACAAATCTACAGCACAGCTGATCCCTGTTGATGTTGGAGTCAGCACAAAAGCGGTGGGAAAGAGACACTTTGTTTTGATAATGACAAAACTCGAGGATCTAAAATCAATCTGTGCAAAGAGTACATCACTTATGCAGGTGATCCTGGAGTCAAAGAAATGTTTAATATCAGTTTTAAAGCAAAAAAAAAAAAGAAGAAACTGTACAGTTGAACTACACTGCACTTTGGTTTTATGTATGGAAATGAGTAAGTCGAAGCAATTGTTCTCTGCTTCAATTTAACTTTTCCTCCATTTCACCATGGTGAATAAGAATAAGCAGAGCTAGAGGAAGCCTCCAAAGATTATCTAGTCAATCCACCTGCATCAATACGACCTAGGCACCCTGAAGATTTTCAAGCCTACTGTTAAAATTTTCTGCAAGGCAGATACTACTTCATCCTGGATTGAAGTCAGTATATTCCCTTGTAATATCTTTATTCCAACCAAATCACAACATCCAACAGAAAACTTTTCCATCTGTGCTAAATGCCATGGTCTCCGTCCCATATATGAATTATTTACTCACGTGGATTGTCCCCTTGAGGCCATTGGAACTACACGGTTTACTGAAGTTATATTCACGCGCGAATATTTGGGGAACCAGTTCTTCAAAGGAAGACTCTAAGCTAGCAGGAGAGGTTTGGAAATCAAAAAGAGTGAGTAAGACAGAGAGTTAGCTTTTTTGAGGTGAGGCGTGGGAGGTGTTTTCGTTCTTTAGCTATTAAAAACTCTTTGCTTTGGCAAGAAAAAAAAAAGGGGGGGCGGGGGGAGAAAACTAGGAGGAGAAGGATTAATGAATAAAGAAGGAGCATGGCAAGAGGTTACAGCAACCAGGGTGGCCAGCAGGCACAAGGGAGTTCCTCAGGCTGGCTTCCCTGATGGAGCAGAGACAGTAGCGAGCACAGGTCAGAGCAGCCAAGGTCTAATACCCTGGTCTAAAGGGAATAATAAAACTAGCTTTCTTTACAGTGCTGAGTAGAGGGGTTATGTTACAGTGGGTGCTTTGAAAACAACGGTGCTAGATATTATAATTGCACCTTTTGTCTTTGTGGATGTACTGGTAATTATCCAGAATTGATGGCATCTCCTTTTTTTCCCAGATTTAATGAGGATTTCCGATCCCTTTCTGTTCCTTCACGGCATTTTGGAACTGTGGCTTCACAGAAGGTCCTGCTGGCGAGTGGCATCCCCGGTGCTCATGCCTCCTGTGGCCTTGTACGCTGCAGCGGGCAGTACTGCAGGGCTGCCTGTGTGACGGGGAGGGGACAGGTCAGGATAGGGCAGTAGCGACATAAATTTGGGGCCCCGGCCCCGTGCCTTGGAGGCCTGGCGGGAGCAGGCGACGTTGGGAGCAGGCGGTGTCACCGCCGCGGGCGCGGGGCAGATGCAGCACGTGTGTGTTCGTGGCCGGGGAGCTGCGGGGTGCTCAGGCTTCCCTACATGTCCTGGGGGAAGGGACGGCCCCATCGGTGGAAACGGAAACGAGAAATATTTTGGAGACTGCCGGTAGAGAACTTGGGCGTCTCCCTCTCTTCTGCTTTTTTTTTTTGTTGGCTTTTTTTTCTCCATTGCTTTTTTATTTCCTTTTCTTTCGTCTCTCCTCCTCCTCTCTCGGCAACTCCCTGTTTCCTTGTGCCAGGTTTCCACTTGCCTGGGCAACCCTGGTCCTACGCGCGGAGCGGGGACATCGCTTCGCCAGGGTGGCCCTGTCCACGGGCAGCAGGGGTCCAGGAGCGGTGACACTATCCTGGGCCAGGGGAGGCCAGCACGAGATGACCCTGGAGCCACAGCCCTTGTGCAAGTGCATTTTAACCTGGACCTTAATCACAAAATCATGTGCTATTATTTCCATCAGGCCCACAGTTAAAAAAAGTAATAATAAACAACTGTCCTTCCTGGCCCCCATTTTTTTTTTCTGAGCAGGCTCAAACTGCAATTACTCAAAGACTCATTATTTAGCCAAATTCAGGGGAGATTTTGTCATAGATGGCAAAAGGCATGTTCCTGACAGAAAAATTGTGATTTATTTTAAAGCAATACAATGCTCAGAGGGTGGGTTTTTTTAAAGAAAAAGTCATCACGTTTTTTTTTTAAATGTGGATAAGCCAGAATATTCCCCTGGTAGCCTTGTTGTCAAAAACAGCTAAGTGGTTTTGACTGAAATTACAAACAAAACCAAAAAGAAACAAATAAAACAGCTGAAGCAGACGTGAGCTAGAAGATGTTGGCTCCAAATCTGGCAAAGTCAAAAGCAACCAAAGCCAAACCTTGTGATGGGATGTGTCAAGTGACTATTATAATAAAGAGGCAACGCTACTAGCAATGTCTTCTATGTTCTGCACATCCATTAACATGCTAATCTCAACATTAGTCTTTCCCAGGTAGCCAAGGATTATAATTGCTGAGCTTTACAACTAAGTATTAAGCATCGTGGCTAAACAGCTTGACTGAACAAGAATTATTTGCCATCACCTGAACAGGGCAAGGATGAAGGAAGGCGAACATTTGGATAGCGTGTTACCACGGGCAGAGCTTAGAGAAATTAGGTCAGGCAGAATGGAAAGAAAACTTCAGAAACCTCTTCCAAACAGTGAAAAGTAGCTGTCTGCGGAACAGTCTCTCATGGGAAGTAAAGGATGCCCATTGCTGAAACCATACACAGCCAGACTGGATAATGCACTGGAAAATGTACTGTAGGCAAGAATCTTGCAGGAACTGGGCTGGGCTAGAATGTGAGAAGATGAACTGGATGAGCTAGCAAGATTTTCCCATCTCCAGTTTCTATGATTTTTCTTTATTATTTTTGTTTTAATTGGCTGTAGTTTGCATTGCTTGAAATTCCTTCACACAAGCTACAGAATCTGAGCGAGGCAGAAGATGGGGCTGGAGAGAGAGAGGTGGGTGTGTTTCCTGGATGACACACACACACAAAAAAGAAGCCTGCGGGCTCTCAGAGGCTGTGGAACTAGAAAGACTGGCTGGAGAGAAGAGGAGGGAACACAGCTTGGAGGAGCTGCTCCCACTGAGCTGATGCACGTGCAGGTGAGCTACGCTGAGGACACCGTGGATGAGGATTAGGGGTGAGGTCAGTGGTAAAGAGGGTGGCTTTGAGAGAGCCATGACCCTGCTTAAGCATGCTGTGGTCACTTGTGGTCAGTCTTCAGTGCTGGGCAAGAAGTTGGGAAGGCTCAGTTCTATCTCTCTGAATGACTCTCCCCTGACAGGTTTCAGCAAAGGATTTTTGAGTTAGCAGAACATTTGATTAGGGGCTTTTCTCCCTCTAACTTTTTTTTTAAAAAGCAAGAGTCTTCTGGTTTGCTTTGGTTTAAAATCAGCTTTCAGAGGGTTGGATTAAAACAGAGATTGCAGAGCTGGTCTTTCACTCCTTCATTAATCCAGTGCTGGACACAACAAACATCCTTAATTACTCCCATCAGTCCTGAAGCCTCACACGCAGCCTTAACCACTGCACCACAATCCCGAC
Source organism: Ibidorhyncha struthersii (assembly GCA_013398815.1). Lineage (NCBI taxonomy): Eukaryota > Metazoa > Chordata > Aves > Charadriiformes > Charadriidae > Ibidorhyncha > Ibidorhyncha struthersii. The sequence goes on from VZSZ01003906.1 coordinate 149,040, forward strand.
TTTCAAAATGCCTAGTATTTCAGTTCATGACTGGATGCCCTCACAGGTCAGCCACTCCCCTTTTCACAAGACTCAAAGAAGGTCACCGGCCTGTGCTACAGCCTTTTACCACTCTGGCTAAGTCTGTCTGTGTTGCAATCCTAAGGATGCCCCAGGACTCTGCTAATGGGTACCTGAAGTCCAACCTGTATTGAGCAATCCTCAATCAGCCCTAGGAAAGTCCATCCATCCTACTGTACCACATGTTTTACTATTCCAGCCTTGGAACACCTCCTGGTTTGGGCTAACACAGCAGTCCGGGGTAACACCTCCCCCTGCAATCGTCACGCTCCGGGTTTGGGATGACAGTGATGTTTGAAGTGCAATATTGCTGAGATTCTCAACGAAACCATTCTGGAATTTACTGGTGTTTCTTTCCACCCACAGTCTGTTACAGACCTTAAATGTGTGCTTCACAGCTTTGCTGGAGCAGATCTGCTGTTCCCCTCTCCAGAGCTTAAAATGTATTTAATAATTATTAAACGAAAATTAAACACTGAAGTGATTGAACTTCCCCACAATCCTTCAGAGCTACTTTTACAGCTGGCTTAACCTCTGAACTGAAGATCTGGAGACTGTTCTTTTAAAAGCTCAAATGGGATCCTCAAGAAGCTTTGAGATCCTCTAGGACAGAAAAGCTGTTGAAGTCATTTTATTGTTGCTAAAGAAAAAAGCTGTTGTTCACAGATCAAATCATGTAAGGCACGAGGTGTCCCAGACAGCACCAATTGCTGTCTTGGGGATGTATCCTGGCGAGCGGAGGCAGGGATGTCAGAGGAGCCATACCTCCAATCTGGCCTCCTTCACTGTATTTCCTAACGGAAAGATTCCTGTACTATTCCTTCTCCACCTCCTCACTCCCAAGCTTTCAATGGGGCCCTGACTCAGACACCCGGCTCACTAGCACATAACCAAAATGTACATCCAGGGAAAGTGACTTGGCGCCTGCAGAATCTCAGCCAGCTTATTCCATCACTGCTTGGAAAATGGCCATGGCTTGGAAAGCCAATGTCCACCCCCAAAAAGCTTCTCTCTCTTTTTCTGAGCCCCCACAGCCCTTCTCGACCACTAGGTTATGTGTAGGCACCGAGACTTCCCATAGAAGAGAGCAGCAGGGAGTGAAGGGAGTGCCGCTTCCATCTCCTACCCTGGAGGTGGAGAGATTTAATCAAGTGATTTCCACAGAGCTTAGGCCTCCCAGCAGTGATGATGGAGAATAATGAGTTTCCTTCTGATCATTAGGAGGTTCTCACAGAGGCTTTCCCTGTAGCGATCACATCCTTCAGGGATATGGCTGCATCTGCTGGACACTGCAGATACCTGCACAGCATCTACCTTTGGGCTCTCTCCTGCCCACACTAAGGCCATGGTTTCTCTTACATTTCTGTCTTTTTAGAATGACATCCAAGATGGACTGAAAGACTTCACATGACAAAGACCTTATTGTCCCTAAACTGCCCCACTGGCTAACCAGCCTTGCAGTTTGGAGTGCACACCCTATTTCTAGACGGCCTTCAACTGCCAGCCACTGAGGTGACTTCTGTGTTAGTGAGCTAAGCAGTTCAGGCCATGCGCTCAAGCCCTGACATGCCATTTTCTGCATTGTTAAACTCTTAGCGTGCTTCATGGCAAGTTTTGGCTTGTAGCAGCTAGCAGTCTCCTAACAACAGCGGGGCTGAGTCTGACACCACAGGTCAGGGCATCATTCTCAACAGGTGATTTAGGCAAAGCCACCTTCTTTGGGGGAGAAGAAATTTTATGCAGAGGGATGCTGTGCCACTTGCTCTCAGGTTCAGAGAACTGGCCCTGGATTGCTTTATTTACTAGTGTAGGTGTAACCTAGATTTCGACAAGACCTTTTCTGCCAGTGTTGTTTACTATTAGAAATCTCTCTCCCAAGTGAAGTATTTGTAGACTGTGATTAAGTCAATTCTTAACTTTCTCTTATATAAACTACATTTTGAGTCCTTTCCAGTTTTCAGCATCCTTTGAGAAATACAAACAGGAAAACAGAAGACAGTACTCCAGTATGATCTCACCAGCCATGCCTGTACTCCAGGCGCTTGCTGGCTTCCCTTATGAGCATAGCACAGGGCACAAGCCCCCACCTGCATACCTCATTTCCAGGGTCAGGAATCCTACAGGTGTGGGCCAACTGGACAACACGTTCATCTGGTCCCTGACATGAGCTCTCGGGGGACTAAGAGTTTAAAGGATGCCAAGTTACACTTCTGCTGCTCAGCTTGGACACAGAGATTAGTGGGACTGAAAAAATGACAATGTCGCACTTGCTATTCCCCTCACACATTTAGGAGTGATGTCTTTACTAAACTGTTGGGATTTTTAGCCTAAAGATTATTTACTGTGATGCCCATATCCTCTATAGTGCTCTATTGTGCTCCAGGACACTGTCTCCAATCTCCCTGGTGCATCCCACATACACACTTTGCTACAAGAAGGTAGCTGTGGCATCTTGTTGAAATGCAGGCAAGAGATCCTTCTCTGCTTGTGCAATTTGAGCTGACCTTGCTGTTGTTGCCCTCCCCGCTATTATTTGTGTGACATGCAAATATGCCAGCAATTAAATTTTTCTAATAAGTGAGTTCAATACCACCAGGTAACTTTACTTCCATAGGAACCCCACTAGAAGCACTTGCTGGTAACAGTACGACTCCCCCCCGCCCCCAGCAGGTGCTTTCTGAAGTCTAACCATTGATAACCTTTCAAGCCATACAATTGAGGCTGTGTTGATTATCTTTGCTGCTAACCCTGCCATCCACAAGAAGGTGTCTGTATCACAGTCCACGGACGTTTTCATGCCACGGTCTTGACTGTTACGTCATAATGCAAAAATAACTGTACTGCAAACAAAAGGATGGGTTTGTATGTAAGGCATTCCTCTTGACCACAGTTCCAAGCTCAGCTGTACAGGTCTATAGAACCACCACTCCACCACTCCACCTCTCATCTTTGTGAGCACAGCAAGGCTCAGTCATTTCTGTTTGCAGGGATGTTGGCAACACCGAAAACCAGGGAGCCACTGTAAGGCACTCTGACAGAAGTTACGTGAGCACGTAGACGGTGTCACCCTGTCACTACGCTCCCATTCTTGACTTGGGGACACACTGATGCAAGCACTGCACTGTTGCAAAACATATATTACAGAGTTTCGGCCTCACCAGCCCTCTGGTGTGACACAGCTGTCACTGTGCCGCAGCACAATGGTCACCACCTTGCTAGGCAACCATCACAACACGGTAATGGCCTGTCAACATACGGCAGGAAAGTCACAAGGCCAAACCTTCAGCAGCAAACTACAGGACCTTTGTAGAGCTCCTCTTGGCTGGGTAGCTGAGGAAACAGAGATTTTCTCCAGCAAGCAGTATTTGCATGGGTAATTAAGAAAGAAAAATTGGGAAATTAAAGCCTCAGCCTCCTCTGCAAGCGCAACTGAAGTCTGCAGCTATGAAGCTGAATTTTCCAGCCATCAGAATGTGTTTTACTCAGCATCTGCCCCTTTTCTCTCTTCATCCAGACACTGCACTCTCTAAGCCAAGGGCAAAGTTTTAGGGGTTAAATCCAGCCCCCTTGGAAAACATGATACCTGGCACACTGGGAGGTTATTGACAGCACAAAAACTTCGCCTTGAAAAATGACTGGTAACCTCTACTGGGGCACTGCTGCTCAGAGGGACAGGGCTTTGCCTTCAGCAGAGAGCTCGGTGGCATTACGAACTGAGCACTAGATAAAGCTAAGAAAGCAGGAGACTTATTGTGCTAACCCTTATCTCCAGAAACACCTTTGACATGCAGAATGTTTGTTCACCTTGATTACCTGGGTGGAGAGGTTATTGTTGCTTAAATTATTTACTTTTAAAACCACAGTTATTTGCCTCCACCCTTCTCATGCTGCCTTGTGCACCCCAGCACTAACACACCTTAGCATAGCTGGGGAACACCGTGAAGGACTGTAAAGAGCACTGGGAGGGTGGCTCCTCAGGGATACATCTGGCCAGAGACAGAGACTTCCACTGGGACAGTCCATCAGAACGAGAGAGCAAAAAAGTGTCACCTGCCTCTGCTTTAAGGGCTGCTGGGCAGAGGAGTCGCAGGGGAGCAGAGGGCACAAATGAAGTAAGGCCAAGCCTGATAGAAAGGTGTCTATTCCTTCCCCTTTCCCTGCTCCTGCCAGATCAGAGGCCAGGGTGAGTTTCACTTAATATAACAAATACAGCTTTACAGGCCTCATGCACAGCGCACAGGGTGGATGTGCTCTCTCCCATGCCTGCTGGTGGGAAGTAGATCTGTCTCCCTCTTCCCAATGCTCTGTGCATCTCAGAGACTCTTGCACCGTTTCTTAACAGCTGCCTGAAGGGAACGAGCAGCAGAATTGAATGGAAAGCCGTGGTTCTGGATATCCTGGTGACTCTGCCACCACCACTGTACTGACAAGAAACACCTTTGGGTGTAGAAGAGAGATGGAAAATCAGCACTGGGTTACTGTTTAGAAGGAGGTTGTGTTCCCTGAGGTCACTGGCAAACACAATTTTTTTATGGTGCAGAGTTACACCCATAGTCTTCGTCCCAGCCAAAGCAAGTTATTTCCTGACCTGCAGTGTGTTCTCCTGTGTCCAGGCCAGTTTTGGAGACCAGAACTGACAGGCTAGGCTTCCATTACTGGGTTTCCTCTGGGAAGCTATTCCACACACCAACAAAAGTCAGCTGCTAGCAAAGATTTCCTGATATTCAACTGAAAATTTCCTTTCACTCAAACTCTTTCCATTACTCCAGCTATTTTCTTTTGGATCTTCTCCCTTAAGCAGCGTATTCCACTTGCCTCCATCCTTCCAAGACAAAGTTTCATCACTGTGTGTGCAAGCCCAGCTTTTCCAAAGAACTGCCTGACCCAGCCCTGCCCTGCCCTGGTTCACCGCCCTGTCAAAAGGAAGCACACTGCTTGCAATACTGGGAGCAAGAGACAATTTTTCAGAAGTGATAAGAAACCACAATTCCAGAGCAGTCTGTGGGAGCAGCAGCTGTGACCATCTCCAGCTGCCCACAGCAGGTGAAAAGCCTACAGTCCCAGTGTGATGGGACTGGTTGTCTCCAGAGGCAGGTCTCACTGCTCCTGATGACATCCATGTGGTCACCAGCAAGAGACTAAAAGAGGAAGGAAGGTCAGCATCACACGGCTGGTATCATATCACGTATTCTCCAAAGTATCCAAAGCTGAAGAGCACATAAAAAGAAAAGGGTTTCCTTCTAGGCCAACCCCTGTACTCTGAAACAGGGACACAGATCTCTGTGATGGCCACGCTAGCGACCACTATTGCGCTTCAGCATCAGATTTACCACTAAGCACAGTGGTGGTTCTTTATATTTCTGACCAGCTCCTAGAACGTTGGGGCCTTAGCTTCTCAGCATTGCCATAGAGCAGACAACAGTAATAATCATTAGTAATAATATGGTTTGGTTTGTTTCCTAAAAACTGTTGGAATAAAGTGACAGTAAGAGTATTGAGCATTGCGCTCATCTTTCATACCAGTGCAAATTTAATTCCAGTACTACAAAGGTATTCCTTTGGGTATATGAAGCCTTAGGGGACACTTTAGCTTTAGACACAAGCAGCCATATCACCTAAAATACATGCCTCTTCCAGATGTTCTGGTGACTGTATCACAAAAAAAAAACCAATTCTAGCATGATAAAAGAAAAAGAAAAGTGACTTATTCCCCAGAGGTATTAACCCCTTGTTCCCTCAGCAGTCTGCTCAAGGAAATAGTCACAACATGTGAGTCAGACTGAGGCAGCATGTAGGCTGAATATGGCCCAGATATGTGCAGACCATTATATTACATTACATTATATGGGGCAGCCTAGAAAGCTGAATTGAGTCAGACAAGTCCCTATGAAATGCGTCATAGTTTAAGTCACTCTTGTTCAGCGGTTTATGACCATGCTCTCCGCTAAGATGCATGAGCTGAATGAACTGTGCCTGTAGTAGCATGAAGTGAAACAGGACAGCCTAAATCATATCCTGCAATAGTTAACTTTTAAAAGGTGAATGGATGCCTATAATCTCTCAAGGGCTGAGAACTAGAAAATTGATACAGCTTTTTTATAATATATTCTTCCACCTCTTGAGTGCATGTACATACATACACACACACATATCTATTCTTCTCAGAATGAGGCTCACTTAATTTAAGAGTAAAAATTCAACAACCACCCCAAACTATACTAACATAGAAGATTATCACCTCGCTAGACTGCTCAGTTTTGCAATTTAAGAAGGAACACCGAGAAGGTTGCTTCCATGCAAGCAAACATATAATAGCAGTGCAACAGTAGCTCACTGTGACATCAGAAATTAGGACAGCTGGACCCATTTGGGTCCCAGAGATCTAATACAGTGTGAAACACCCAAGGCTATTGCACAGCTGGAATAGCGAGCTCCCCAGGAAAGGGACGTGTTACAGGGTGCAGGGAGCTTCTGGCCATTATCAGAACATAAAAGCAGACAGAATCTGCTCGGGAAACAAACAGGACCCCCTCCCTCCCCTTTTTTTTTTTTTTGTAGGTAGAAGACACACCTGCTTCCTCTGTGCCAGGCCTTAAATGCCAGACCAGTAGCTCAATGATCTTTGTCCTATTAGTCATGACAGGGGCATTTATGACAATGATGAGTGTGGTTGCTAGCGTTGTAAAGCACTCAGTAATGCAGTCACAGATTAAAGCATATACAGGCTAAGTAAACGCAGAGATAACAAGTTAAGTCTCTGTTCCAAGGTATTTAAAATGGAATTACAAATTACCCACCTTCCTGGGAAGCAAGGGTCAGATTACAGCAATTTACTCTAAGGTGGCGGGAAGGATGCAAGAGACCTAAAATTTTATTTTTTGGCGGTGGAAATGTCACTAGGAGCCCGAGTGAACCGCTCTTCTACAGACAAAACGCAGCCCACAGGCCACCGGCTGGACTGTTTGGACAAAATCAGTTGTGGAACCTACACAATGCTTCAGACAGCTTCATTTAACTGTTGCTGTGCATGTTTAACACCACAGAAGAACCAAGTCCCTTTTTTTGAATTGCTTTCAAAGTGGGTATTTGGAGACCTCAAAACTAGGAAGGTCTAAACCCCAAATAACAATTGCCTTGTGGGGAAGAAAGTCTGTAATCTTGAAGCCCGGCACTTGCAAAAGGCCATAGGAGTCCCAGGCTTCTTCACAGACTCCCCTCCCAAAGCCCTTCTCTGCCATGCCTGCACAGAGTGTTCAGACAGAAGGTTACATGGGTTGGATTTCAAAGCACGGAATGTCAGAAGAGATCTTTCAGCTGTGAATGGCCTCCAGATGTGGGGTTTTCTTCTCCAGGCCTGGGGGAGGGGATGAGAATGCCTTAGGTTTGTCTCATAAAATTAAATGGAAAAACATTGTCTACTGAGGAGGGTGGGCAGGCAGAGAAGGTGGAGTCAGAAACTAGGCAGAACAGAACAGGAAAAAAAAAGCAGAAATGGTTCAGGACACGAACCATCTTAAAAGCTGTAGTCTCTGACTAGAGGTTGATCATTTAAGACATGGCAGACATCAGCAATCAAGGCATTTGAATTGGAAAGGGCCGGATAAACCAAAAGGTAATTTTGTTTGCAGAAAGTATATTCTCCCCCTCCCAGAGCTGTGACAGGATCTTACATTGTGAAACACCCCCGGAGTGGCTGTGGCCAGGACCGCTTGCTGGTTGAAACTGTGCTAAGCCACAACCAACGTGTTTCTGTTGCCAGCATCCCACAGTCCTGGACTTGTAGCTACGTACCTTTTCCTCTGCAGCGATTGTCTGTGGACAGTTTATCCTTCCTTCCAGCTTATTCATGCAAAATTATTCTTCTCAATTGAAATTTGCCCCCGAGCAATGAAATCTGTGCAAGCTGGAAAGACCGGGGTCCCTGGGGACAAATTTTACTCTCAGTTATTTCTGCAAATTTTCTATTCACGGTTGCAAATAGGCAGAATCCAAAATTCATTGCTGATATGGAACTTGGCATTTCCTGCTTGGACAGGTGTAACTGTTTGGATCAGACAACCAGAGCATATTTACTGCTTGTCCAGCAAGGGAAGACTATGTCTCTCCTATCTCCTACATGTCTAAGGACATCTACTGGTCTGGCAAAGCTAATAGGGAAAACAATGCTTTTCTCGTTTTAAAAACATGACCACAATCTTTGCTTACTTTCACTCATAAGTCCCTATTTTTGGTTTATGACGTGGCCTAGCACAGGACATTAGGAATGTCCATAAGAGATGTCAGCTCTCTATCTGGAAATTTGCGGTCTTCTCCAGCTTATTGCTTCACTTTCCACTTCTCCTGTAACATCTCACCAGCTGTCAGATAAGAATTTGGGAAATTACTGTAGCAAAAAAAAAAAAAAAGAAGCGTTTTACTAAAAATGTAAGATGACCTGTACTAGCCGAGACTGAAGAACAGTATCTCTTTTCTAGCAATCACCAGGTATTAAGGAAAGAAGTGTAAGAATCAGAGGAAGATAAACTACATCCCATCTCCTTCCATCAGTCTGCTGTTTAAGACACATCTGATGCAAAGGTAGCATCTATGCTGCTGCATTTAACTGTCACCAAACGAAATATGCTGCATAGATGTGCCCAACCCATTCATGCATCGTTTTCCACAACAGTCCATGGCAATGAGTTCCATTATTCCTTGATGCCTACGTGAAAATGTTCATAGCTTGTTTATTTTAAACTTGTTGCTTAATCATTTTATCTGGTGCCTTTAGCTTTTGTGATATGGGACTGCGTGAATGTTAGATCTCTGTTGACATTCTCCATTCCATTTGTGATTCCCTTTCAGTCATCTCTTTTCCAAGATTAGCAATCTATGCTTGCCCAGAAACTATCTCCTACTTCTGATCACTGTTGATGCCCTCTCTATTTTTACTAGTGTTTCTCCACGCTCTTCAAAGGAGTAACCAGAACCACTCACAAACTTTTAAACTTTCAGCAGACCATGAAGTACACAGAGGCGTAATCACGTTCTTTGTTTCCTCTGTACTCATTCCTAACATTTCTGTTTGGCTTTTTGACCTCTACAGAGCCTTGAGATAGTGTTTTCAGCAGACTGTCTACAATGAATCCAAGACCTCTTTCTCTGCTGGCAGCAGCTGACTTAGAGCCGTTCAGTGCATCCATACAGCCAGGCAGTTTTCTTCCTCATGGAATTCCCTTGCATTTGCTGCCACTGAATTTCATCTGCCAGGGAGTGCCCAGCCACTCAGTGCCAGGAGATTTTCCGCAACCCTTTGCAGTCAGCTTTAGATTGCCTCTCTGGAATAATTGTGGGCCACAAGTAAACTGTTAACTTGCTGTTCACGTTCCTCTCCAGATCATGACAAGTGTGTTGAATAGCACTAGTGTTAGCACGGAGCCCTGTGAGGTCCTTCTAATGAGCTCTTCATCGAGACTGACCATTTGAAGTGCTCAGGTTGACGCTTGTTTTCTTGTTCTTGTTCTTACTTGTGATCCCATTTGGCAGAGCTCTCCACAGCCAGGGCTCTGCTTTGAGAGTGGTCCAGTGCACAGGACAGCCTGGCACCAGCCTTTTACAGATGCAGCGTGCTCAGACAGCAGGTATGTGAGGACGCTTTCTGCGATAACTAGACCTAACTGCTTTAATGGCCTGGACCTTATATCTAGCAAATACAAGGATGGAATAAACTGGACACAGATGCTTGCTGGTTTCTGCGTTGCTGAGGTCCAGGGGATGTGAGGGCTGCAAAGAAAAAACAGTTACTGCCTGGAAAAGATTGGGGCTCTTCACATCAGTGGAGGATGGAGATCTGCACCAACTCCCTGCAACTTCTCCCCTCCCTCGACTTGGATCGTTTCTGATGCGTCCCTTTCCTTTTACTACTACGACTGATGAAGGCAGGCAAGGATGACTTGGACAAGTTTCCACCAGCTGTGAACAAGCCTGCACACAGAATAACCCTCCTTGAGCCATCCATCAAGAGTGGGATGGATCAGAAAACAGATCAGAGGGCCAAGTACAGGCACAGCACACCCTCCAATCTCTCCTGCCAAACCACAGGCTCTCTGAGCCAGGATCACTTAGAGGTTGGTCACCCTGATATCCTCTTCTGAAACACCCCAGCTCCTCCGCATCCATCCCTCAGACTCCCCTAGATGGGATTCTGAGCTGCAAAATGTGTCATCTGCTCCTTACTTTGCAGCTGTAAATAACCTCATGGTCATGCAGCCCGTGGTTTCAGGTGCCACACTGTCTCCAAGGTGAGAGGGGCCACCTTGGGGGAAAGCAAATAGGAAAGTATCCCAGGCATGAAAATGCTGCTGTGGTTCTTGAGACAGGAATTTCTCTCACACCCATCCCCTCCCCTCTATTCCTCCCCACTGCCTGGTGCAGCTGAAACCCAGCAGCAGCAACAGACAGCAAATTTAGTCACTCCAACACCTGGGTATCGATTACACCTGCAGGTGGAAACCAAGCGATCAAAAACAACGTGCCACCTTTGCCAGAGGATTCTCCCTGACTCCCAGTTTGGGCCCGGCGCCAGTCCTCACTCTGCTGCATTTCAGCATCCCAACTCTTCCCATGACAGTCTGGCGGGTGTTTATTCAGGCAGAAGCATTTCACTTCACATGTCTTCAGCCTTCATGGAAGGCAGAGAAATTCCAGAGCTGCTTTCCTGAGCAGCACTGAGCAACCCAACACCACTGACAGCCAGGACAGGCAGAAAACAACAGCTTCTTTGTGTCTGGGTCAAACCCTCCCATTACTTCTTTCTGCCTGCTGACATTTCCCTAGACGGCAAGAGGATTTTTAAATTCCAGCGACAAGCTGGCCTTTCTTGTATGAACAACTCGGCTTTACAAATAGCACGTGGTACCCAGCAAGGCACCGGCTGAGCAGCAGCCTGCCTTCAGAGACGCTCTCCTGGGAGAAGAAGCCCCCACAGATCTCCTGTGACTCAGTGCCTCTCAGCTCGGTGGATCTCTCCAGGCATTCTGGGAGGGACACAGTGCATATCCAGTGACCTGCGCGGGGGAGCAGCATCAGCTGCTGCTGGGACAAACTCAGCTGCCAGCCAGCGTGAGGAGTGGGACAACCAGCAGCTGCTGCTTGTGTGAGTATTGGGTGGGACTGATTTCCAGCAAAGAGAAAGGCTGGGAATTCATGTCTCCAATGCACCCACATATCCTGCTCCCCGATAAGGGAACAGCAGAGACGGCAGTAAAACCCCTCAAGACTTTGCAGCTTCCTTTTTCATTGCTGTTTCTGCCCTGCTTTCACTCTGCAATCACTTAGTTTGGTAGTTGTGACATGCAGAGGTGTCTGTTAATGTTCAGAGCTCCATGATGCCCACTCTTCGGCCCCACTCTTTGTGTGGATATCACATCTACGTTGAGCCATGAAGGTGACAGCACTGAACTGGAACAAGCAAATGGGAGGCAGGACAAGGAACCTCCATAAGCAGCAGTGCAGCCCACAAGCATTCTCCGCCTGATCAGAGCTGGTCTGCCTGGCCGTGCCGCTGCTTCTGAGTCATACGGAGCCCATCCTTGCCATGAAACATGGAGAGATCAAAGGAGATCAGTACCTCCCTTCCCCTCCGCCCTGACCAGTTTTCTTACAGAGAAAAGGACTCTGCAGACAGCCAGATGGAGCTGCCGGTGACGCCTGTGGGGAATAGCTGCTCTGCAAGCGGTCTATGATGCAGAGTGGCCTCCTTCCCCACCACCTGTGGAAAACATCACAAGTTTAAGGACTATAACCAGCTATAAGGTACTTGAGTTACATCTCGAGTACTACACGGGGGTTCCTAACACGTGGCTTGCTTCCTCTTTAGCCACAATAACAGAAATGGGATGTCAGAGTGGCCTGTCACTTTGCTCGCTCCAAACATGCACAACAGCACTGTGAAGAGGATCAGATCCTGCACTCGGAAGGTTTTTGCCCTGTTCTTCTGGAAGTGATGAAGATGATGGTGCCCCTCGCTCCTCTGTGTTTCACCCTGACCCAGCACACTCATCATTTATACCAAACATGGACACTGCAGAGCTGTTGTTGCAGATTATTCAGCCTGTGCCTCACTTTGCTCAGTTTCACCCTCTTGTCCAATTTGGACTAGTAAATATACCCATGATCTGGCGTATCACAGGAGATGTAACATTTGTTCTCAGCAAGGCAGTACCTACAGCTTTGGGGTTACCCTTAAGCTTCAGTCCAAGGTTCAAAAATACTCTCAAAGAAACCCATCTTCCTAAGGATTCCTTCAGTCCACCTCCAAGAGTCCTTATTCCTCACCTGGGAGCACTCTTTGCCAGTCTGCCATGTACTTTGCTTCAATTCATTCATTCTTATTTTTTGTGGGGTTAATCATATATCTTATAGGGATGGCTGTGCTCAGAAATACCTATTGAATTCAAGCAATCATTTTGCGCCATTGAGATGTTTTGCTGATTTTTGTTGCACAGTCACAAAGCATCACCCTTCATTAAGCACACTTGAAGTCAAAAAGCCCAGGCTTTTAATTCTGCATGATATCTAGAGCCAGGCAATGTGGTGAATGCTCCTCTTCTTCTTCCCCTTCCTTGTCTAGCTCATGCCTTCCCCCACGCTCCCAGCATGGAGCTGCACAGGGGCATGATGAGTCTGGCTTTAACTAGTACGAAGGTACCACAGACCAGCCAGGCAATTCCTCGATCCCACACACAGCACTGCTGGGTCTACACTAGAGCTATCCCCTGCCATAGGATTTGAGGCAAATCCTCTCAGCAATGACAACCTTCAGCTTTCGCTGTCGTTACCACTGATAGAGACTCTCTGAGGGTGAAATAGGGCTCTGAAATTTGTGGATGCGAGAGGGACATCAGCATCTGAAGAACTCTAAATGACATTGGCTGCCTTCTCCCCTGCTAAGTGCTATATCACGTTGCAAGCTCTTCTCCAGCTATGTCTGCTGTCCCTGTTAAGTTGCTTCCAGCTTTATTTCTTTTGCAAGTTCCAAAGGCTCCCGCCCTCTGAATAGCTAAGTTTGGGTTTATTTTCCCCCAGATAATAGGTTTGCATTTTTCCAGTTTGAATCTTGTGTTATTATTTCCTGCCCATATCCTGCCTCAAACACAAGGGAGCCACGAAAGTGGTGACTGTACATTACAAAAGGAGAAGGAATGGAGTCATGAAAATTTTTGTGTTTGTGAATGCATAAGGCACAGAAAGGGAGCCCATGTGCAAGGGGAAGCAAAGTGTAATTTATGTTCCCTCTCAAAAGACCAATGGGCAGCTGGCAAGAAGCAGGGGAGCAGATAGCAAGGAAGGAGAGAAAGTCTCTGTGCTGGGGCGAGAGGTTTTCCCCCTCACAAATTTTCTCTTTACCACCAGCTTCTTGACATGGTGGCACTGATTCAGTCCCTGATTCAAAATCAGAAAGACTGCCGTGAAGTTGATGTGAGTTGTTCCAGTTCTGTGCCGCTGCAAATAAACTCAGAAGTTGGCCCGTAGCGTGACACGTATGGATGTTTCCTCTTTCAGAAGGGAACCATGCCTCTGCAGTCACAGGAATCATTTCCCTCTTTGTCAGGGAATGAAGCAAACCTAGCGATCCTCCCCTCCCTTCTGCCATGCAACAGCAACGGGAGGGAGAGGACTTCCCAGCCTCCTGCCAGCCCTCTGCACTTTGCTCAGAGACTTGGAGCTTGGAGGTTCTTTCCTTATTGGCTGCATCCCCGATGGTGCTCAGCCCTCTCTGCCCTGCCCTGCCCCTGTCAATGCCCAACCTGTCTTTTCCATCTCTGCTACGCTTCCCTGTTTTCCTTCTCCTCCCTCCTCACCGTGCACTGAGCCTGGTGCTTTTCTGGTCCCACCAACCCTTCCCCTCACTGGGAGACCCGTACAGGTACCACTGCCCTCCCTGGCAAGCCTTCCCTGGGCGTTTGTTTCAGTTTAGTTGTGCTTGGTTTGTTCATATGCCAGGTCACTTGCAGTCTCTGCCATTTACCTGCCTAGGCTAGCACTGGCCCTTCCTGCATACCTGTAGAGCCTCTGACACTAAAATGTTACTTAAATAAATGCATCCTGAGGTTACAAAAAGCAAGATATTGCAGAGAGTGAGAGGCAAGCACAGTTGGCCTTCATGCACCCTCCAAGAGCTTATCTCTGGCTGCAGAGGGAGACTCCTACAGCTTTCTCAGGACACCAACATCTATTCTAAGAAGAAGGTCCACCGAACCTTGAGTAGAGCTGACACCTGCAAACAGCCCTTGGGAGCAGCAGGTAAATAGAACGATGTCCCATTATCAAACCTCAGCTGCAGCACAAATGGCACTTGCCCTTGCCTCGGCCTCTTAGCTCAGTTCCATTTCTACAGCCAGTGACACAGTTGCAGCCCAGGACGGTCATGCAGGTAATTCCCTTTGTCAGCACTGAATGAAAGGAGAACAATAAGGCACTGTCAACTCATGTCATTTCTTGGTGCTTGCAGGATTTTTTTTTTTCCCCACTAACATGGTAAAACCTGTCGGTGAAGCAATCAGTAGCGTGTACTGCGCAACACAGCAGCCACAGAAGGCAGAGGTAGAAATGAGCCAGGAGCAGGAGAAGGCAATAAAGAAAACCTCCTTGGCTGACGGAATGGATGAGAGAGACCTTCATGTGCAGGTGAAAAATACCACCAGCCACTACCTCTTTGATGTGGAATGGGAGAGGTTCTTGGGGAAAGTGACAGCTCAGATAGGTCTGCCAAGGGCAGAGGTACCATTTGCACTTTACAAGCAAATGTCTTCAGCTGGGCTGTTTCCAATGGAAAAAAGCAAGATATTGAAGTAGAGGTTAAAGTAAAGGAGAATGAGATGGGCTTCATCTCGTTGATGATGAGTCATCATCAAAATGAGTGCAGTTCCCCCACTCTCATAAAAGCAGGGGAAGACCTAATTTCAGATGGCGCTTATCTCACCGTACCTTCTTTTGCTTCAGAGCATGGAGGAAAGTTACGTTTTGCCAGGTCCAGGTCTCTATTCCCAGCACCAGCCAGATCGTGCTCCCTCCTCCAGGTGTTCAGAACCTCAGCCTGAGGATCACATTCAGCCCACCCAGCAGCGCCTGGGAAGGCAAGGCACTTCTGGGCTAACTGACCCACTGAGAACTAGTCCCAGCCCCTCAGTCAGTTACAAATAGATTGCCATTTACCCAGTCTGGCAGAATTTCCAAATCTGCTGCTGCAACCATAATGTGAATGCCAGTAGTCTAAGACAGCAGGAGATGCCAGTCCACCCACCACACAGAGGAATCATAATCCATCCTTATCTCCCTTTCCAACATAAGAATGAAGTGTATGTTCCTTTTCACATGGCAGGACAAAACTAAATTCTATTCACTATGCAAATTATGGTAGGAATGGTCTCCTTATCTCATTCCCATATTCATTTTGTATTCCTGTTAAGAAACAAAGAATGTTTTGGGGCTTCCCTGATGCAGTAGGTGGGATGGCAGGAATGCATCCTTGCACAGACCCCACTCATAATGCTCGAGTCCTGGAGGCAACTATTGAAATTCTTGGCTGTTAAAGCTTTGCAACAAACCATTCCTACACAAATACTATAAATCCAGGGTATTTTCAACTCTGTACCTACCACCCACTTTCAAAACGTCAGTCAGTTTGGCAGTCCTAAGTGATTTCGGAAAAATCAGATGTAGATGTTTCTCATGCATGCAGTTTACCAAGGTACTCAGGCCAGAGATCATCCCTGCCACCAAAAAAAAAAAAAAAAAATCAAACAAAATCCAGACTGTACACAAGAAGAGTTACATCTGTTCTGTGTTGACTACAAACTACTCCTTTCTTCTACCACTGAGCTTGTAAAGTCAGCTTCCCTAAGTACTGGAAGTCTAGTGGTCCTTGGGGGGACAGGAACATGACAAGACACATTAGAGAAATGACCAAAACCATAAAGGTGTGACTTCCAATATCTGCTTCCTGAGAACTGAGTGAAGCTATAAATAAGGGAACCATTGCCTTTTCTTCTCCAGTGGATGAATGCTCCCATTTGAAGCCCTGCAAGGTCGCGCGTGACAAAATGCAGTTTATCATATGGCTCTGATATGTATCATATGTCTCTGCAAATTACTGTATCACATGGATAACCCCAGGATACACACACAAACACTTCAGTTACACCACTAAAGAGCAGTATGAAACTTGTTGGTTTCTATTTTTTTAAACCCACACATTAGCTCAGGCTCAACCCCGCCTTCTCCATGTCATGACAAGGGGAGAAGTAGAAAACAGCATGGAGCATATCGCTTCCACTTGTCCTGCAACCAACCAGCAGGATGTTGCACAGAGTAAATAGCCTATATTAGAGGGAAGAAAGGGTCTGAATAGATTTAGGGGGAAAGACATGCTGTTTAGACTGGGGGACTTAATATGCAATGTATGTTTGCAGAGAGTTATCCAGAAAAGCATACCCAAATAACATGTGTTGAATTTGTACTTGAAAGCATCCCAGAGAGCATGGGAACTCAGCTGCAGACCTCTCCCAGGCATAGATTCTGGCATCTGAAGAAAGTGCAGGGAGCCCATGGCCTATTTCCCCTGGCACCCTCCTCTCTAGAAACGATCCGTTCTGGATGCTTCCAGCTGAGCCTGACCGTGCTTCCCCCACCCCACCCCTAACTCCAGACTTCATCTCCCACTCCTCATCATCTGTTCCTCCTTTGATCTGGGTTTGCAAAAGCTTAATATTTGTCTTACCTAATGTCACTGCAGATGCTCATCTCGTTACACCAAGAACTACTGTTCACACACAGCAGTGATGTTTGCAAATGTGTGGGGCATGGCAAAACAAGCAGACATACAGCAGCTGCAAGCTGCTCGTTTGAGAAGAGCTTCAGCAAAGGCATGGAACACATGAGAAAGTTTCACCCTCTCATTGCCCATGGAAATGCCAATCCAGATTCCCACATCTTAAATTCTCATGGCTTTGACCTGACCACCTCCTATTAGTCGGCTGTTGGCATTCAGAAAAGCCTGTGAAAAGAGTGAGGTTAGGTCAAGGGACACCATGGATTATGGCATGGGGATCTTAGGCAATTCAAACTTAGTGTGTCAAACCGGCAGCATGCTTCAGACTTTTGATCCATGATGAGACTTTTCACGTCACAGGTTTTCTACTGCAACCTGCCTTGTGAAAACCACACACCCTAAAGAGAGAAGTTGCCAGAGGCACACAGAAAACCCAGCCTCTTCTGTAGATGGGTGGATAGGGCTGGTTCTTCGTCACACACACATAAAGGCTTATTGAGCTAAAGCTTCATCCACAGACAAGCAGCTACACAGAAAACACAACAAATATTATAAACTTGAAACGTTCTCTTACCTTAACCTACTGGTAAGGTTACTTCTACCCTGGCTCCCTGTCCAGGTGGAAATATCCCCAAAGAGCTACCAATCTGCTCGGTGGAAGCTGAGCTCTCCCCTGACCTCATTGTACCCTGACATTAGGGGCGTACCCTCACTTGCTTAAACCATCATCTTGCCCACATGCAGCATCGCTCCAAACAAAAGCAGCTACCCTCACCCTAGTTCGCTTGACACTCGCTGTTACCCCCCCTCCCACCCAGCCTGACAGGTATAGAAACAGGGATGAAGCCATTTGCTGGCAGGGTACCAGTGCTCCTCCAGGGCCACAGTCACAGCCTACGTGGCCTGCCCGGGTACTTTTCTTTACTGTGCTGGCTAGGCACCAACATTTCCAGATGGAGAGCAGGGAAGCAACGCTGCTGTGGGCAAGCTGCTGCTGATGCTGCAGAACCCCGCAGCCTCCCTACGAAGCATCTGATGTTGGCCATCGCCTGACACGGCCTCCCAGGCTAGAGAGCAATTCGTACAAAATTAGTTTGTTCTCTCTGAACAAACCATGCTTTGCCAGTCACGAGTCACTTCACACTCAATTTCTTAAGGGGCTCCACAGTCGTTGCTCCGTGTGAGTGTGTTTTAGATGCAGCTGTTTTGACTGCTAGGTCTCACATGAGCAATTCTGCGAGTGGGCGGGCAGCTGCCCTCTGGCAGTGACTTGTGAACAGGTCTGGGGCAGAGGATGCTCCACCACAGCTGGACTGCGGTCCACAGAATCTGCTTTAGGACCATGCCCTCCAGTATTTTGTGTGGCGCTGACTGTCCTTCACTCCAATAAACTCTGCTGGGGGAACAGGGAAGGGCAAACAGACAGTGCAGCTCAATGCAAATGCCAGCTCCTTCTGCAGGGTTAGCAAAATTATTTTCCTTTCCCTGGATGTCGTATTCACGTACATCGCTAAGAAGCACCTTCTAACCCACAGGTATTAAACACAGTTAGGCTTATTCTATCCTCAGAGAACAAAAATCTGTCTTTATTTTCCATCAGTTGCAAAATTCCCATAGGATTGTCTGGGCATGACGTTTTTGCCCACTGTATGTGTCATCTTTGCTGCTGTTTTATCCATAGCTCTGTTTTTAAGCAGGTTGCTATAGTCTAAAATTAGACCAGACACATATCAATAACACCAGAGAGAAGGAAAAATCTGAAAAACAGCAAGGTCTTTTAATCTGTGTAGACTTAAAAAAGCATCAGCTTTGCTTTTCAAATAAAGGCAATCCAGAGTCCCCCTCATAACAGTGGGGAAAGGCCTTTGCCAGGTATTTCGTCGGTATCTGCTTATCTCTTTCTGGGTCTCTGCAAAGGCAGCCTTGATTCCTTGCAGTAGAAGATCACCAGCTCTACCATGACATGGATCACATTTTAACTCAGATGCTTTCTGACAAACTTCTTCCCCCTTCACCCACATCTCAAGCACATCCCTGCTCAAGCTTGCCTGTAGCATGCACGAGACAATTACACCAGTCAATTCTCTGCAAATGTAAAGGATCTATTTTTAGAGGTCTTTAAGATGACAAGAAATGCTGACCTCAGAAAACTGTGAATCACAAACTCCTTATTTCATCTTCCTTGCCTGCTTTCTCTCCGTGGAAGCAAACCACCACCATCTGGCCAACTTGCTCCAGAGTCACCACCAGGCCAGAGCTGCATTTTGAGCATCTCTGCTCCTTGGTATATTCCCAAAAGTCTTGTCCATGCCAACCCCACAGGTCCTATTTTCATTCCCCTGCACTGCCAACCTCGACGGCTTCTCTCTGTGCAGTACGGGAGGGGATGCGGTGACTCACCCAGCCTCACGATGCCCCCTGCCAACCGGCTGTTTGTTTGTTTGAGTGGTTGTATTGTTGAAGTCCCGTTGCCACATTTGTAACCATAATTTTATTTTTTTTTTATGACAACCAGAAGTTCAGTTTTATAAACAGATGCTGTTGTGGGCCTCTATTACTCAGCTGGATCAGCGTCAGTCGTTTTTCCAGGCTGTGGTCTCTGTACTGCACACTGAGTCAGACACAGCCCTGCACAGATTTCTTTGAATCGCTGGTTTCCTCCCAGCGACTCTTGACTCCCTGCCAACAAACCAGGGCGTAGCTCATTAAATTTTTTTTTTCCAACCCCTTCTCCCTCTCTTTAAAGGCAGACTGATTCATAGTAACTCCTTTAAAACACAGTCGAAAGACACCACCCTCCCACACTAGCGGAGGAAACTTAAACCACCACCAGGTCACTCCCCTTCACTACTGCCCCGCGCTCCAGGACATCAGCGCTGCAGCCCGGCACTCTCCTGCTCACACAGGTGCCAGGACCAGTCCCAGCCCACACGGTAAGAGCTGCTCTTGAAAATCCTCAGCGACTTTTCTCCTTCGCTGGCGGCTGCTCCCCTCGCCCAGCAGCTCCAGCCTGCTTTTCTCCTCTGCCCCTCCACTCCTCTTCAACTTGGCACGCGAGCTGGCTACGAGACACATCTTAACCTTCCAGCTTTTGCTTTGAAATCCAGCTGCGTTACTGGGCAAAGCGACGCTGCAAGGCTGCAACTGTGGAGCGCTGGCAGCAGCAATGTTATTCTCGCCTGCGGGGCATGTGCAGCCAGGCAGGGCGCAGGCATGGCGCACCCAACCTGGGCCAGCCCCGGCACAGGAGCTGCCCCGCGCTGTCGGAGCAGCGTT
The DNA here is from genome assembly GCA_013398815.1 of Ibidorhyncha struthersii. Taxonomy (NCBI): domain Eukaryota; kingdom Metazoa; phylum Chordata; class Aves; order Charadriiformes; family Charadriidae; genus Ibidorhyncha; species Ibidorhyncha struthersii. The sequence goes on from VZSZ01003906.1 coordinate 169,186, forward strand.
GTTTACGAATGTGGGGAAACGCCTGCTTGAAATTAGGGCTGCAGGTTCAGTGTTTCTGGCTCCCGCTCTCATCTTTCTTGCCTGTCTCTCTCCCCTCCATCTGTAGATTGCCAAGCTTTAATTTAAAACAAGAGTTATCATTCCAAGTGAAGTCTGAGGGCCCCAAAGGTGCAGGTTGTGGGGTACAATGGGGAGGAGCTCTCTTTTTCTGTTGGGGTCCCGGCTCCCGAGGCTGAAGCCAAGCTCCAGTCCTTAAGCAAAGCCATGTGCTGGGTAGAAGTGCACACTGCGCCTTCCTTAGCAGCACAGATCCTGGAGTGAGGAGCACTGAGAGGCGAAGTGAGGGAGCGGGTGGAATCGCTAAGAGCACCGCAGGCTGCATGGTGGGGTGTGGTGGGGGGGAGGTGCTGATGGGAAGTGTAGGATTGCAGAGACTGGCAATTTTCCCTACTCACCTGCCTTTTTCCATGCAACCTCCCCCTCCTTCCCTCTCTCCCTCCCCTTCCTCACCGATTCTCGCACTTCATCTGTCTGCTATGGTTTGTATCCTGCGGTCAAACCCTTGAACTATTTTTGAGGTCTGAGAAAGGGAGCGCAGCAAAGCCAGTTTGTTGGCACCAGGCTTCTGTTCCTGCTGCAGGAACCCAGCACACAACTGCACAGTTTCGTGGGTCTGAAAGAGACTGAGAGACTGAAACAGTATTTAGCCCAGTCCTCACTGGAATGGCCAGGGCTTAGGCTGGTGCTGCGGACAGTCACCATACAAATGGCCAAGACGCTGGGCTGACCTTAACCTTGTGGCAGAAGGATGGATTTTGTGAATTCCGAGGTCCCCTCTGGCCCACTTGCTTACAGCTCAGTCACTCAGGGGTACCTCCTGCTTGGGAAATAGATGTGTTTGGGTGGTAGGGAAGCTCACTGAGGCAGCAAGTGTTTTCAGGGCAGTCTGGGTAGAAAGTCTTTCTCGGAAGTTGTCATTTACCACGATTAACAATGAAACTGGTTTGCAAAAAAAAAAAAAAAAAAAANTTTGCCCCGGAACTGCCCACTTGACATTCCTGGACAGAGTGGGATTCTTTCCTGAGCAAACACACAAGAGTGAGCTGGGCATGAGGAGTGTGAAAACTTGGAGCCCATTAGCTACTGTTCCTATGATAACCAGGAGTTAAGTTGGCTGAATGCCTCCACCCGGCCCACCTCACGCAGCTGCCAAACCTGGGGACTGTCTGCACTGAGGGACTGCGGGCTTAATAACAGCTTATTTCTATTTGCTCCCTTGAGGATCAGCGTAGGAAAAGGATCAAAACTGAGGTCTCTTACTATCACTAACACTTCAGTCCCTGGAAGCACACCCTGAAACGCAGCGTCTTCATGCGAAGCACTGTACGCCCACCTAAGGAGTTCCTCCCAGCAGGCTCCCGTGGCGGAAGCCCCCCCCCCAGTTATGACTAACCATTCAAACATGTGGCACACAGTCTGAGCCATTCATCCAGGCTACTCTCATGTGAGAGCTGGGCATCTCCACCAGGCACGTGCCATCCCGAGGTAGACATCTGAGAGAGACGGAGCTGAGCCACACCCAAGGACACATAAATGGAGGAGGAACTTGGGATCTTGTGGAGAAACACCCTGTTTTGGAGCAGGTGCCTCAGAGCTGCAGGGTTGCTAATGCTCCCCGGTATCTTGCTTAGGACAGAGAGCCCTGGGCTTGGAAAACCGGCCCTGCTGGCCTAGCCGGTGGTCTTTGAATTTTGCAGCGTGTGAGCAATGCAAGTGCATGCAGGAATTACTGTTTGGTGGCCTGGGGTGGAGCAGAGATTGTATTTTGAAACAGTTCTGGGAGATCTGCTGATAATAGCCAGCGGGTTTTTTTTTGGGGTGAAAGACTCACCTGAGGGCCTTGTTTATAAAGAGATGGGGGAGGTTTGCTCCAACCATGAATCCTTCCCTCTCTTCCACCCCCTCCCTTCGTCTCGTGAGGGGTGGTGGGGTACAGCCTGCTTCCTCAGCCCTGCCCGCTCCCACAGGGCTTCACATGCCCCATGAACCCCACGCGGCAGCCGCGACACCCCTTCCACGGCACGTTTCTACTTGCTCACCCCCCCCAGTTCCCTTTGGCTGCTGCATGGGTGCTCCCCAGTGGGTGCTACACCCGATGGCGAGAGGGGAGGCACCTGATGCTGAGCTGGGATTTGCCCTCAGATACTCAAGTGCCCCACGGCAAGAGAAGTGCCACAAGGCAAGAAATAACACTACTAGACCCCTTTGATCTCAGTGGGCTCCTGTGCCTGTACCCTTTAATAGGGATGTGACAACAGCGTCACCCAACATAACACAGGGCAGGCTGCAGGGTGTGGCACTCCCAATTGTTTTCCTTCCTCCTGAAAAAAGAAGTAATGAAAAAGGACTAAAAGATGAGATTTCTTTACCCTTCCTTCAAGGCAGGGAGAAGTAAGACACCCAGAGGTGCTCTTTTATACCTCCAAAAGGGAGGGCAAGGAAGGGGATGTCCTATTTCCCCATTTGAAGATGGACGATTAACACGTTGTGGGTCTTTCCTGCTGAGGCAAAGCAGCGTGCACAGAAAAGGAGGCTCTTCCCCGTGGCCCTTCTCTTTTGACAGCCCTTGCCAGGACTGATATCTAACTGGTAGCCACAGTGCTGTAATACTGGCCCTGAATAAATGTGCTGAAGCACCAGCTCAAATGTGCTATACAGATCCTTTACTGGAGCCAGTCCACAGTCATCCCACGGTATGACACAGGGTCCGGCAGCAGTTCCCCATATCAACTGCTCACAGGGAAAGTAAGAGAACGTACTTTCTTAAGCTGCTTTCTGCTGTTACGTGGCAGGGAGGGCAGCAAAGCAGCACATCTGGGGGCTGCAATCTGGAGCAGGATTTCTTCAAACCCCACTGGGGGAGTTTTGGAAAGTACCTCCTGAGTTAGAACAGCTGGACAAGGAACAAAGGAAACTGGCCAAATTTGCAGCTCCACGCATCCTCCTCCTCCTGAGCTGTTTGCAGCTGGGCAGAGAGTACATGGAAGCTGCTCTCTGAGTAAGACCACACGTAGCCCATGCCTTGTCATGGTAGGGAGGGACAGGTTAGGACAACTCAGCTCCAGAACCTATGTTCCCCAAGGGAGTGACCAGTTCGCCAAGCTCATAATTAAGAACTGTCCCCTTTCCCCTATGAAAACCAGTCTGTACTGCAGGGTACCCATGATGAGAGCCCAAGGACAGGTCCTGGGCTAGGTCATCCCCAGCCACGCAGAGAAACGCAATGAACTATGAGCATTGGAGTGGCTGACGGCAGGTGAGTGGTGACTCATGCCAAAGGCAACGTGGGGCCACCTGGCAATAGTCTGGATTAGATGAAATCCAGGGCGAGGGCCTTTGCTGTCCTTTTGCCCTCACAGGGCAGAGTCTCCTCAGGGAGGGCAGTTGTGAAAGCAGCTGCCATGACTGGGTCCAGCATCCACATTCTTCTCATTCCTGAGAGACATCTCCTCTACAGGCCCCAGGAAGCCTTTGGAAAGGACAGTGAGAGGGGAGAGCTGCAAAATGGTCAGAGCTGGCAGAAGGCTGGTCAGGGGCTTGCTGAAGACCAGGTCCAGGAACGTGGACCACTGCTGCAGGAAAGCTGGGGTCTGAGACGGGCAGAGCTGCCGGTTGTGCCAGCCGAGCCAACCTGCCTGCTAGCTGGCCTCCAGTGGCTGCAATCAGGCCAGCGTGGTGTGCCCCTGATTGGAAAGCCATTTCTGCATGTAACATGAGCTAGAATGACCTTTATACCGTTCTGCTAGCCTGTACTAACCACAGGTCTAAGAAACCCTCTTGAAGCCAAATGGGCCTTTTCATCTCACAACCACCTTCACCCCACCCTGCACAGAGCACAGACCAACTCCAGGCTGCACAGCATTCTCTTGCTTCTCCTTTATACTCACTCTCCTGCTACCCTCCGTCCATCACTCGGGTGCTGTGGGTTGAAAGAAGGAGCTATCACAGAATTTTGCAATTTAATCCTGCACAGTCTTTTCCAAGCTGGCTTGCAGGAACAAGGGCATCCTGGAAGCAGACTGACCCAAAAGTCACTGACTCTTTAGATGCCTAAGTTGCATTGACCTCAGTGTCTCATAAGCTGTACGGGCATGTTCAGAGGTTTTGCAGTCTTGAGAGAGAGGGATGCTATTTGATAACGAGGCACTTCTTTTTCAGAGTTACCCTCCCCTGAAAAAAGAAAAAGGGGGAAGATCTTTACAAAACTGCCTATGTAAATCAGAGAATTGGAGTTTTAATTTAAAAGTGCAGCCAAAAGCACAGCTGATGGGGGCTCCACAGAGCTTCCACCTCTATCTAAAGGCTGTTGCAAGGAGGAAAAGCAGGAATCCCACCAGGAATGATCTGTGCACTTTTGCTCACACCACACTGTAACCTGAACTTCCCTGTCAGCATTGTCAGACGGTTTCTCCCACGTGGGCACTGTCAGTGTCAAAGTTGCACGGGTAGATACGCGCAGCCATAAGGAAGCCATGCATGAGCACGCACACAGACAGACACACACTCACACACACGGTTCAGCTCTGCTCACAGGGAAACCACAGATGCACACTCCCATTCATAGAGGGAGCCACACAGAGCTGCAGATGCACAACCCTACACACACCACGTCATCACCCAGACCGTCAGTCCTCCCACAAACGTTCCTCGCATATCTCGGCATCTTGTCTGAAGCCCTGCAAGTCCCAGCAACTCCCGTGTCTAATTAACCCACCCAGGGACCATCCAACGCGCTAAGGGGTGAGGGTGCTCCCCATCGCACCTCCAAAGGTGCAGAGGAACACTCCTGTGCTTCCATTAGGTCTGAGGTCTCCTTCCCCACTGCTGTCTCTTACTTGCTGCCCATCAGTCCCAGCCCTTCCTTGGCGTGTCTAGTGTGAGGAGTGACAGTGTTTTCCTCTAGCAGCGGCTGCTGGCTGCCTGCCATGCCCCAGGCAGCTGTCTCTTCCCCTTCCTACTACCAAGCGAGCTTTGGAGTTTCTGTTGATGTTGTCACATGGCTGAGCACACGAGGGTGGTTTCTTCTGGAGAAAATGCCAATTTCTCACTGTCTGCCCTAGGAGCTCTGATATTTCCCCACTCTCATATGAATCACGAGCATGAGAGCTGGAAAACCCTTGTGTGTCATCTTTTGTGACTCCCCCTTGCATCTCTCAGAGAGTGGAGGTTCGTTACCAAGGGTGGATTCTTGAGGACTTTGTCTGGTGCCACAAGAAATGATTCACATGCTGGGGCTTTATGAGTCCCCTGGGAAGGCAATTCCCCCTGATCCCTTGGAGACCATACCACCAGGAAATGCTTCCCAAGAACCAGACAAAATCTTCCATTTACTTAAGCTTATTTTCAGTTTTAGCCCCTCAGGCTGCTCTACACTTTCCTTTTAGTGGACATTCACCTGCTACTTTCACAGCCTCACTGTACCCTGTGTGGTCACCACAGCCACCACCCATGCATCCACAAAATCTCCTCATTGCCATAAACCAGAGGCTCCAAAGGTCTCCGCGTGTGTACCTCCTGCCCAGCCCTTTTCCCACACATGTGAAATCTCTTTCCAGAGGCACCAGCCTACTCATCCACATGTCTATAAAAAGCATCTGACTTGTAAATTGAGTCAAGCCAGTCTGTCAAAAAACAGGTTGTCAACAGCAGTGCTGGCGTACAGTGGTTTATAAAAGTCCAGAGTCAGCAAGGACTCTGGATTCAGAGTCTGAAGCAAGAAGCAGAGCAAAGGGTGAAAGCAAAAATATCCTTCCCTGTTGTTGTTTAAAGTTGTCATGAGCTTTCTAGTAACAATGTGATGGGTCCAAAGTCACCATGCCACCAGAATATCACAGAGAACGTTACACATTTGCATCCTGCCAAATGACGCTGGGCACAGTGAGAACTCATGCTTCTACCTCACACAAAGGCAAGGCATGCAGTCGTAGCAGGGCTAAGATGCAGTCAGGGCCTCAACTCAGTCATAGGTAGAGCTACAAATTCTGCAGAAGGTTTTATCACACCCCAAGGTTTCCCCTACTGCTGACATCACAGCAGCATCGCTATTTGTAGGTTGGCTTCACACTGAGGAATGCACCAGTGACGGAGGCGGCAGTTTGCGGATGTCTCAAAGAATATCAAATACTTTTTATTTTCTGTCCTGTCCTCTCCTATTTTCCCCTCCTTTCCAAGTGGCCTTGGCCCTGATTCAAACCACCGGTATTCCTGATGTGACTCTGTGCCACCTCAGACAGTGTCCTGGTTCATGTGCTTTCTGTAAATATTGGACCTCCTACTCCCACCATCAGAGACAGCGTACTGGGTGAGACAGACCACTGGTCTGACTTATTGCTGCATTTCTTATATTCTGCACTGGCAGCTGGGGAAGGCAGAATTTCTTTTCATCTCAGTTGCTTTCGATCTATGGAGATTTTTGTTGACATTCTGGCCAAAAGCATTTGCTTTTTCCCTGAAATGCCATCTTTCCCTAGTTAAGAAATTGAATGTGTCAAACCCAAGGGACTTCAGCTGAAAAACTGAGTTTTAGAAGAGTCAGAGGTCACCATGGTGCTCGATTTAGATGCCTTCTGCTCCCCGGACACTATAGGCTGCTATAGGCTATTGGCTGAGTTCTCTCCTCAGCCAGCATCTCTCACCATATGCCTCACCAAGTCACTCTGGGAGAGGTAGTCCCAAGCAGGAACGTCAGTTCAAAGAGGAAAATGGGAATGGCAGTCAGATGAGCGACATCATTTAGAAACACTTCAAATGTGAAATATTTCAGATTTAGTTGAGAGTACTTTGATTTTTCACCCCAAACAACCTGTTCATTCCTGCAGAAACATCCTCTCTTCCCCTCTACTCCTTTCACTGCAGTGCACTTTCTGCCAGAAGCAAAGGACCACTACCTAATCTGCCTTATCCTCTTGAGTAACCCACTCCCTGTATTTGAGGAACTATACCGTTGGCGTTTGTCATATCTGCAAGTGGCACTTTGCATTCCATCCTGATGCCGTGCTAAGCAGCAAACTGAGAGCAAGGACACACTTCTCCTCACTGCCGTCCAGATAGAAGGATCCAAAACACTTCAGTAGACAGAGGGGTATTGTGGGTGGCTACACTTTGCCTGCTTGAGAAGACTCTGGTTTAGTTTTCAATGGATAGTGCTTACCTGCTTGAACTTGGACTAGGGTGCACCAGAGCTATCTGTTGTTCCTTAGCATGTGCACTCCTGCATGGGTAGCGAAATAGTCTCTATAGAGATAAGAGTCTGTCATGCTTATCTGTAGGCTTTTTTGTGCTGAAGGCTGCTATGGTGATTGTTATTCATGGTTACTGTTGGTGGGGCTTGTTATTTCTCCTCATTCATCATCGCAGGAAAAGGAAACTCAGTCCGCCATCATCAGTTCAAGATCTCTTGACTCACACAGGCTGTTCAGCAGGTGCATGACCTTGACTCCTTCTTCCCCACCAGCTTGTCCTATCTCAGCAGTCATTTTACTCTTATGTCTCAGCCCTGCTTTTCTTGGCTTAGCTGGGGTCTCTCCTTGGGAAGACACGGCAGGAGGTTCAGTGCAGGATTGAAAACCTGATTGCTTGACTGGTTCTTGAGAAGTAGTCCTAAAACTGACAGCGTGTCCTGAACACTTGCAGGGTTAAATAATTGTGGTTTTGAGAGCTTTGGGGTGAGTCAGTGGAAAAAACTGGCAGCTCTAGGAAGGCTAAGACTGACTCATAACCCAAGAAGAGCCTGAGGAGCTCTAAATCCAGCTGCAGTTTAGGTAGGGGAATGGAAGAAAAGGCATTTGCATGCAATTGTGTCCTATTGCTCCAGCAATGTGACCCCACCCTGTAGTGGAGAAAGATGTCTCACACTTAAAAAATGGAAAGAGTATCCTGTCCGTCAACAATGCTCTGCCAGCTTCTCTGTCTAACGGGAGAGAAAAGTCCATCAGAGACAGAGACGACTCTATTTCAATGCCATTCGTTCACCCACTGCTCCTTTGGGATTGTTCTCTAGCGTTTTATTTAAAAGGCAGGGAGAGATGAAGGAAGGGGAAAGTGAATGAATAGAGAGAGAGGCTTGTGCTTTAACTCACAAAGAATCAAAACTAAGCTGTGAGCACATATCCCTGGGGGAGTTTGCATTTGATAGTGTGTGTATTCAGGGAGAGGTGCTGACGTTCTAAGGAAGTAGGTGCACTGAAAGCACCTGAACTAACAGTGCTCTCCAGCAGTGTGAGAACGGGGCAGAAAAAGCAAAGGGAATAAAGGATTTGGGTTTTTTTCTTAGCATATTGGTCGAAGTTCTGGGTGTGGGGGTTTTTTTACATTGAAAAGTAACATTTATCTCTCATTTTCATTTCTGAATGCAAACAGAAGATGCATTTAAAAGAACTTTTCTAGTCCTTTAGGGTGTCATGAAAGTAGATTTTTAGTCTTTCAAGTACAGGGCTTTTTTGAAGGTCCTCAGAAATAATCGGCAAAAAAACTGCTGAATTAGTTTTTAAAGAGGTCATGGAGAAATACGTCCATCTAAGAAAGAAGAAAGTTTAGCCACTGTTCAGTAAAGGCAAATTTCATAGCAGGCAAATCTGCCACGATTGGTGTATGCATGCCAATACTCTATGGTGGTAAGAGCATTCATTACAGTTTGTGTAAGAACCAAGGTAATCAGAAAAAAGGATGACAAGTAGTCAAAGGGATGGGAAGATTGGACTCAGAGGCTCTATCCAGGGCACCTGCTGCAGATATATGACTTAGTCAAGGCAACAGCAAGTTTCTCAGCTCAAAGTACAGTGGCAATATCCCTATCAGTTGCCATCCAGCATTTTGAAACCCTTGTTCCATTTGCAATCAATGGAAAGAAGGGGTTTAATGCTCAGGTCAGGTGTGTTCATGTGGTAGCCTGCATATAGCATTGAGAACCTGGATTTAGTGGTGCTGAACTCATAGATGACTGTCACTACAGTCAGAGAAGAACCCCTAAGAAGGCTGTACTTTCTCCAAGATCATCACTGAGAGAGGTGCTGTGGCAACAGAGGGCACAGTGACCAGGCTATCCGGGCAAATGAGGCTGTAGAGCATGAGGCATTTGCTAGGACACCCCAAAGCAGACAAGCAAGCCCAGCCCATGTTCAGCAAGGTAGGGCTAAACAACTCCAGAGAGTTCTCCCAGATGAAGGACAAGTTGTTGCTGAGGAGACAGGGCCAGTCACCAAACCTAATCTGTCCTTCTAAGGAATGGCCTCGTTTGAGTGGGAGGAGTGACCTAACAGAGCTGGTTCCTTGAGATCCTGAACTCAAGGAACACCTCCTGGTCATCAGCTAATGCTGAACTGGACAAAAAGCCACTGATGGCGAAGCCTCCCTGCCTGCTGTGGTTTGGGAAACTGTATCCAAAGCAGTGCAGGGAATAGCTGCAGCACTTTACAGTAATACACTCCCACACATGGCCACAATGAGAGGAAAGACAGGAGTGGAGAAGGTGAAGTCACTGAGTTAAAAAAAAAATAACACATTTATGGGACTTTACAAAGCCTTTTGTTACAGTTTGCATGAGAGACATCATCAAGTATAATTGTGTTGTTCCATGACAATGTTACCACACCCTGTACAAATGGTGACAGCATCAAACCTTACCTGAGTCACCTGGACCAAAATAACTTGACAGCCATTAGTCACAGACTTGGTACTGCTCTTCAGTACCAGCACTACCAAGAGAAAGAGCAACACAGCCCTATAAAACTTTTTAGGAAACAGTCTTTCACCAGCCCCAGAGTAGACCCAGTAAACTTCTCTGCCTGAATTCTGTGGCTATACTGCATGATTACTAATAAATGCCTGGAAGGAGGGGAAATATGCTCGCTCACTTCATGTGAATTGCCAGCACTCACTCTCACAGCTTAGATTTGTTCCTTGTATTTCATGTTTTCAGGGGAGAAGTCAGCAGCCTTGACGGACAGTGTCATGAGCGGTATCTAAAGGACGTTCCCCTCCCTTTCCAATCACATGTTCATCAACAACAGGGAATCTTGGAAAAAGTAAAAGCTTGCAGGGTACAGAAGCAAAAAAAAAAAACCAACCCCAAACAAACCAAAGAGGAATTTGCATTACAATGGAAACTAATTGCAGTCATAGTGATCTGCGTGCCTCAAGTTTTAAAAGGGAAACAGACAGTTTTCATTGAAAACCTGAGCATCTTCCTCTGCCCCAGAACACCTCAGTGGTGTTTCTGTGGTGGTTATTCTCCTCTTCACATAATGGAGCAGGCCATTGAGTAGGAGTAGCCCACCAGTCCACTCTCCACTCAACACCCGATGCACCCAGGAGCACACAGTCCTCCACTCTACACCACCTGTCCATGTCCCAGACCAGTTGGAGGAGGCTGTGCCAGGAGAGGGAAAGGGAGAACAGGAAGAGAAAATCTTTCCTGACCTCTGTGAATCCTGTGGGCAAAAACTCCTCTTCCTGGAGTGTAGGCCTGGAGTATGTTATTTTTACTTTACATAACCACACACCAATTTAAGCAATCGGTGTATACGCTCAGGCTATTTTTAAAATGCCCCCAAGCTAACTACCCCTTTTCTACATCTCCTCCCAAACTGGTTCCTTTACCTCCAGGCTTTCTTTCACCTCTTGAGCAACTCCCTTGCAGATTTTGACAAAGGTTTTAGCAATGTTTTTTTGTGACTACATGCTTCCAGGATGGATTTAAGATCAACCTGTTTTCTTGCATGTAAACAAAGCTTATAGTAATGCTATTCTTTGATTCAGCCCTTCCCTTCACCTCCTCCCTCTATTCTTGTTCTCCTCCAGAGTTTTCTGTATTGGTGACACCACCTAGAAGGGACCCAAGATGTTGGTGCTACTGGCTGGTATCTTTGTGGTTCACATTGCCACTGTCATCATGCTCTTTGTCTCCACCATTGCCAACGTAAGTAGAGACCACCCTGGATGAGACAGGGCTACCGCCTTCCACAGCAGTAGCCACCCCTTCATACGGCTCAAGGTGGGACATGCACATGGGACCTCAGGTCTATAGGTGAGGGACACCCACTCACTGCCATGAGTGATGGGTAAAGCAGTGATGAGTGTGCTCAGGAGGTGCAAAGGCAGCCGGGATGGTACAGGAAGCAGCCTCCACCTGCTGCCCCCCACTCCCAAATCCCTGAGCCAACAGCACCTCAATGCTTTTCATCCAAGAGAGCGCAAAGAGGAGCAGGGGAGATCAGCAGATGACAGTTCCGAAGCGGTATTTATCATCCCATCTGGCGGCCAGGCTGTCCCGCAACTGGACGCTCCCCCATGCCCGTCTGTTTTGACGGCAACAGCCCGTTGCCGGGGGCTGGGGGGGGGGGGGGGGGGCGACGCGACACAAGCGCAGCTCCCACCGCTGCTCCTCATGGAAAGCCCAAGGGAAGTGGGGACCCCCAGCGCCGGGGAAACCCGGGGCGAGGGTGACCCCTGGCGGCCCGACGGTGACGGCTGCGCAACCGGGGTCCCCCCACGCCCCTCTGGGGCGGATTTTGGGGTCCCTCGTACCCACCTCGGCGGCTTAGCTCACCTCATCGCGCCCTCCTGCCGCCTGGTACGGGGAGAGGATGCTCTGAGCGATTCCCGCCCCTGATCATGGGAACAGACTTCCCCCGTGTTTTGCCTGGACCAAATGCCTCCTGGCTTCGGAAGCCTGCGTCATCTCCCACCCGCTTCAGCTGTTCATCTGCTGCCGACACATGCTGAATTTTTTCAGCTTTCTGTCTCGTGGCACTGGGGCTACTTTTGCTCCCATTAAGGTTCAGTCTGACAACTGGCCAGAAGAGCAAGGCAGCACCCCCATGACACGACACCGTTTTGTCCTGTTTTAGGTTTGGATGGTGGGTTCTTCCAACTTAGGAAACATCTCAACAGGACTCTGGCTACTGTGCAACCAGACCTGCGAGCAGCTGCCAGTCAGCAGTCGTGATGAGGGTAAGCTACGTCTGCATCTTCATTGTGGTGATGAATTGCAGGACGTTTGCGCATACCAAGGCTGAGTTCTGACCTTCTCAAACCTATTCCCTGTGTGTTCAACAGCTTCCCTCAAAGCCGTGCAAGCCTTTATGATCCTCTCGATCATTTTCTCCGTCATCGCACTTGTCATGTTCATTGTCCAGCTGTTCACCCTGGAGAAAGGCAAACGTTTCTACCTCACTGGAGCCATCATGCTGGTTTGCTGTAAGTATGCACACCTTGTGGTAGCACTGCCTCTGTCCCACTGCCTCTGTGAGCGCAAGTAGCCACGTCTGCCACACACGGCCATTGCGGGAGGCTGTCAACCAGCTAAAAGTTTCAAGTGTCCCATTTTTTGATAAAACAAAGCACTGAGGAATTGGAAAGTTGGTTTGGGTTTTTTTTATTGTATGTAATGAAAATATTTCCAGATTT
>VZSZ01003906.1:181703-206706 GCA_013398815.1 Ibidorhyncha struthersii
GGGGGGGAGCAGGGGAATAAGCAGTTAGACAGCTACGGCTCACGGGATTCAACATGTAGCACCAAACTGTCTGCACATCTTATTACTGATTTCCTCCCAACAAAGGTTTATTCCCCATGGCACCCACTAAACAAGCCCCAAGTGTCTTATGTCATCACGTCTGAAAGAGAAATCCTCCATAAATAAGCCTAATGGGCAGCAGACCCTCTCTCATATGGCACAAAACATACATTATGATCTCAGGGGACAGTGGCACTTCAGAAGTCCTGCAGCAATGCTGGTTTCTGTGCATTTTCCAACTCTTTTCTCCCCTTCCTTCCCACAGGGATGTGCATTCTGATTGCCGTCTCCATTTACACAGCTCGGTTCACAGGCAAGGTGCCCGCGTCCACAAGTTCTCACCATGGCTACTGCTTCATATTGGCCTGGATCTGCTTTTGCTTCAGTTTCATCATCGGCATCCTCTACCTTGTTCTTAGGAAAAAATAAGGCTGATGGGAGTCTAGGGGAGAGGGTTGGCTACTGGGAATGGGGAAGAATTGCTCTGCTGAGAGAACTGTTGGGCCAATAGAAAAAGATGGAAACAGCCACCATCATCACCACTGCCGCCACCACAGAAAAATCACTAACAAAGCTAGAATCCGCAGAAACTCCACCAAAGAGAGGGAGAAACAGCTCCAACTGATCTAGCACTCCTAGGGCTCTTGCATCGGAAATCTGGAGGTGACCCAGGCAGCTGTTCTCCTTTTCTACAAAGTTATGTCATACCTTCACAAAGCTTCAAGCTCAGCAGTGATGATTGAAGGGCACCACACACACAAAAAAAGGGCTACATCTTTTTCCCTTCCTAGAGCCCTTCTCACTTACCTTTCGGTGTGCCTTGTGGGTTGGGCAGTGAGGCTTATGACCCTTTTTTTTGTCCACGGAAACAAATGGGATGGGCCTTTTGTTACATTTATATATAGAGATATATATGCACATATGTGAAAGTTAAAGACATTAAATTGAGAAGCAACCAATAGAAATCAGATTAAATTACTATTAAAAATATCTACAGAAATAAGGCAGCAATTGTTTTTTTTTTGCTGCTCTGTTTGCTATTTGACATTCCCATGGTTGAATCAGATTGAGGTAGGAAGGGCAAATTTACAGGTGTGGATGATGGAGAGAGAGAGAGAGAGAGAAAGTGTGGGGGTGAAGATACACAGGGGTTCCTAATTACAGAGAATGCAGTTGCTCAATGAGGCACATGCAGGGAGGGAATCATTTGGGTGCATGTCTACAGTAAAATCTTCTGTTCAGCTCCAGAACACGGTAACAGCATTGCAACACTGCAGATCTTTGCTGAGACAAGTCCTTATCTGTAGGCAGGGTTTTTTCCCACATTGTCACCCAGGACATGGTATTAATTGAGAGCCTCACCTCGTGACACAGCTCATCTCAAAGGCAGATGATACTGGTTAGCGGAGGAAATGTATTCCCTAATGAGAGATTGGGAGACATGAGGCGGGGCTTGTGAGTTCTGCTCCTTGCGGCCCAACCTTAGGCCAGTCACTTAACCTGGTGCTCCTCCATCTGCCAAATTCTTCCATAAAACTATACCTACCTCCCAGGGTTGCTGAGAGATTTTAAGTCTGTTCTGTAATACAAGGTCCCCACGTGAAAGGTTGGAATGGGAAAGTAAGGCATTGGTACTGCTGCAACCCACAAATTTCTGTCAGTTCCAAGAATCTTAGTCACAAGTGGCATTTAGAAGGGACAAGAGGTCAAAACTTCCTGTGACTCCATCCACAACTAAAAGGCAGAGAGTACAAAAAACCATGCAGGTGCAGATTGTGCATGGATGCTATTTACCTCTCTCTCTCTCTTTCTGTTACATTTTCTTATGTAGACTTTATCAGTTTGGTGGATATATTCTAGTACTGTATGTTGCTGTTTCATTAACAAAGGTTATTTCATATATAGTCATTGTAAATATTTTGAAATGCGTATTTTTAACTTTGAGGGTATAAAAATAAAATCTGTTTCCCTTTATTAAAAAAAGTTTTGCTTTGGTGTTTTTTTCATTAGCATTTCAGATATTCGTTAACAGAAGCATTTGCTGTTCGCACTGAATCAAAGCTCACTCCTTTAAGATGATGCAGAACTACCATGTTCTCCTGCTTGTCAGTATATGAGATTTCCCATTTTGAAGGGGAGGAGGAAGCAGAACAACTCTTAGAGATTCTGTTTCAGACCCTCTGCAAGCTCAAGCAGTTAGTATGAGCACAGACAAACAATTGACTAATTCAGGGCATTTGACTACAGTAAATCAGCCAGACCAAATAAATGGTCCACATGCCCGTGCTGACTGAAATCACACCAGGAGCTAGCAGAGGCCATAAACAGAGGACAGCCCTGCCAGACTCGACTTTTCTGGGAGCTCCTAAGGAATGAGGATAAACAGAGGTTCTCCAAACAGGAGGTGCTCAGTATAAGGAGGCATAGCCAGCGCAGACCATTTTGTTAGCCATACTGAGGAGGAACAGGTAAAAGCTATTTCCGTACTCGCTACAAGGTAAGGAGAGCAGAAAGCTGCAGGAAAACTAAAAAATGAGGGACAGCCAAGGGGGCAGGGACAAGAGCAAGAGACATTCTTGCTCTGACCAGAGAGTCAGGCTACGCAGGCTGGGAAAAAGCAGTCCAATAACTGCTCACATTAGCGGGTTTGAAATTACCTGTACATGTTCAGGGGAGCGTTGCAAAAGCCTCTGCAGACAGCTCAGGGGAGAGTCCTCCTCTGTCAGTGGCAGAAGCCAAAACTGGCCAAGCAAAGTAACTGACTCCCGGGCTGATCAAGGGGTGATGACAGCACTGCAAACACAACAGGAGCAGCACCATTACAGAACACAGCTGCCTGCCAGCACACTCAGAGCAGGAGAATGGCTTGATACCCTTGCAGCAAAGAAGGCAGAGAAAAAAAACCAAACCACCACCACCAACAACAAAAAAGCATGCAAGGAATGGGGAGATGATGTGAGGCATAAAAGATGATGCTAGGAGCGGTATAAAAGATTACAGGTCACCCTCCAGCACTGGAGTAAATCTCCACTGCGGGCAACCAGGGTGCAGTTAGCCTAAGAATCATTTAACAGAGGAAAGTAAGATGAAATCAGCATGAAGTATCCCGCTCAAAACATATCCAGCCCAGGGGACAGCCCAGAAATGTATGCTGCAGTTGTAGTAGTTGTCTTTAGAAGGCTGCCTAATCTTGTGATTATTTACATTTGCAGCTTTGCCTGCTCAGATAATAAGAGCAGTCAGGGTACCAGTTGATTGCTGGAGGAGCTGGGAAGGAATTTTAATCCCAGACCCCCTGTTCCCGCATTGCACAGTTGGCAAGGTACATCACTGCAGGCAGCTCAGCTCTCCTGACATTGTCAGAGCCATGGTATTGGATTTAGATACACCAGTGATCTGATGCATGATGACAAATCTCATGTTGCACAATTCACCCGAAGTATGTGGATATCTGGTATAAATATACACCTTGTCATCTGTTACACCGCTGAGGAAACTTGATTGTCTTTCTGCTCAACCTAGCATGGAAGGCTGTAGCTGGCAGCCTTCCTCCTTTCCACTCCCTCTGAAGCTTCTCATGTGGACCAGGCTACCCAGGGACCAGAGGGCTCAATCCATAGGGTGAGAGGCCTCCAGCCAGCGTCTTCCCAGAGGCAAGGACGGGAGGCATGCTCCTCAGCAGAGATTTATGAGAACCCAATATGCTTCGTCTGGTCTCTCAGGCTAATCCCAGTGTCGGGATTTGGGCAACAGAGCTGGATCAATCTGCAGTGAGGTCTAGGGGAAAAGGCAGTGCTGTGGAGCTCTGCCCTGTGAGTATGGTCACTCCCATACAGGTGACCTGGAGAGCATAATGAAGTCAGAAGTGCTAGAGGAAGGGGTGTTGGGGATGCTCCTGCGTCTCTCCACCTTCCAGATAAATCTGTGGGTGGACAGAAGCCTGGCTTTTGGGGTTCACAGAGGGATGTGACTTTTTTCCCTGACTTTTGTGGGGCATCATATATTATTTCTTCCCCTGGAAGCAACTCCCAGAATAACTCGTTTCATTCACATGCTCGCTGTAGAGCTTTTTGGGCCTTGCTCTGGTGATAGGACAGAGCTGGGAGAGCTGAGCTGTAATTCAGTGAGTAAAAGCACTTCCCAGGGCTTTGGGAGAGCAGGGGGGCGTGTGGCTCTGAGAGACAGGGGAATATCAACTGAATCAGGCAGTATCTTGTTATGGCTGCCCAGAAGCCATACATAAAAGCCATGAATAAACACATCAGGGCAGCTTAGCCAAGCAAGGAAAAGGCGGTGCTGCAGGCATGGCCTGTGAGAGGGGGGGGTCAGGATGTAGAGACGAGGAGTGGGGAGCTGGCAAAGAGGTTTCCATGTGCTCCTCACTGCAGCCATGGCAGGTCTTCCCCATGCTCCTGGGCAATGCAGAGCTCCCTGGGAGCTGCTGACAGCTCGCAAGTCCTTCTGATGTCTGTAAAAGCTGAGGCTGCTCAGCACAGTCAGCAGTTCTGAGGACTGGGTCCAAAGCCCTCACCATCTTTGTTTACAGAATTAGGGAGGTAAAGGATAGCCTCAGCACAACTTGAACATATTTTAGTGGGTTCTCTTTCTAAACAGCATTCTGAAGCAGGAGTTGCTTCATGTGCACCCCATAGAGGATGACCAGCCATGCAGCACAGCAAGCAGCTTTGTGGCAAAGAAACCAGAACCCTTATACTTTGCATCCCACCTCTGGAAAGGGCTTGCAGGCTCTACAAGAGAGCCAGGGTGTGGGGAGGGGGAGGCAGAAGTGAGAGACAGGACTGAAGTCCTCAGGATCATCCCAGAAGCAAGGAGCATGGACACTGCCTAGCCGAGAGGGTGGACTGGCAGTGAGTCATCAGATGCCATGCAGGAATGGGGCAGCAGAAAGAAATGGGGGATCAGATGTACAGACAGGAGGGAGAAAGAGATGGCCAGGAAGAACAAACACAATGGAAGACCTGAAGACTATCAAGACCCTGGTGGCTTGGGGGAGGACAATCAGTTCAGTGGGGAGGTGTATGGAGTTTGGGACACCTGAGACGCACTGCAATCATCTACCAAGCAGACAGACCCCGGTCAGGCAGTAGGCTGGCTTCCCCAAGGCAGTACTAGAGGCTCATATGCACAATCCTGCAGAAAACTGGGGCGAACCATTGTAAACTGTTTAGCACCGAGGACCCGCGGGTGCCCTTTCAGCCCCTTGATGGCTGAAGACCCCGGTCCCCTGCATTGTCACTAGAGGTCAGTGCAAGCCCAGCAAATGCCTCTGCTGAATATATCTTATGATCCTATGATTTGAGGCATGGGCATCCCCAGCCAGGGACAGTGCTGCTTTATCATAGCGTAATTCAGAAATAGGAGCGTGCCCCAGCCTCGCTTGGCAGCCCTCAAATGGGGTCCCCGCTTGCCTGTGGCAAGTCATGTAGAAGGTGGAAGAGGCATGTCAGATGCATCTTGTCCCACATAAGAGGTAACATCATGGGAGTATTTATCACAAGTAAGAAACCTACAGGGCAAATGGAAATGGAAGAAGAAACCTACAGAAGAATGCGCAAAAACTTTCTAGCCATCAGGCCTGAACAGATGACTGTAGCTCAGTTCCCTTAGGACACTGAAAGCTGTTTTGGAGTCAAGGAGGTAAATATGTTTGTCCCTCACTCCTGCAGTTAATGCCATTCCTTCTGCTCTGTACTGTCAGAGAAACTGAGGCAGAGTAATTTCATCGAGCTGGGGCAAGCAGGCTGGAAGTAGAGAATGGAGGGGATGCTGGTGTGGCCTAAAGATGGAAAGAGTACAGTCCTTTTGGACCTCCACTGTTCCCACTGCAGAGGGGGATCCTTTCCAGCTAATTCCCCTTCACTCCCAGTGGATCTTAACAAAACAGGGACTTTTCTCAGTTTCCCAAAGAGCAAGCCCTAGGTTCCTAAAGACTGATTGCAGCAGGCCAGTAGTTAAATCTGTATTAAGGTAACAGCTTTCAGGGGGTGGATTTAATACTGATGAGTTGCCAGTGAAATCTGTGGAAGTTGCAGAGACTCAGCAAGGTCCATCAATTTAAGTATCTCATTTCAAACACCCAAGCCAGAAAAACTGAACACAGACACCCTGTAGAGACCTTGAAACCCCACAGCAGGGAGACAAAGAGATCAGAGAAGTCATTGCCTTTATTGCCATGTGCCCACCAGAAGATTTGAAATGACCTTGCTGTAATAAAGGCAAAGTTTGTATTTGTGGTGCAGTAAATCTAGTCGTCCCTGCTGTATAATTGCGTGCCCACAGAGAGGCACAACTGCTGTCTTGCTGGGGAAAAGGGAATCATGGAGCGGAAGTGTGGCAGAGCCCAAACAACAGGAGATAAACGAAGCTGAGCATAGGAGGTGAGGCTTTCCACTCAAATTCAGAGGATTCTGCAAATTATAAAGCATTTGTTTGATTCAGTTGTCAAAGCTCTGGCAGAGGTGGTAGAGCTCCAGAAAAAGGCCATGTCTTTTGGGAGTTCTTGTAGTTTCTGCTGTGTTTTGGACAAATGCCTCCTTCTGCTCATTCATCCTAACCTCTCAGGTGTTGGAGAGGAGACCTCCCTTTCCCTCCAGCCATTTGCACCCTTGGACCACAGGTTCCTCAGCTGTCACCTCCCAGGCTGCCATAGGAGCAGGAAATCAAAGAGGACCTGTCACGCTCTTTCTGCAATGACCTGTGCTTGGGACAAGGGAAAGAGAAAGATTGTGGACACAGGAGGCAGTTCAGCAGAGATGTGGGGGGCAGGACTGATCCAGCTACCCCCATAGCCTTCAACTGTGCCTCCCCCAGCAGCAGAGAGCTCAGAGGGCAAGGAGGGGATGTTCTGCCCCCCCAGGGCAGGAGGGGGAATCGGCTGGTTAGGCCATGCTTGCTGCATGCCAGAACAGGTAAAGCTGGTGGTCAGCTCTCCCCTCACCACCTCCCCAGCTGCTGTCCTGGGCAGCTGCCTGTTTCACCCGTGCCCACAGCTGACGAGGAGCAGTGAGAGGTGAAAGAAGACAGACCTTCAAGAAGAACCTTTCCGTATTACTTTCACAATGTGACTAGCAAACAAGGGCATTCGGGTCAGGCTTCACAAACCCTCAAGCAGATACTGGTCATGAAGAATCAAGCACGATCACATTCAGATCCAGCCTACTTTGGAGCACAACCAGGGAGCGAGACTGGGCTGACCCATAGTGCCAACAGAGCCGTTACTGCACACTGGTCCTTGTGAACATTCACATCCAGGCAACTATGGCTATGACACACACTAAGCACCTACTCTGAACTTCTCCCATGCTGGGTCTCTCTGTCCCATTTTATTTTTCCACTCTCAGGGAAAAAAAACAGATTTTTGCACTATCTGCTTCTAAGGCAAAGCTTAATGAAAAGCAGATGCTTTCTACCATGACTGTTTCCTTTCATCCTTCCCTGGATGACTTCTACCCTCTCCCTACTGCGGAGACGGAAGCAAAATTTGGCAGAGCAGCAAACTGGTAGTCATGCAGGAGGCCTTTATTGCCCAGTGGAAAATCAATGCCACTTAGGCCGACACATATGTTATAGATAAAAGCACTACTTGTTCAGAGAAGCCACGATCAGGAAAGTTAGCCTGTTCCTAACTTTCTGACCCTTCTAGATGTTTTGCACATGTCCCCAGATATTGGCAAAGCTTTTGTGCCATATTAGAGTCAGATCTAGATGCAATTCAGGTGGAAAACACTGCACAGCCACGCATGTGTCGTGCCGGGTGGAGCTAATAGAACAAATCCATGTCCCTATGTTGTAACCTTACTTTTTTTCCCCAGAACTAGTGATCTTAATGGGATTCATGCGAAATGGAGCTCTTCCTTCATCAAAGTGCTCTCTCTATAAGAGCGTGCAATAGATGGGAAGCCACAGACCCTGAGCTCTTGCTTCTCATCTCTTTCACTATGTGGAATTGCTCTGTTTATAACAGCGTCCTTCATATGCATGGATTCATCTCAACTTTCATAGTTTCATATAACCTGTTTTACAAAGGTTGAGGGCATGGCTGCAAAGTCACCTCCAGCAGGTCTGGGAAACAAATTTCTAGTATGAGAGAGAGAAATTATACTACCTCTGCCTTCTGGGTCTACCAAAACCTTACGCCTGACTGTCGCCGATATGCAAAACAAGGCTACTATCTGCATTCCCACCTCCAAGACAGACAGATTAACAGGCACAGTGTAGGCACCACTGGCCATTATTTAATCAAAAGCACCCTTCTCCTGATCTGATCCCCAACCCTTCCAGGGGTGGGCTGACTGACACATGCCATGTCACCTCCCACGACATTGCTTCCTTGGGGACTGCCTTCCTCTTGCTTCCCAGTGCTGCCACCTTCCAGAGCTCCCACAGGTACTCAAAGGGCAAATGTCTCGGCTTTAATCCTCAAACCCATCAGCAATTATCTTGCAGCACATTTGCCACTCTTCTCTATCACATGTACACTCAGTTCTCACCAGTACTGAAAGCTTCCAACAGTCCTTGCCTTTTCAAAGGGCACTGCAGACAACCATTTACACTTTAAATAGATATTAAAATGAAGCCACCTGCACGCCTTCCAGTTCCCTAACTGCAGAACAGAGTGATGGATAATGGAAGTGTACCAACACATCAACAGTTTCCACTAGCAACTGCTGCAGAATAGCACGATACCAGCTTCAAATATGGACAGGAAATGGCTTTTGATATCAAATGTAAGTTTCAGCCCCACAAGAGTCTCTAAAAATAAGCATTTTATTCCCACCTACCCTTGATTTGATACCAAATGGATTGTGGAGAAGGACCAAGCCCTAGAAAAAGAAATAATAATAGAGGTACAGTTTTAATTAACTGATCCTATATTCTTCTCCTTTCTACTGGACCCGCTGCCTCATTCAGCACACAGAAGTGCTCCGTGGTTGAGGCTGTCTTCCTTATTCACTCAGCGGCCGTATTTATCTGCACACCAGCAGCTTCCCTCCTGGGCTTTTCAGTTTGCCTCATTATTATCACCGCTGAGCAGTTCCCAAACTCAAAAGGACTTTTGTCTTCCAGTCATCCCTACAAAACCAAACCATTATCACAGGCATTTTAGAGACAGAGGGATTGATTCATAGGCAGATCACAGCTAAAAATCTGCAATGCTGACCATTAATTTTGGCCACTACGGTGGCTGGCTGCCTCTACATACAAAAGGAAACAGCTCGTGGCCACTACAGAAAAGTTGGGTGTATGTGATTTGCTCAGCATCATATTCAGAGTCCATGGTAAAGGCAGAGAAGAGTGGGTTTCTACAGCCTACTGTAATGTTCTCAATATGGCTAGCTGTATTCATTTTCTTGCATGCACGGAGAGGTAGAAGGAAGGTTGCATGCATCTCCTTAAGCCACCAGTCACCTCAAGTCAGGATTCCTGATCTGGGAAACACCAGGAAACTTCTCACCAATATGAACCCTCTGGATGGGAAACACAAGCAAAAAGATAAATTTCAAAAGGATCCATTCATCTTAGGTGCCACTCTCAAGACACCAATAGCTCATGTATAGAAATCTCCAGGCACTCAAAGCACGGCTCCCATGGGTTTCAGCTGTAGTGGTGATTTCTGCGAAGCAGACAGCAAAAGCTCCCATCAGCCCCTTTCCTCCCCTGCAATAAGTCATGTCTGCGTAGATCTGCTTTTAAACAATTGAGCACAAGCTCTGTCTTGGCTGAGAACCAAGTGCTGCACATTTGCATCCCAACTTTACGCCTTCTTGCTCATTCAGCCCATCCAGATGGCAGGCTGTATTCAAGGCTTAATGATCTGCTTCCCCTCCCTCCAACACGGGCACAGTAAATCACTGGCAAATCTTCCCGATGGTCTTTTAGAGGGAAGACAGATCAAATACATACAGTGTGTTTTAAAATACCAAGTCCTCGGGAAAATTATGGTCTGCAACATTGGTGCAGAGAATGGATTCAACTGAATGACTTTAAATGCTATCAAGCAAACTTTCCCTGCCAGCCCACCCTTCCCAAGTCCCCAGGCCTGGGACTCTCCTTCACCAGGCAAAGATTTTGCCAGACTTGGCTTCTTCACTCCACTCTTGGTCACTGCAGTCCCCTGCTCCCTCCAAAGAAAGGCTCTTTTAGCAGAGACAGGCAGACTAAAACATTTGGAAAATTTTCAAGAAGAAAAGCTAGAGTTTGGTCTGTTTAAAGGCTGGGCGCTGCTCACCACAGGGGCTGCTGGAGCCCTAGCTTCCAGGGCAGAATTTTACACACCCAAGTCATGACCAGGAGATGTGCGTGTTTGTGACATGAGACCCGGCTGCATCTTCTGCCCACAGAGCACTGCACAGAATACAGGGACCTGCTCACCCTCAAACACTGGAGAAAGATCATAAGATATTTTCATGTGTGGCCACATAAGATACTCTTCTCATTTGACGAGAGGGTAAAGTGGCACACACAAACGTAGTCTGAGGAAAAGGCCACAGTGATCTGACTGTGCTCCCCAATATCACACAGAAAGCTGTGGCAGAGGCAGGCACTGCCTCTGAATTGTCCTGACAGCACTTACCAGCCTTAACGTGAAGACGCCTCTGTGTCCAGCCTGGGGACCTCCATCTCATTCTCTTCAAATTTACTGATATCTGTAGTGACTAAGACAAAGACTTCGTGCTCTGCAGTCCTTATTGCTACCAAGCTCTGACCTCTCCCAAAAGCTGCTCCCACTGTTCCTGCTCAGTGAGGCATGGTCCTGTGTTGAAACACCATGTGCTCTTGTATTTAAAGACTGGTGAACGGTTTGGGATGCCCAAGCAATTAATTCAGGTTCACACCAAACTTAATTGTCACATTTCCTGGGGACTCGATTTTATTCCTCAAATTAAGCCGTTTTATCATCAAAAGATGTCTTCCAGTGTGTGCAGCTTACTTATGAAACAAAATTCCATCCTGTGGAGTTCACTGTGTTTCTTTCCACTTAAGCTGGACCTGACAACTTAAGTTATTTGTATGCCTTGAGCTAACCATCTGCATAGGAGTAAACGTCAGCTTCCATGCTATAGCTTACATGCAATATACTGCACAAAATACAAATATATCCGCATGTGCCTTCAAACAAAATGTCAGTGCTATTTCTTGAAGAATATGGGAGCAAGGGCCAGGGGCCAGCAAAATAATTTTCAGCTTTTAAGTGACAGACAATGGAAGTGATCCAGTCTTGCATCTCATAAGTACTGACAGATTGGCCAGGATTTGAATGCTAACAAAGAGATTCGGTACATAGGCTTGGTTTCAATTAATGAGCATGTGTCCATATGGCTCTGTGTGTGTATGTGTTTATACTGAGTGTTCTTTCCTGCTAATGGGTGTTGCATAAGTACATAAGCGTGCATGTGTGTGCCTTTGAAGACAGGTTGAGAGCTAGTTCAAAAACGCCCAGCAGCACAGGCAAAATTTAGTGTTGTCACCCAGGACAAAAGGTTTTGTATATTAGCTGTGACAAGACCCTTGAAATATTGTATTTTAAACAGAAAACCTCTCTCCTCTGGCAGGAAATCAGATCCACGTGACAGCAGTGAAAGCACCAAACCCAAGCTGCTGACCATGCGGGATCTGCCACTGTGTTGGGGCAGGGTAGCAACAGTTGGTGCTGGGACAAACCCCACCCAGGGAGAGAGAAGGACCAAATATCATTGAAACTGGTCCTGGCAGGCACACCAGCCAGCCTGCCTCACTCTGCCTGCAGTGGGAGGAGGCAGAGACTGCCAGTGCTTACTGCCCAAGTGGCTGGTACCTGTCCTGGTACCAGTCAGGGGCAGATCCTGCCATTCTGCTGCTTTGGGCAACCTGCCTCCCTATGGAAACGTCCTGCTCTGCCCGTGCCTGCAGCCGTCCCACCTGTGTGCATGTCAGACCATGCGCCTGCCTGAGATTCGTCAGCAAACTGCGTGGCTGCATGTTCTTGTCCTCAGCACTTGTTTCTCCTTTAGCTTTTTTTTTAAAAACAATGGGGTAGTCAGCTCAGTAGTTGTCAGACGGGTAGAAGGAGGAACAGACAAGTGAGATAAATGTATATGATAGGAAATTCAGACCCAGCAATTTTTAAACAATGCATGCATCCTTAAGCTTAATTTAATTATTTATTTCCCCCACCCCAGTTTATTGAGTTATAATTGGTTCTACAAATGATAGGCTAATTCAAAATTAAGATGTACTAATGAGGTTGATGATGACCATACCGAACCATAGACTCTGATAAGGCACTTACCTGCTACTTAGGGTTATCTTGCCTTTCCAGCTCTACATTTCTTTCCCCCAAGATGCACAAACTTTGCATTATTCTAACTAATGTTTAATTTAAACTGGTGCACTTTCATCTCTGTTGATACCAGTGCCTAAATATTTGCTTCAAGTACCACTTCAAACTCTTCTCTCCTTTTATTCCCAACAGCCACATACGCAGGGCTCAGGAGCTGACCATCCTGGCATATCTGTGCATCCCAAAGAGCAAGACGGAGGCTTGATATCTCCTTTGTGAGACTGAAGGCTAGTTAGGAAGGAGAGGGTTTAGGACAAGATATGCCACGGGATCAGGCTGAGGTTATGGCTCAGTTTAGGGACAGCTCAACTGCTTGGAAACAAGTCTGGACCCAGAGATCCTAACAGCTCTGGGACTGCGTATAAGACATTCACCTTTGCCCTGCCAGACCCTTGGTAGCAGTGCAGCCATTGCCTAACTCAGTTTCAATCCTAATTCTATCTGCAATAGAGTTAACCTGTTCCTACCTTAGCACTGTGCATAAGCCGTTCGCTCCTGCCAAAGCCAGCCCTTCTCCATCCTGGGGACCATGCTGGATACAACAACAATATCAACACTTCAGCATCTACTGCTCAAACCCATAGTTTTAATTGCCACTCATCCCACACCTGCTGCACACTGAACCTTTTTGGACCTTTTCAAGTGGAGACATTCTTCATCTTCTATACTGAACAGTTGTTTTGGTGCCTTCTTCCAATGCAGAGATAATCCCCTGCGACAATTAACAATGAAAGGCACAAAGTAATCCACAACCAAACCATTGCTCCAGATTTTCTTTACAGAAGCACTTCCAGTATCTGAGTCCCTCAGAAATACTCTCTGCACCCTGTGTTAATTCTCCTGCCCAACTCTGTGCCTACTCCATTTCCCCACAGGAACAAATATACTCTGGATTATTATTTTCCCCTCACAATAATTCTGTAAGGCAGGAAAATCTAATTCGGAGTGCTCAAATACAGCCTTAAGGGATTTCATAAATCAGGGTCTAGAGTATCCTGCAGTGCAATAACAGAGCTAAGTACAAACAGAAGCCTTTCAGGGAACTGGTACCTGAGAATGGGTTTATCCTGCCACAACACAACCCCCAGCAGCACTTCTGAGGCCAAACCACAACATCACAAACCTTGACAGGACTGGAGGCCACTCTGAGGACTTCCAGCTGGAAGCAATGAGAAGTAAGGGATCTCAAGAGTCTCAGATTCTTCTAGGACCCCCAGGAGTCTAAATGACTCAAGCATCAGGTTACTGCCTGAAGCCTCTCAACCCACCAACTCTCCCAGAGCCAGCATCTCAATCCTCTCATGCCTCTGTGCAACACCTCAGAGCCTCTGAGAGAGATGAGACTCTTCAAGAGTCTCTCTGAGATGTGACTTTTCAAGCCCTCACTGTACAAGCAAGTCATCCAGTTCTCTCCTCTGTGAAAGTATGATGCCTTGAGGGAAAGCAGTCACCAAAGTCCTCAAGACAGCGTGGTAGAGGGCCAGCTGCCCGCTCCTTTCTGAGCACCTCTCTTCCTCAGCACTGGGAAAGCCATCCAGGAGAGTCACATGTGACAAGAAAGTCACTGACAGGATAGGTTAACTACACCAAGCCTAGATGGATAAAGGTGATCAACTCCCATGTTCTTCCTCCCAGAAAACCTGCAAGTGACCAAGGAGAGTGTCTTCAAGAGGGGCACTTGTCTCAGAGGCAAGGCACATGGGAGGCTCCCAGGAGGGAGGCTATTGCACAGGTTGTGGGAGGTCATGAGGCTGAACAAGGAGAATCCTACCGAGAGAGAGAAGGGGAGGAAAATAGTAGATGTCTAGCCACTGACCATTCAAAAGAAAACCCTTGTCTGCCATCTTCACTTCAACTGGAGCACACCGACAGCTCAAGGAGACCTCCACGAACAAAACTGCATCACAGGCCCCTGAGGTCCCACCTCTGCTCAGGAGCCCTCAAGGCAGTGCACAGCCAGTGACAGGAGACATGTGGGCCAGGGGGAGAGGAGCAGGGTGGTAGGAGCATGGACAAGGGAAGTGAGGAATGCAGGGAAGTGTATCTGCCTGGCAGAGTGGCAAAGCCAGGACTGGCACCAGGGACCAGAGCTGAGGGACAGCAAGAGGACCAGAGTGTTTTATGGATGGGGTTAAATTACAACACTCCTTTATTTTAAAAGCCTTTTTTTTCCCTTTGATGATGAGATGCAATTACAAGCCTGAATTAATATGCTGACAAGAGACAACAGATGGATACCAACCAGGAGGGGAATAAGAAGAGACAATGAAGCAATTCTGGTCAATCTGATAGATCGTGAGCTCAGCAGCCTCCTGCCCACCCATATCCATTCATAGGCACACCAATCTTTGTCTTTCAGACTCTGGTTTCACTATTTCTAGGAGAATTTTACTACTGTCTTTGTCCTCATCAGCATTTTTTGTTATTTATTTACTCCAAATCTGCTAGGGACCAAGTGTCTGAAGTCTTACGCTGGTGGAATTCCTGTCCAGGAAAGAGGCCTGACGTTTTGTAGATGAACCGAGATAGAGGACAGAAAACCAGCTCAGAATTCATGAATAGCTGTGCCTCTGTATCTACAGTAGCCCGCACTTGGCATGCCAGCCCTGCGGTCTGACCTGCAAGCGAACAGGGAATCCACGTGGCAGCTACATATCCAGAACTGGTTTGAAGCTATAAATTTGCAGATTCCAGCCTGACACCATGCTGGGGCTACTGAGGGAAAAAAAAGCAAGCAGTTCTGGTGATTCATTCTTCCATGTCTCAGACATCACAGAGCTGAAGCCAACCCTACCCTTTCAAGCATTTTCTCTCTCAATTAAATACAGACGTAGGTACCCACAGCAAAGACTACTACCCTTTAAGAAAAAGCTAACAACAATGAATACCAGTTTGAATTCTTGTAAAATCTCTGAGGACAACGCCAGGCATGTGATGGATTTAAGTCTTTGGAGACCATGAAGGACTTCAGGGCTAAAACATAGAAATCACTTAGCTTAGTTGAAATCATTATCTTTGTGGAAAGTAATGCAAGCTGATAATTTTGATAAGGATGACAAATTCACTTCTTCCAGCATAATTCATCCTAGAGAACCTGAGTGCACTTTCTGGATGGCAAACAGCAGCTACTATTAAACTTTTGCAAATGTCTTGACAAGCAATTAAAGTTATCACAGCACTTAGGCATTTCTTCCTCTAAGAGCATGGAATAACCCGAATACCTGGTAGCATCAGTAACTTGCAAAGGCGGGTGTACAGATTTTAAATGTACATAATAGCATGAAAAATACAGAAGGCGAAACTGTGATACAACTTCACTTGAAACAGCACTCTGTCTCCGAGTTTTTCAAGTGAAAGCCGAGCACTTCAGTGAGACCAGGATATCAAGGAAGACATCACAGAAACCAAACAAGAAACAGAGGGGCAAAACCCCCAGTGAGTAAACAGTCCATGGCATAGAAAGAGATGAGAATGATTGGCTTTGCTTGGTTTCAAGGGGCAATAAATAAGTGAGGGCTGCAACAGATAAAAATATCAAAGGAAGGAGAAGGCAAAATTACTGCCTTGTGCAGGAAATGGAAGGGCATTCAATTACAACAGAGGTAGGTACAGTGAACTGTTTGCCACATGGCGTCTAAATAACTTGTGGAAGTTCTTGTTGGAAGATGTCATTCAGGTTAAGAATTTAGCAAAATGTAGAGCAGGATTCACGCATCTTGCAATGGATGGGAATTTTTAGGAGCTTTGTGTTTAATGCAGGACATAAAAACCAGCTTCTAAGTGGCAGGGATTAAGCAGAAAGTATCCCTCTGGGAAGCTTATCCCTAAACAATGTCCTGTGGGATGCTCCCCTTTCCTCTGAAGTGCTACAGACAAGCCAGAGGTAGCCTACCTCATCCTGATCTCATCTTCAGGATAATTCCAGGGAGGTTTTTTCACAGCCGAATGAAGGAATTGTATGCTATTTAATCTGAGCCCATTGGAAATGCTTAGCAGCATCTCAGCCCGCACTGTCAGGAGATCAATTATTACATCAATAAAAGGAATTAAGAGCTTTGTCAGAAAAACATCAGGAAAGCAACCTCCCTAAAGGATACATAGACCAAATTCTCTGTTCCCGAGATAGAAGAGGGCTCTCCCTCCTGTCCCTGCCCCAAATCCATGCCACAACAGGAGGGAAGCAGATTACAACCAGCAATCCCTCCCTGTCACCCAGGTGAAAGTACCACTTTCCCCCAGTTCCCTGTAATGTTAGTGAAAAAGTTCCTCTTGGGCTGATTTGCATTGACCTACAGAGCCATGTATGTGAACACAGTAAGTGTTGACTTCAATGCCACAAAATAAGAGTAGCAGCCACAGCGTAATGGCTTAAGGCTATTGCATAGTTTATTGAACACAGACGGGCTCTGCCTGGCTGGTGGGAGCTGGGCTGGCAGCACTACAGTGGTTCCAGCAGCCCTCAGCCCAGAGCAGCTGGAAGAAGACAGCAGAGCTAAGGGGGACCAAGACCACTTTGGAGGTAGGTACCCCAGCTGTTCTCATCAGAAAGTGTGTGAGAATATGTGATCGTGCCTGGCTGTGGGGGAAGAGAGGGAGGGAATGAAGCTTTTTTCTTGAGTTGGGTCCTGAAGTTTTGGTTTGTGGAAAAGGAACATACATTCTGGGGATGAGGCTACAATCTCTGAATATAAGGCCACTTGCCCATAGGACGTAAATCACAGTACTTCTGCAGACTCCAATGGAAAAACTCGGTGGCACACTAGCCTCTAATTCCAGACAACAGAGGAACCCAAGATTGTTTTTATCTTAGAAGGAGTTCTGAACTACTTTTTTTTTTTTTTTTTTACAATATTTAAAAGCAACAACACAATCCTATTATTTCTCTGGAGCAAAATAACCTCTCTTTCCTCTTGGGTCCCTTATCACCCCAGAAATCTAAAAGATGACCAGGATGGGGAAGAACAGCCAGCTGATCTCAAGAGAATATAACAGAGAATGGACAGCCGGGTAAGCTAGTTACCTGCTAAAGGACTTGGACAGACCTCCTCTGCACCTCATAAGCCAGCACAGACCATCTCAGCTGCTGCAAATTGCTTAACCCAGTGCCTTCTGCTCCTGATAGGAGTCTGCGGCGCTACACCAGTCTTGTTCCTCCCACTCCATGCTGCCTCCCTCACACGTGCATGCATGCACTAAAGAGGACAAGTTTCCACCTCTTAAGTGAGAGGTGACATCTCTTCTCTTCAGGAGGGTCGTTCAGCAAGTTGGCAATTTAATCCGGGTTTCAAAGCTCTCATGCTGTCCAATGGCTTGACTTGGCTTGCTACTGCTCTGTAGCGCTTCAAGGTTCTTTGTTCTGTAGGGATTTGATTTTTATTCTCTCTGAGATCGGAAAAGAAAGAATCTTTTTTTAGCGTGTATCAGGGGCTGGCTTAGGAGACTAAAGAAAGGCAAGGTCATCCATTCAAACCAAGCCATATCATTGTGAAAATGATAACGAGCCTGTGATAAGAAAGGAACTAAGACACTCGTGACTGATACAAATTATTGGACCACAGAAAGACCATCAAGTCCATCACCTCTGCACGATGTCACAGACAGGATCCTAATGTTATCTACTGTATCACCCAGATCTCTCCACCAAAGGTAGATCAGGCCCAGATCTGCTTGGCTTGCAATATCACACCATCTTCAAATTGCTTAACTACTCCATTTTCTCAGCAGCCTGGAAGGTAATGGCTATTATTATTATTCAGTGCAAGAGGGAATTGTGGCTGAGAGACTACTCAGCGTACAATCAGGGCAGCGACCTGAGAACAGCCTGGCTCCCAGGCCTCCTCCTGACCCCTACAGCTTCCACCCAGCTCAGCAACAAGATGAAGACTCAACCCATGTCATAAGAAAACTTATACAAACTGCCTGCCCCTCCTGGCTTCTTCTTCAGATGCCTAGTGCTGCCGGAGCGATATTTCATAAATTACTGCAATAATTCTTTAACCCACTTAAGTGCAAATAGGAAGTGTTTTAGTAATCAAACTGGGGTGGTGCCTGCCCAGAAAGCAAGAGATCCAAATCTGCTACAGTTCTCAGCACGATGGCAGAAGCAGCAGCAGCAGGCTGGCCCCAGCTCTGCAGCAGGTCTCCGCTCCAACTGCCTTGCCCCGAAAGGTTAAAAGGCATAGGTTTATCTGAGCCTTTTGGGAATAGGTCTTTAAGTTCCCCCAGGTGTGCACGCACATAAACACACAAACAAAAGCTTACTGCACTTTGAATACCAAAAAGATCACATGCGCCCTCTCAAGCAGTATTTACTCTTTTTCTGCTACAAGTCAGTCTCTTTCCTTCCTTCCAAACTGACCCTTGCCTCTTCCTCCCAAGGGGGAGCTGTCGTCTTCCTCAGCCAGCAAAAAAAAGGAAACATCTCATTGTTCCCTGCTGGATGTCCACTGCTAGCAGCCTTTCACTGCACACAGATCACAGCTACACTCATTCAGAACAAGGCAGTTTTTTCCAGAGGCCCTGTATTGGTCTGTGCTGGGGTGCCCCAGGAGCACACAGGTGAGGGACCCTGCATGACAGACCTCTTGAGGGGAGTGTTTACACCATAAGTGACTGTATCCTGTGATTTCCTAAAGGACAGCAGCTCCTGTTCTCTAGATGGATCTGCAGAGATAATCTCCATCATGTCCTGTAGACTGTAGGAGGGTCAAAGTCTGGCCACAGCATGAAATGGAAGGTTTGGCTTTCAGATCCAGGCAGAGGGCTGCTCCATAGCTTCATATTGCAGGGATCAGCACGCCTGAAGTGCAAGACATGAGTCTAACTGGGGAGAACCAACTTCTGATCACAATGTCTCTTGGAGGCATGACACCAGAAGAGATGCCTCTGTGGTCTAACCAAGCACAGCCAATCTTAAGTTTTATTTAAGAGTCTGGGGCAACCAGGCAGTGGTGCTCTTTCAGTCAGAGTGCTTAAGAAGAGAAGGCTGAAGGGAGGGTGACATCTAGAAAATGCTGCCTCAGCACTCTTCACATGTCCTCCTTTCCCCTTCTTCCACCGCTTTCCCTGTTCTCCTTGACAGAATCAGACGCCCTTGGAGAGCAGTTAAAAATCTGCTTCCAAGCTGGATGTTTAAAAGGAAACGTTACAGCAAAGTCAACGTTTCAGTACATGCTAATTTGAAATTAATTCCAACTCCCAAACACTCCCTGAATTTTCTTTAACTGCACAGCAACAGCTTCCATTGCCTGCAGAGTAAATATGGCACTTCTCAGGCCAAGCCAATTTTCTGAGTAAACATTACTGGGCAGCAGAACAATACCATTTTTAATATACAGAACTGGGGAAAATGTGTGGGTAAATAATGAAAAAAGTTACACCAACATTTGCAAACTTCCCCCTTAAAAACATACACACACAAAATAAGTCTTACAAATGGCCATATACGTACGTTTGGATAAAACTCAAAAAAATGGGAATTTAAAATCTTTAGTGACCACCAGAGGGCTCTGGGTACGCATGAGAAATGATCAGCTGAAGTCGACTCCTTAATTCATACTGAAATGCCTGTGTATGCAAAATACTGGGCAAGTGTCCCCATTCACTGCATTTCCTCCTTTGCAATAATTAAAAAAAACAAAAACAAAAACAAAAAACAATCAAACCAACAAACAAATAAACAAACAAAAAAAAAAAAAAAAAACAAGAGAAAAAAGTTTTTTCAACAGGTTTTCTGGAGAAAATGCCCATGAACATCTCCCTGGTAATATCACTGCTCTCTCCATGTCTTCATGTGCCGGATGACAAACCACCTTGCATCTTCACAGACTGAATATATCAGAAAACAACAAACACTTTGGAAAGCACGAAGAGAGGGAGGAAGGGAAAAAAAAAAAAGGAAAAAAATAGGTAAGGGAATGCTTCCTTGGGAAAGCATCGTTCATGCAATACACAAAGCATCGGTCAACAATTCTCAAGGGCACTGCATGTAGATGCACTCGTTCACCAGCTGGCTAGGGGAAGAATGTGATCCTAGACCCTCTGAATCTGGGTGAAGATATAAAGAAAGATCTTTCTCCATCCAGCACAGCAGCTTTTAGACCCCATGCTGGATGCCAGCAGCAATAACCAAACTGCATAGCATGCACTGTTGCACTGGAGACAGGGGCTTTGGGCTGATTTCAGCAAGACCAACAGAAACATCTGCATTCCAGTCCCAGGAGACACCTGCACTTTTACTGCAGCGCATAATGCTGTTTGGTATGGTTTGGAGTAGCTCTTATGTGACTTCCGCTTCTTTCCAAGGATACAAATTTCCCCCCTGACAAGCCCAAGGGATGTGTAACTGAATCAACTAATCTGAAGAAATGGACAGTCATGCATTAAGGACTACACGCTGCTTGGGAACCATGAGAAGATCAATGGAGATGCTCCTCAGGGATTATGTCTCTTACCTCTCAGTGAATTTTGCGGTGATTCTGACAGTCACTTAGAGAGGTGGCATTTAATCTTTAAATTGCTGACAGAACTGAGGTCTCAAGGTGAAACTCAGCCATATGCTGAGCAGCAAGAATCCTTACTGGTGCACATCCTACTAGCTGCTATGACTGAGGATGATGAAGACAGAACAAAACCACTGTGGGAATGGTCAGTAACCAGGAGTCTTTACAATATCTGATTAGTGAATTGTTAATGCTGTGCTTCCTCCCAACTTTTCCAGGCAGACACATGGCCCTGTATCAGCTGGTAAGTGCCAAAATGGGGGAAAGACACAGAGAAAGGGGAGGTAGTTTGCATTATCTATTGTTCATTGTGGTCAGCCTGCAGTGCACAAACTGAGACAACAGTGAAGACAATAATTCTTATCTGGACTGAGCTGCCCCATCATCTCTTGGTATTAGAAGCAACCCCCAGCCAGAACCAAGAGAAACTGGAATAGATGCTTGTGTATTCCAAGTTGTTTTTTTCAAACAGAGCTGGAATGATAAAGTAAGAGCAGATCATATCTACAAAAGTATCCAGAAAGCTAAAAATGCAGATAGAGGCATTTATTTAAAAAAATAATAAAATTCTAAGAGAGGTAGGTGTCTCTTCATAAGTCTTCTTTAACTAACTTACCTGGGGGCATCTATAGATCTCATAAGAAGCCAACCTTATGCACACATACATTTTCTAAATCTGATTTGGTATCTAAGTTATGGATGCTGACCTTTAGGTGTCCAGCACTGCAGCGAAGATGAGATTACTACCATTGCATAATCACCATTCACATGGACTGTTCCCACTCTGTCTCAGTTACTACAAACTGTAGTAAACTCAGCTGGAAAGCTTGCCAGAACCCAGCACTGGGCAAGCTCAAGGTACATATATCGCTACAAGTCTATAACCTGTGGGGCTACATGAAACAGCCAGCACAGAGGAGTCTTCCAGTTTGATCTGCTTCAAAGACAGTGTCTACCTGTACTTCCAAGAAAGGATCCAAGAGCCCACAAGGCAATAAACCCAGGAGGCGTCTTGCATATATATGCAGCAGATTTCTATTCTTAGAATGATTCTAGCATAAAATGTTCCCCAATTTGTCTTGCTGATGAAGATAGTTCTTAAAACTGGACATGATGAAAGATGCCATCACAGAAAAAGTGCTATCTAGGATGCCCAAGGGGGGCACAATCAGTGTGTGTGAACACAGCATGTGTCACAGTGTATAAGCAAACAACAGCATTATGCTCATGAGCAATATCTCTCTGAGAAACCAAGCAATATCTCCTGAAGTAGCCAAGCTTCAGTTATGCACACCCAAGGGGTACGGAGGGCACTGATGATTGCGTTTACCAGTGAGGACATTTTCAAAAATGTCCAAATGACATAAATATCTAATTCCCATTTTCAAATTTGAACTAGACCTGTGGGGTAACATTCATCATACTAATTTTAGCTATCTAACAATTAGGCATCTGGGCAAAACTAATCATTTGGGTTCCCTCTATAAAGGGGAGAAACAGAAACATCCAGAGGTGATTCAGTGGGTCTGATCCCAAAACAAACAAGAAGTGGGCAGTACTACTCTCCAAGGGCTCTGTGGGATGGAGATATATCTCTTCTTGCTCAAGTTACAGCATGACCTCACTGGAGCATGTTGTTGATTCGTGTTTCTCTCCCTAACTGTGAAAGGACCACAAACAACAAGCTGTGGTTAAACGCTTAACTTTTCTACGAGTAAAGTTGAACGAGATGAATCCACCCTCCCTTTCTATCAGCGTGTTAAAATATTTCACTATAAAAGAAAGAGAAACAACTATTCTAGAAAAGGGGTTTCAGGAGATACTAAGAAAAATCCTCCCTTTAGTGGGTTTGAAACTGAAATAAGAATAATAGATATTTCAACTGTCCTGGTATGAAAAGATGTTAACAGCATGGCACTTTTAAAGAACTCTGAGGTGACCAGACTGATTTTCCAGAAGTGATGCTTCAGTTTCATTTTGAAAATTCCCTGCAGAGGAAAAATCAGAAATACTGCTTTTCATTCCCGCTCACCAGGAAAAATGTCAAGAAGCCATTGACTTTGGCAAAGCCAGAGCTTCCAAGCCCCAGCAAACTAAAAACCTACAGCCAGCACTATCACAGTGCAGAGGCAGCTCCTTAGGAGGAATTATTCTGCAAGTCCACTGTCGAAGCAGGCAGTTCATTTACATATGAGACATGGCAGAAACCATGCAACAGGCAAGAAGAGCTGACGCTAGCTAAGCTACCCCAAGAGAGTAGTGATCAGCAGTGGTCAGTAGTGACAGTAGTGGTCAGCAGGCTGAATTCAACCATGTGGGGTACCAGAAATGTCACAAGCAACACTACCTGAACAGAAACAGACATGGGATGACCATATGTCCAAGCAGAACTAGCTTGCAGCTCCTGAGTACTCCTGGGTGCACCCATCCATCCCCCATAACATTCTTAAGAAAATCTCGTTTTGCCTTCATGTTGTAGAAAAAAAAATAAAAGGCTTTTTGCTAGGAAGAGCAAATGCCTAATTTTGGTAAGTAGAGGCACGAGCAACTTAAAAGAATGGCTGCTGGAAAAACTAAATGCAAAATGCCTCTCAGCAACAAGCAAGATTTATCCCGGAGGACTACTCCCTCTGGATGCTGTCCCTGAAGCCAAGGTCATATAGCAAGGGGTAACATGTTCTGCATGTCAGGTATTGCCTCAGGGGCATGGCTGGGGAGCCGGAGGGCAGCGGGAAGATGAAGGTGAGAGCAGCACAATGGTCCTGTATTGGCTCCCAAACCACATTTTCTGGGATCTAGGCTAGCTTGGCCTCTTGCCTCCTGTCTGTGCCTCCAGACAGCAAGGTAGCTACAGAGGCACACAAATGCAGTGCTTTAGCTGGCGTTGAAGTCTACCCCCTGCTATCACCACCTCCTGTGTGGTAAGGTTTGGCTCTCTCCCCAGAGGGATGTACCCAGAAATGCAAAAGTGACAAAATACTAGCGATAAAGCCTTCCAACATGTTCTAGTCATGGGAAAAGAGAGTGGCTATAGGTTCCTTTAGTCCTGGATTTTCTTGTGGAAGACATCAGTTTTTAATGAGAAACAGATGCTCACATGATAACTCACACTCTGACCCTCTCTGTACGTCTTCCACAATGCAGCCATGTGGATCCACTGCGCCGCACATCTCCAGTCAAAACCTACATTCCCTCGTATCCCTGTTACAGGCACAAAAGCACACAAATGTGCCAGAAACATCACAAGCACGGGCCTCTCTCTTACCCCCTTTCCAAGGAGCATCTTCCCAGAAGAGCCAAAGGCTGAGCTTTCCCTTAAATATCACTCTTCCTAGTGGTTCCCAGCACCTCTCCAGCATCTGTGCCATGCACAGGCCACCCTGCAACACAGAGCAGCTGAGTATCCTTCAGAAGGGGCACACAGGACAGGTGAAAACTCCTTCCTGCCCTCTGCAGTTCAGCACCAGTCTTCTGCTGGTAGCAAAGAGCCAGTACTCCTCACTTCCCCCTTTTCCATCTCCTTCCTGGAGAAAAAATCCATACATTACTGTAAAATTAGGAATAATGTTGCATTGAAGAAAGAGTCAGAGGGGTAACACACATGGCCAAACACAGGTGCTGCTTTGCTCTTCTAACGCAGACCGAGTGACTTGTGAAGCCACTGCAGAGTAACCACAGTGACCGAGGCGGGGGTCTCACAGCACAGACCTCATACGCTGGTCTCACTGCAGTGTGTTGCTGACCAGGACGTTGTCTCCAGCCCCTGCCAGCGGAGGTGATGAAAGGCAGGCAACCATGAAAGACTGCCGCGTCCCCCCTCGGCCCCCCCTCCCTTCCTCCCTGAAATCCAACCTGGAGCATCCTGGGGGAAGCCCCATCTGCTTCTCATTCCGGACCATGTCATGTCATAATTATTCCTAATTATGCCTCATTTAGCTTGATATGTACCAGATTGGGAAAGATGCCCTAGCGAGAGTGAGCATCTCGGACGGCTGCAGCGGCGAGGCACGGCCAGAAGTGCGAAGCAGACATTAGATAAAGGGACGCGACCTGTGCCGCCAGGTAAGGGGGGGGCGGCAAGGGGCCGGGCAGGTGCGGACAA
>VZSZ01003906.1:217077-287224 GCA_013398815.1 Ibidorhyncha struthersii
GAGGTTTAGGTTGGATATTAGGAAAAATTTTTTCACTGAAAGGGTTATCCAACATTGGAATAGGCTGCCCAGGAAGGTGGTGGATTTGCTATCCCTGGAGGTTTTTTAAAAAAGGGTAGACGTACTTGGGGATATGGTTTAGAAGTGGTTTTGTCAGGTTAGGTTAATGGTTGGACTCGATGATTTTAAAGGTCCCTTCCAACCTTAACGATTCTATGATTGTGGATGGCCCATCCCTGGAAGTGTTCAAGGCCAGGTTGGACAGGGCTTTGAGCAACCTGGTCTAGTGGAAGGTGTCCCTGCCCATGGCAGGGGGGCTGGAACTAGATGACCTTTAAGGTCCCCTCCAACCTAAACCATTCTCTGATTCTATATTCTCAAGCTGGGAAATCCTCTTTGTGTACCTGCTGTGCATTGGCAGATTGCACCAAGCCACCCTGGTTTTTAAGTCACAAAATCTTTGTCAAACCTTGATGGTGTGGGCTAGACTTAGACTCTCCCCCTGCCTATATCTGACTGGCTGAGGCACAGACTAGCATCTCTCCCTTGCAGCATATTCCTCTGTCTCTTGCTCTTTCTCCTGTAACCCCTTTCCTCAACCATATCACAGCTGCCAACTCCCTGTGAAACCTGAGCTTCTCACGTACAGCTGAACCCCAGTTCCTACTGGAAAAAAGGTAGGGAGCAAGAGGCTAATCCCCTTCAACGCAGGATAATAACACCCAGGGTATTTACCTGGGCATATCTGGTGCCTGCTCAGAATATAGACGAATGGAGAATCAATCCAGCCTGCCATGGTAAATGCACCTTCAGAGTCTGACACCTCTGCTCTATCTTGGATATCTCTAAGAGTAGGGTGAATTGTCATTTAGAAGTCCACATGTCCATGTCCTGGCCTCTGGAGTTACAGATATGTCCCTCTTTCCTCAGTAAATGATTAGATTAACCTCTCTGATGCATGAAGAAGACATAAGACCTGCTATATGGGCTGAGGCATGTTGTGATAAGTTGGGGTTCACACCATGATGCAGGCTGTGCCTGAGCCACTCGGGCAGAGCTATCCAGTGCTGGCTTTCCTGTGGTCAGTGCCTCCTGCTGAGGAAGGAGCAGAGAAAGCAGCAAGTGCCACACTGCAGGACATTCCTCATGGTGCTCCTGCTGCCACTGGCCTTCCCTCCAAGAGCCCATCTGCTCCTCTTCCTCCCTCCCTCTCTTTTTATGCAAAGCAGCTCATTAGTCCCATTAGCAGCCGAGCACCATC
This sequence comes from Ibidorhyncha struthersii, assembly GCA_013398815.1. Taxonomy (NCBI): domain Eukaryota; kingdom Metazoa; phylum Chordata; class Aves; order Charadriiformes; family Charadriidae; genus Ibidorhyncha; species Ibidorhyncha struthersii. Next base: position 218,339 of record VZSZ01003906.1, read on the forward strand.
TCTGATTGTTCATCAGTGATTCCTTTGTCGCCCTCCATCACTCCTGTTGAGCCTCATTAGCGCTGCTAGGAAGCAGCGGAGCTGTCGGGATATTTATAGGGAGGGTGGGGTGTTCTTTACACTTTGCTGCTGCCTAATACCCCTTCTCCACTCACCACCTCTCACCTCACCCCAGCACTTCACAGAGACCCTGCTCTCTTATGGGGGGGGATCCAGGGGGTTTACTAGACAGGAAAGGACTAGACTAATAGTTCTGAGTCAGGGAAATGAGAAAGGCAAGCTGGAGGTATGCAGAGGCTCAGCCCTTGGCCAGGAGTATATAAGCCCATGTAGGGCTGGGTACCTGTTTGAGGGGGGCTGAGCATGTGTCCCTGTACATACACACATCAGCTGGGATAGCTGTAGCATCCCACAAATGAATGCGAAGAGATCATCCTGTGCACACATCCATCTTGTGGAGGTACGTGCCCCAGCTACAAGCATGGCAGCTTGTATATGTGGTACCTGTGTCAGGAGCTGGGTGTGAATGCGTCTCCACGCAGGACACCCATCTCCTGGCACGTAAGCTGATGGAGAGCTGTACCACACTCCCAACAGCCCCACAGGGAGCAGCCGCCTTGGTTACTTACAAGAATATTCTTTCATGCAGCACTTAATTATGGAGGCAACTAGACAGAGACTAATCATTCATTCTAATACAGTGGAGAATAATTATTCTGACGGCAGGACATACTCAGCTTCTCTGGGAGGAGAAGAGATAGTATGGGGAGAAGGAGGAGGCTGAAGAAAAGCCACAGGACAAGGAGAGGAGGAGGAAGGAGGAACAAAAGCCTAAATCAGTTACCTAGTGCAGACACCTTTATGACTTCATAAACAGAATATGCTTAGTGTCAGCAATCTTTGCCTTAGAGCACCACGAGGATACCTCTCCCCAGTCAAAGCCACAGGACCTGATCGCGCCAGCAGTCAAACCAGGTGACATTTTAATACCACTTTTCATCTCAAGATTGCATCTTCCTTCCAAAGGGTCCCAAGGAGTTTTTATAACCTTTCCAGACACATAATTCATGTCTCATGGCACTGAAGTGGAGCCTGTTCCTGAGAAGGATGAGCCAGCTCCACCACTGTGCAGGAGTTTTGGACAGAAAACAGTGACAGCTTCTGTATCGCTCTGAAACCATGGGGTACGCGTGTGCATGTGTGTGAGGAGGGGGATTTCAAAGCAACAGAATGCAATTGCAGAGTATGGAAGCTGGCCAGGAGCTGCATCCAAGTCCTCAGCTAATATGTAGGTTAGCACTGGGGAGCTGTAAGAAACAGCACTGGTGACTCAGAGCGTGGCAATCCTCCCTCTGCCTCCCTGGTGGATCACACCCCTGCAGGGGGCCTGACCTCTGTGTGGCTGGGGACAGATCTTGAAAGAGGCTACAATCCAAGGTCCTTAGGTAGTTGTTCCGGATCAATTGCCAAACCCCAAGGTATTAATCCAAGTGTCTTGGACAAAATCCAGGTTTGGGAAATGGCATCACACACTTCTAAATCCCCCTTTTGGGTTTCAGCCAAGTCCCACTACTTTTCTTTCCCCTTCAGAACAGTGCCCTGCTGGGAACAGAGACGGCTGTGTTCCCACCCTGCTTTTCCCATGCTCTCCCTGGGTGTCTGCTCCTTGCCCACAGCTGGTGTGAAGACCCTGGGTGAAATGGATCTCCTGTTGGAGACAGTGTACCTACCAGACTGTGCTACACCCAGAGCTGCTCTTCACTGTGGTTGGTGAATCACTGCCCCACGCTGCCCCCGGTGAAGTCTTCCTTGCTCCCCACTGAGGATGGTGCCAGCTGACAGATATGAGGCAGGGTTGGCTTTCACTTTCTGGGAAGTACTGCTCAGGTTTGTCCTGTAGACCTCAGAGAGAATCAGTATCCTCAACAGAATATGAGTGAGGGGCATGTGAGACTTGTCCAGGACCCTCCGTCCCATAAATCTTGCAGGAACTGACACTTCCCTTCTTCCGCCAGTGGACTGCAGCAGCAACAAGCCAAAGCAGTTGAGGAATGCCTGCCCTCCTATGCAAACAGAGACCTCTCTCTCTGGCTCCCTAAGTAGCAGGAGTAGAGCCTTCCCTGCCCTCTGCAGCTGCAGGCCGTCATGCATACAGTATTATGTTTGTATATCTCCTTTGCCTTCCTCATTGCTGCATCTCTCCACTTCCAGCTAATTTAATTGACTGCTCTGGTTATGAAGAATCATGGTGTCTAGGCACTAGGAGTAATACTTAGCATGATATTGCCATTTTCACATCCCAGAGCTGTGCAAACATTAACTAATGCTAACTCTAATTAGCTGCGACTCACTGGAAAGTAGGTAAGCTTGATATTAGCCCAATTTTTTAGCTCATGACACTAAGACTCAGAAGGCCCAAGTTACTTGTCTCCTCTGTGAAGCTGAGTTCAGCAAAAGAACCAGGATGAAAATGGGTAAATATGTTTTCTGGGACATTTCACCATCCTGAGGGATATTCTGGCCTCCCACACAACATGCCATATCTCAGGAGCTAAGGACAGTCCTGCCATGCCATAGGCCCCTAGAAGTGCCTGTGCTATGCTCAACCAGCTGAGAACCCTCACCTGGCTAGTGGTGCCCTCAACTGCTGCCATCTCCCCCAGTTCGTTCAACTGGTGCACGCAATGCCACCAGGACCCAAGGAGGTTTCCCAAAGCCACAGTCATGCAATAGTAGGCTGCCCCCTTTCTCCCATTTTCCTACCTGAACGATGTTGAATGAAAAAGCAAAAGTCTGTGCTGACTGTGCTAGAAGCCATATTAGGAGCGGACAGTGATGCTCTGAAGTCCTGCCATGGTCTAGTTAGCAATTGCTGGAGAATATGTGTAGTTTCTAAATTCTACAATTTTTTCTTTAAACAGAGCATGACCCTCATGCAGGGACATTTCAGTTTTAGATATCGTAAGTCACTGCTATGTTATTCTGTCCCAAGAAACTGCCTGTACTTTCTTTGCTTTCTCTCTTGGTTGTTCTTCTCCACTAAAATTCAAAGCTATCTGGAAGTTCAGCATTCCACACTCAGGAAAAGAGCCAGGGAAGTCCTTCCTTCCTCCTTCCTTCTTTCTTCTCTGCCTTATAGCCGACCTTTCAGCAAGGTCACCAGAAATACTGGCTGATGGACACTCTGTAAAACTGGTTTAGGAGAGGTTCTCCACTAATGCTAATTAGAGTCCACAACTGCTAACTCAGGCAGTTAGTCTGCCTCAAAATTCCATCAAGCCACTTCTATCAGCAGTAGCCCTCACCTTCACTCCTCTCTGGGTCATAACACTCTTCTACCTGCTCTGCTGCAGTAACTTCCTACCCAGAGGTGGCTACATTTCCCTCGAGGATGCATCTTCACTGCATTGCGTGCAAGCGAGCCTGAGCTTTGAGCTGAGCTGTTCCCACATTTGCAGAACAAGAAGTCAGGGTCGCTGTTGTGCACACCCTGTGAAAGTTTCTCTGTTTAGGGTTGTGTTTACAAGAACAAAAAATGTTGAGGAAATACCACAGCTAAAATGATTGGTGAAAAGGGTTTTGTCCAATACCTGGAATGGATGGGAAGAGGGGTCAAATGTAACAGTGGCTGAAGCTGATGATTCCTGAGTGGAACAGGATGCCACTGTACAGTCCTCTTCCTTTGTATCATTTTGCCATCATATAAAATCCAGGTGCGCTCACCTCTGTGGAATGGTGGGCAGTTCTGGTCCCTGCTCCAGAGAAGAGCAAAGTCAAGTCAGAGAAGGCATGGAGAAGAGCAACTAAAATGGCCAGGGGGATGGAGCAGCCACCTTCATAGGAGATACTGAAATGGCTAGGGTCTTTGCTTTGGAGAGGAGGATGTTAGGAAGCTTTACAGACTCACCAAGGCAGTGGCTAAGGTGAAAACAGAACTGCTGCTCACCAAATGCTGTGGTGCTGGTGGTGTACACAGGGAAGGCACTGCTGAGAGCAGCCAGGCTCCTGGCTCCTGTGGTCTTCCAAAATACCATCTCCTACTGGCACCATAGGACACCGAGGACTGGGCTGTGGGGACCATTGCTGGGACTCAGTGGGTCATTACATTTTATGTCTGTTGTGGTTTCAGTTGGGATAGTTTTTTATTAGCAGCTGGTGTAATGCTATGTTTTGGATTTGGGATGAGAAATACTTTTGATAGCGCACTGATGGTTTTAGTTGTTGCTGGGCAGTCAAGGCCTTTTCTGCTCCTCATACCACCCCGCCAGTGAGCAGGCTGGGAGAGCACAAGAAGTTGGAAGGGGAAACAGCAGGGACAGCTGACCCCAACTGACCAAAGGGATATTCCATACCATTTGATGTCATGCTCCATATATAAAGCTGGGGGAAGAAGAAGGAAGGTGGGGACATTCTGAGTTATGTCATTTGTTTTTCCAAGTAACCGTTAGGCGTGATGGAGCCCTGCTTTCCTGGAGGTGGCTGAACACCTGCCTGCTGACAGGAAGGAGTGAATGAATTCCTTGTTTTGCTTTGCTTGTGTGCGCATCTTTTGCTCCACCTATTAAACTGTCCTTATGTCAGCCCATGAGTTTTTCCTCACTTTTACTCTTCTGGTTCTCTCCCCCATCGCAACTTAGGGGGGCAAGCGAGTGGTTGCGTGGTGCTTGGTTGCCAGCTGGAGCTAAACCATGACAATGTCACACAAAAAAAAAGCACAGCGGGTGTGCTTTCATGTACGGAGCCTGTACAGAGACATAGCACACAAAAGAAAACCTGTGGACATCCAGTCCCACCAAGCACCAGCCACCCCCGCCTCCAACCCAGTCACGCCTCAGTGTACACGGTGAGCAGGCAGTGGGACAGGCAGGATCCAGTCACCCTCGAAGCACTGACTCCTTTATACAGCCACAAAACCGCCACGGTGTTATCTATGGCTGCAGCCTCGCACAGCAGGACTTGTGCCTGGAGTCAGCAGGTCTGTGGCTGAGCAGAAGGAATAAAGAAGCCATTTTGCATTCAGGCAGCCAACATGTGCCCACACTCTCTGAGACAAAATGGGGCAGGGGAAAAAAGTGCATAAGGACTTCAGACACTCACGTTATCCGAGCACCCTGAGGTGCTTAGAGACATAAGGGAGGATAAAATTGCAGTCGTTTCCAGTATCCCTGGGAAGATGAGCACTGGGTCCAGCCAGTAGCCAGGAGCCATCTGTCAACTGGGATGAAGGCTTTGCTTCTTATTGCATGAGCCCAACCCTCATTTCCTCACTAGATGTATTTAATAAGCAATGCTCACTGGCAGCTGTCTAGCAGCTCACACATGAGTTAGAGCCAGAGTTTAAAGAGAAATGAAGACAAGGAAGAACATATATAATCTGTAGAGTTTTTCTCCCCTCATTCACAGCCTGCCTTTTTAACATTCCTAACACACCTTTGCCTCAGGACTACAGCCATGCATCGGGGCTTGTTCATTCAACATAGTGTGTATAGTCTTGGGTAACAGAAGACATCATATGCGTGAACAGGTGGTAGAGAAAGAAGGAAGCAGAGGAGGAGAGAAAATTATCCCTCCTTCAGTTACATTCTGTATGGAGAGGAAAGCAATGTCAAATTGAGGAGCTTTAAGAATTAATTTAACCACAGGCTTTGGAGCACACACCTACCTTCGCAGGGCTGCGTGTGAATATTCCATATTCCTCATGCAGAACATCATCTTTTAGGGTTTATCACACTTTGACTCCTTTGCTAGGAACTGGAGTGCTCTGCTGTTGCACAAATCTCAACTAATGCAGCAGATTTCAATGAGAGACCTTATCAGGGGAGACGATTTTATTCTAAACCACTGATTTCATTCACACTCATTCTTTCATGCCCACGTATTCTCAGGCACCAACAGGTGTGTGCCTGTGTGGCCCAGCTAGGACACCTTGCAAAGACAGGAGGACAAGGCACACAAGCTAATGAATCATCACATCTCTAGAGTTCCTCTTATGCAGGCTACCACGCACTGGTTTTGGATCTGCCTTTTGTTCACTTTAAGGGTTCACAGTGGTTGTGATCTTTTGTCTCCCCGCCCTGTTCCACTTCTCAGAAGTATTAGGAAGCATTGCTGATTTACTCATTCTACTTAGTCTCCTTACCTGGATGTCTTGAATGGCTCCAGGCATGTCCTTTATCTTACCTCTTAATGGCTTCAGTTTGTCTTTTGCTTTATTCCCAATCTGTTTTTTTTGAGAAGCTGCAAGATGTGCTGTGATCTTGATAATCTTCTAGCTCAGGTGTTATCAACAGCTGTCATTCCTGACCTTCTGCCACATCCTCTGGTGCCATTCATGCCCATCCATTCCACTCTCAATGTTTCTGTTAGATCTCTATGATATCTCTGGCTAAGGCGTAGTCCCAGCCCACACACCTTCCATCACTATGCCTGGAAGATCCTATCATAGATGACAGACATTTTAAATGCATGGCATATTTAGCTGAAGAAAAGCTATTGCACTCATTGGGGATTCTTGTGTCTGCAAGAAGCATGTTCTGACTGCACAGTAACCTGATACAGAGAGTTTGTCAACAGGACTTCAGCCACCAAGAGACATCTGGGTGCATAGAAAACATGTCCCTTGGCTGACCACTGTCAAATCTGGACTATAAGCCAGGATAATTAGGAAGTGGGGGGGAGGAATCCACATTTGGACAAGTGAAAAAAAAAAACTGACAAGTTGATTTTTTTCCTTTTTTAACAATGTCTGTTTGAAGATGGTTGGAAAGTTGGGCTGAACCCTGGCAGAGGGAGACAGCTCACTAGTGAGACTGGGAAAGTTTTCTGATGAGTTCAGTTTCCCAGTGCTGCATCATTTCTGTCATTTGCCAGTCAGATCCCCCAGGCTCAAGCAGAACCCCAACCCTCAGAGTAGTGGCCCACTGGGCATCTACCAGCTTTTTCTACCCATGGATTACCTCCTTACAGATAAATTCAGGATCCTGCCATGAGGGACTGAATGAGGTGCAGATTTACTGAGGTACCTGAGTGCCTGGGAGTTTCTGAAGATCCCAGTCTGACCCTTGTCAGACACCTACACAGTGTTGTAAATCCTCTCCCAAGGACTGTGGGACTGACTTACCTTGCACACACAAGAAGCCGAGAGCAGGACTGAGATCACCACAGCTTCTTTCTAGCCCTAGACTCCATCCAATAGCTGGAGCTGCCCTCCAGGGTCTCCCTTGGCACAGCCATGGAAGTGCAGAGGTGAGACCACTTACTTCAGGAAAGATGATTTTGTTCCTCTACCCCTTAGGGTAGGTGCCTAAAATAACGGGACATCTGGGCCAAATTTACCTGTGTTGGATTTGGGTCCTAAATCCCTACGTACAGTCTCATGTCGATGTCTGCACCGCCTCACCCAGAGCTGCCATGTGCTACATGCAGTCCCTCTCCCCAAACACAATGCTCTCTGCAGTCAGCCCCCAGCACTTCTGAACAATTCAAAATGCAGAAGCAGGTCTGGACCAAAACTAGTGGCAGTCATGTGCAACAGTGTCGTGGTTTGGGCAGAACCGGCCACTGGGTGGAATGACAGATACTCTCCCCTTCCTCTCTTCAAAGAGAGGCAGGAGAGAGAGAGAGAAAGATGTATGAATTTAGAAGAAACTGAACGACTTTAATGAAATATTACTAATAAAATGAAAAGGAAATAATGAAATATATACAAAACCATATCAAGCTCCCAGGATGACAATCACATCACTGGCTGGCACTGGAGAAGTCTCACACTGGACTCAGTGACAGATGGGAATTAGATTCCGGATCTGCATTCAGGATCAGGATCGAAGGCAGATGAGCACACGAGTCCTTCTCAGACATCGGTCATTGAAGAAAGCGGGCTGACCCTCTGGTCCCTCAGCTTTTATACTAAGCATGAGGCAGATGGGATGGAATACCCTGTTGGTTAGTTTTGGATCACCTGTACTGTCCGCTCCTCCCCACAGGTGCGACCCCTCTATGCTTTTCTGCTTCCAAACCCCCAGCGGCGCAAATAACCAAGTCAGCTGGCCTTGGCTGGTACAGCAAAAGGTATAAGCAAGAGCCTCTCTGCATACCATCCCTGGGCATCAACTATAAACATAGGTGTCATCACTCTGAGAGGAAAGAGTTTCTGCGCAATATGCTGTTAATTTCAGTAGTTAGAAGAGGCTTAGCTACAAAGTGAAGTTACTGAACAGAAAATTGATTCTGTTTTACCTCAAACCAGGACAAACAGATTTCTGAGGAATTGTGCTATCAGATGGGGATGTTGCAGTTTACCATTAGAAGAAGAGATTGCTTATATTGTAGGAGGGAATAAAGGTAGTGTTTGCGGCTGTGCTTCAAAATGACATATAATGTTGTGGATTTTGTGGTATGATTGTTTTTTTTCCCCTTCAGTTCTTGACAGCTACAGTCAGAGCTAAGGTTACAGTGTATGTAAATCAGTGAAGTGAGGTAAGTTGGATAACTGACGCCACTTTGAGCAAGATCTAAATGACCTCCTGAATTTCTTCCAACCTGAATCTATGGTTTTGCCCCCAAAACACCATAACTGTTTTCAGTTCTGGAAGAACCTTGTAATACTGGGCTCTGAATCTATCATGTGTATGGGAAAACGATTTCTTTCATTCTCTGCAATAGTGATCCCTAAGGAACCTTTAAAAGATCTTACTTAAAATACCTATTAACCTGAAAGACACATAGTGGAGCATACATGCATAAAAGAGCTTGTATTTACAAGCAAAAGTAAATGAAAAAGAGCAGCACCCAAGAATATAAAGTGGTTTTGAAGATTTTAAGAGAGTTCAGAACTAGTTAGCTTCCTTGTGATCACTAGAATAACAGGAGGTGACTGAAATGGCTCAAATAAAATGCAGCTATTTTGGAGGCAGCGAGCTTTAACCGCACCACCAGCCACTCCCTCTGTTCACCATCACTGAGAGAAATTATCTGGATTTTCTCCAGCTAAGGAGAAGGGGTAACATTAGCAAACAGAGGATATGCATGAAAACAGCTGAGGTAATTAAATTTAAAGCTAAGTTCTCCTGGGAAGTATAGCAATGCAGAACTGATCTGATCCTGACCATCCTAACCTCTGTCAGTGTATGAGGAGGAATAAATCAGACCAGGCATGGCATTGAGATTGCTGCCTGGTCATCACAGGCAGCCACACCAGAGATGCTCTGTTTAGGGGCTACAGGATGCTTCCAACAAACTGTTACAAACTCAAGACCCCTAGTATGCCACCGTTGTAATGTGGCATTGGAAGAAATTAGGTACAGCATAAGTGTTGTCATTGTTGTGGATCTGTGCTTTAAAAGGGAATTTGTTAAACAAAATTCTCAGGTGATCCTAGGAAGCAGCATCCTTGCTCCCTCAGAGAAGGGCTAAAAAGGGTTCAGGCATCTAGCAGGAAAATTAATAAGCTCAGCAAACGTCTTGAGCATGGAAGCAGGACACATCAAAGGTATCCGAAGCTCTACTGCCACTCTGATCTGCATCCTGTCCTGAGCCACGACTGTCTCCAGTGATGAGAAAGGTGGAAAAGAAACAAAATTCAGAAGACAGAAGGGACTAAAGCCTTTCTAAGTCCTGACAATTACAGAAACATTGAACTATAAGCCTGACACTAAATAAATATAATGGAAACAAACAGAGATTGAGTTTCCTTCCAAACCCATTTGATAAGCCAATGCAATGGATAGTTAAGTACTCGTATTTCAAAGTTATTTCCTCTCTTCAGAAATCTGCCTATTTAGTTACATATACACTTATCAAGCTTCTAACATAATATACTGCTGAGTGGAGTTCAAACACTGGTGAAGGTAGTGTTAGAAATCAGAGACAAATTGAGCACTGGAGCTGGTGTGGATACCTTACCAAAGACCCAGACGGCTAGACATGTTTTCAACACTTTAAAATCAGCGTATTGCATGCAGATGCATCTGCTTTCAGTCATCCCCACCTTAGCTACAGACCACATGTTGTCCAGTTGTGGAGAGATGTTACTTTTGTGGCATCCACAGTTCTGGATTCCATGCAAATTCATCCCAAAATCATGTTGCAAAGGGTGTCTCCAGCCCTGCAGCAGTGATCAGTAGGATGTCAGCAGCACTATACAGGCTGACAGGGTGTTGTACACTGTAGGACAAAGAGATTTTGGACAGTGGAAAGGGAACAAACTCTTCCTGCAACAGCAGACACTGTGGGCTCCTCAATATTCAGGCAAAACAGAGCAGTGCCACTTTTACACTACACTTGGAGGGTACGATATGTAACCTGAAAATGAAAGCTGATCACACCTGAGACTCCAGGGAGAATTATTTTTTTCGAAAGTATCTGTAGCCTGCTATGCTAACTGTGCTCTCACTCAGCCTGAAGTTGCAATTTAAATATGTCAAATATGGGCATCAGAATGGGGTAAGAATTGGAGCAGGGGAAGACAACCAGATGTTTGTTTCCATCTGGTTTCTCACATCTTTGGACAGCACCCAGCACTGCAGGACTCTATTCTGAATCGTTAGACTTTGCTCCCTAGGCCTTTGACCATTACCATGTTGGTAAAAATCCCAAACAACATAGAAATATCCAAGTGCTATTTGCAAAGAAAAGATTAGATAAGCAGCATATAAAAACCTCACCTGGAATTTGGCAGAGGAACTAGAATTAACCTCTTTACCACTGGAAAAAGCACAGGGGTCTCTGTTCACATCTTTTCCAGAATGGCAGTGGTCCGAGTGCGGGTGACCCGCTACATACCCACTGTAGGGTGGCTACCCACTTTATTTTCCTTGAAAGCTCCACATCCCTGCATTGATCAGGGCAGATCTGCCTCGGTTACATACACAAAAACAAGTCACAAAGATACATCTCAGTGCCAGAGACACTGGAATTTTCAAAATATTTAGGGACACAGATATATACAGGGAGAAATGCTGAGAAAGATAATTTGAGCGAAATATTTGCAGAGTCTAAATGTTTGTTTTCTGGAGATAGAGTGGGAGATGTTGGACATGAGAAAGTACCCCCATTTGGGGATTTGTTGTCATCTCAAGGTAAGTGTGGTGTATGCCAAGGCTGGGATAGATCAAGACTTATTGCAGCTCCCATGTATTTAATGACCAGCTGTGGAGAAAAATTAATGGCACAACAAAGAAATCCACTGCCTGTGGATTTCATGAGTTCCAGATCTCTCTGAAAAATGAAAAAAAAAAAAAGGAAAAAAAAGCCAAAAGAGATTGGACATAAAAGCTGAGCAGGGAGAGATTTTTGACTCACATGAAGTATTGCCTTCAGATTTGCACAGCAGCCTGTTGCCCTCTTTGGGAGTACAGCTGGGCAAGGAGAGGAAACTCCATTCTGGAGAGAATTTCAAAGTTTGTAATTATGTTGAGGTCTGTGTGTCCCAATTTGGAACAAACCCTCAGTTTTTGCAGGAGGATATGTCTTCCTAGCTTTGTGCAGCCCAACCAGTGGGTTGCTGACAGACCAAGGAAGCTTGTGTCTGTGCAAGTGAAAGGCAATTTGCTGTGCAGATTGGCTGAGGAGGAGACAGGGACTTTTCCCAGAGCTTCCGGAAACCAGACAAACTGTGAGCCTGACCTGGCAGGCAACCTCCATCAGGACACCCATTGAGATCCTCCAAACTGAAAGATCCTGAAAGCAGAAAAAACAGTCTGTTTGAATTCTTCCAGCTATCCCCAAATGGGAGGCTCTCACTGACTGTTATCAATATCCTGTCAGGGCCCATCTCTAGGCACGCAGCAAGACTTCTTGTGGTGTGCAGCAAGGAGCTACTGAGTGGAGAGGCCTCATAACCCAGTCCATTGAAATTCACTGAGGACCTGCTGGGGTGTGAAGAGTCCAAACCGTTTCCAGGGAAAGCCAAATGTTTTCTCTGACACAGAAAGCTCGTTCAATCCTGTTTGAAATGGCTCAAGCAACTGAATGTCCCTGCTTGTCCATTTACGTGACCCATTTTCTAACGGTGGCTGTGGGATTCAGACAGCACGATGGAAACTGCAGTAAAATTTAAAGGCCTCCCTACCCTCAGCCTCTCCATGGCCATAAGCAGTCTATAAAATCCTAGATAGATTAAATTAGATAGACAGTATGAGGAACAAGTTAATTGGTGGTGTCACCCAGACTGGTACATCTCATGGCTTAATTAACCAGTAAGTCACCACAAGCCACAGAGCTGTCCCTTGTAATACTTGTAATAGATGGGGAAAAGTTGCCTTGAGGGGCTACCATGGAGTACATGCAAGTACTAACACAGCCCTTCTCCCTCTTGATGTTGCTTTTGCCTTCTACTGCCCTGGGTAGCGGACAAGATCAGGAGCTAAATGCCTCTTCTGCACAGAGCTGAGCACTACCCAGGCAAGGAGAAGGCCTAGAGACAACACTGAGTGAGGCTGGAAGCATGGCCCTGTTGCAGCAAAAGGGAGCTTCTCTCCTGCCTGCCAGCAGCAAATCTCCCACCACGCCAGCCAGATGGAGCACGGTACTTCAGTTAGGCCACTGAAGGTCTTCACCTCTCCCTCCTAATAGCTTCCCCCATTTGGCAATGCAGACAAGTCCCCCCTCCCGCTTTTTCAGGGGCTTTTAACACCTAATTAATTAGTACTCAAGGCAGAGTTTTATGTAAATTTTATTTAAATCCCAATCAGTGCTCTCATTTCCGTGCAGAGTTATTTTTACCATAGCATCAGCACGCAGGTGGGCAAGGAACAAAACTACCCGGGGGAGCAGAACCCGACGTGCCCAGCCTGACAAAGAGACTGGGAGCACTGGGACCGCGGGAGGGGCTGCCAGGTGGCACAGAGACATCCCCAGCATGCAAGCCAGCACTGCGGGGAAGGGGTAGGAGCAGTTATGGTTGCAGGGCACTGATAAGCTCTGGCAAGAGTAGAAGCAAGAGAGTCTTGACCGTGGAGCAGAACATAAGGTGTTGTCTCCTGAGGACTAAGTGCCCCTCCAGTGGGGAATGGCCTAACACACAGGGGTGTTGATGCTACAGCCACCAAAAGGATGATGACAGCAAGCCTTAAAACCAGTCTGTGTCCAGGGGCAGTGTTTTTAGCCTATCCAGAAAAGCAGGCAGTGTCACGGCAGAACCTCTTCAGTGGAGTCTTCCCACTCAAGATCAGCTTCCTACTCACTGGAGCTGTCTTGACAGGCACCCTGGGGATCTTCCATCTCTTCCCACTCAGATACAAGGCCTGTGACCTTCCCGCTTGCCCCATTTCTGTCTTTTGAAACATTTTCAGGCATGGAAGGGCCTGTGGAAACAGTACTCACATCCTACGAGAGGGAGAGAGAAAAGCACATCTTTCCTGGAACTGGATGTCCAGTGAGGTCAACTAGATCCTCAAGCACCTCTTCACGGTAACCTATGCATCATGGTAACCCATGCAGGGTAACCCATGGGGTCCCCCAGCAGCAGCACGCTGGGCATCAGCCAACACTGCCTCCTTGTGCATCATTGGTAGGGCAGCCAGGTATGGGACTGAGCCTGCTGGGCCCTCTGGGGTCAGTCCCTCTGCTACAAGGCTTGGTGGAGAGCCAAAGCTGGGGATGGACGTTTTGCCATCTCTCTCCAGTCTATGGAGAAAGCAAAGGTTCTTCAGCATCTCTCCCTAGATCATTAGACTGAGACAAGATGCTTGGGACCACAAAGAGGAACCAGCCGCTAACCTGTGACACAACCACCCAGAACAGGTAGTAGGACCTAGCAAGGAAGTTGCAACTTGCTGCAGGCTGGGAAAGTGAGCTCAGCCAGGTGATCCAGAAGCAGGGGATGAGTTAAAGCAGTAGGATTCCCTGTTCAGCAGCACAGGACAGCTTCTTCTTCCTGACTGCTGTTTTACATTTCCCTGGGAGTGATTCCTCCTCGTGCTGCTTGCATTCCCCTTTACCCTGAGGCAGCCACAGTTCACTGAGGTCAGAAAACAATAAAAACCTGGTCTACAGGGCAGTCTAGTGGAGAGCAGATTTTCAACCACTGTATTGGACTCTCCACAGGGGAGACAGCTTTGGGATGGCTTTTTAACTCCTGTTCAGGTTTTCTAGCAGCAGCCAGGGGGCTGAGTCAATGCAAGTGGCTGTGCCTCGTGCTAGATGGATTCATGCTGTTGATACTCTCTGCCAGTCCTTCAACAGCTCTCTCTGTGCTACTCAACTCTTCAGAAATCTATTGATTTGCTAAAAACACCTCCATCTTTGGTTTCTACCTCTCGAATCCTTCTTCTACCTTCAGCCTGGATAATTATAGTTTATTTCTTAGGGGAGGAGGGAGGAAAGGATTTCCACTGGAGACACAGTTAGCATCTGCTACCCAGAGAAACAACAAGGGTTCTGCCACTGATAGCAAAAGTCTCAAAGGCAGTGTATAGTCTTACTGGGAGAAACAAAAGGCATGCCAACTACCAATTTCAAAACATCCATGGGCTGAGGAAAGTCACTCGTTGCCATCACTACTGGAATCATTAGAGAGGAGAGGGTGCAATAACAGAACAAATACTTCATACTAATGCCATCAACCATCAATATCTGAGACTTGGCAAATCCAAAGCAAGTCTTTCCTAGGTTCCCTTATGGTCATGGACCATGCACAGAGAGAGTGCCTGCAACTGCTTTGGGGACACTGGAGGAATTCCAAGGTGGTATTATTCAATGCCTAATACTGTTTCATAACCAATTAGATTTATTAACTTCCCCTGACACCCAGAGTCTTCTGTGTGATGGCAGACAGATGTTCTCCAGGTGTTTGCAGACTGGCTTAGCTAATGCTTTTGATAACCTGAACCTGCACAGCAGATGCATTAACAGATTTTTACATGATGCCATTAGTTTTGCAGCTGATGGCACGGAGGGATGAGGAGAAAGAGAGGAAAGAACAAATAAATAAATGTTAAAACAGAGAAAAAAAGCAAAGGAGAGACTAATTTATAGGCTTCCTTCTCCCCCCAGAACATGCAGTCCAGGCGCTGGCAGACGGCGTTCCCCATCTGCGCCATTCTTAGGTCAAGGGGGCAGATTCCACAACCAGCTCCATCCTGCCAAAATCCCCTCCTTCCCGCTCCACCTTTACCCCTTCCTTTGAAGTGCAATTGCATAGACTTCGATCTGGCAAGGGAGCCTGTGCTTCACAAACACACACACACTTCGAGATCGCAGTGAAGAGGGCGTTTGAGGTACAGAGACAGGGAAAGTGCATCGCAAAAGGCAGATAGTGGGTAATACAGAAACACTCTCTTTTCTGTTCCTTCCGATGAGTCAACATGATGAGTCTGTTGTGTAAAACATATGCTGCTTGTACATCTGCATAAAATGAGGCAGCAAGATCTAGGAGCGTTCATTAAGGGGCTGAATTCAAACCTTATTTTTAATCTCAAGCTTACTCTCTACCCATAATTAGCCCTCCAGTCAGTCATTGAAGCTCTAGCTGTGTGCCTTTCCTCACCCTTAAGAGAGGATTAAACCTTCTACCCAAGGAGTGGTAAAGAACTGATTCTACATCCATAAAGCCTTGTGTTTTACATCTGTGAAGAGATAAACAAACAGTTTACCTCTGAGCAAGATCTGAAACAGACGCAATGAGCCTTCCAAAATAAGACAGAGAAAATTCAGGTCAAAAGATCCCTTCAACTTTCTCATTGGGAGTTGACACCACAGGCAGAGGCAAACCAGAGGAGACAGAAGAGAGAGAAAAGCCACCACCTTTGCCAACAGCCACTGTTTCCATGCTGGAGATGAGTTCAGGAAGCTGGTGACAGCTGCCCTTTTCCCAAAGATGCTCAGCAAATGCAGCAGCATGGCTTCAATTTGCAGCCTTTTTATAACTTCTGGTTACGCGTTTCACAATGAAACTCATGAGATCTATGGACTCATTACTGGCTCTTGAACACAACTCCCTTTGGGTAAAGTATGACCACTTATGCACAGACACTGTGTAGGAAACTGTAGCATCTCTGCCTATGTGTGATTTGGCCAGATGTTCATCACACCAGTTAATGTTTCCCTAAACCCATACACCAACAGATTTCAAAGCCATCCTTTTAAAGTAACGAGCATTTTGACAGAAACCAGCAGATACTCACTGAAGGGGCCAGAGACATTGTCACCATGCTGTGGCTCAGCAAGTACGGCTGCTTCCCACTCCCTAGACACACATATTCTCCTTCCTTCCAAGTCATCAGGGCAGAAGTCATCCTCTCTAAAAAAAACATCTTCTTCCTCCACCTGAAGACCACACCATAACCAAAACCACAGTATCAGGGATCTCGGTTAAGCCTTTGCAAAGGCTTTCTCTGTGCCTTTCATGAGAATGTCACCTGCACCATTTCCCCCCTGCCTGGGAAGTTAAGTTCTCTCATTTATCAAGGGATCATTATTTCCAGCTTGCACAGCTTTGCCCAGGCTTTCAGGAAAACAGGACGGCAGTTTAAGGTACATTTGATGTATACATTATCAAAGAGGAAGTCACTTAGTCATGAAAATTATGTAAGCCTGCGTGTGTCTAAACGCTCCATCTCCATTATACAGGAGTGGCAGGCAATGTCCTTCCCGGCGAGATTTCCAGCCGCTCTGGGATTAGCGCACAGTTTGCCTGTGTAAGATGTTATCAGCGCAGTCAGGCGGAAGCAAAGAGCTCATGGCTCCAGCCCCCTCTGCCATGCATCAGGCAACTGGGTTTGTCTGTTTTAACTTATTCCAGCAGTAATCCTAAAATCAGGGCAATAATTACTTAAGGCAGAGTTCTTTAAGACGCAGGGGAAACTTAGATAGCAAGAGCCTGCATTCCTATAGGCCATGAATCCCAAGCCTTCCCTTCTCTAGCATTAATTATGTGAAATCACCAATATTATATGGAAGAGATAAATCAAGGGAACAGAAGATTATTCAGAAGGGCATGGCTGATTGCTGATTTATTAGCATCTAGCTCTACTGTTTCAGTCAACCGAGAATGTCAGGGGAGGGGGAGCAGAAGGGCCATGACCTTGCTCTTTACCCTGCCTGCGTTCAGCCTACTTTGAGGCTTAATGTTCACAGCAAGAACTATGCTCCCCAAGAAATACGCACAGGGAATATTGACAGCCTTGCGAGTTTTGTGTTGTTTGCAGAAAAGGGCTGATCGGAGGAAGGAGAGGCTTTGTACAAGCCTTTGGAGGCACACTGCATCACAGCCGCTGTGAATTAGAGCTCTTGGCTCTAGCCCGCCCCTAATATATTGCACTGGGTTGGTTTGCCTGGCACAGCACAGACACTCTGTTGCCGCTTGGCTCCATATACCCTGTTATTTCCCTTTTATGCTGCCTCTGGCAGAAACATCACTGCAGAGAGGGAGAACAAATTATTTGTTCCTACATCGGAGAGGATCTGGAGGGAAAAGTGGTGGCAAACAATTTATTCTCCCTAAATGACAAGTCAAAATTCTCTTCCCTGGCGAGGAGTACAAACCCTGTTGTTGTTCCCAGGATGGCATGGGATGTCACCTTCTACTTCAAGCTGCCCTCCAGGATGTGCCACTCTAAGGTAATCAAGGCACCCTTATAGGACTGGCAGATTGGCCACAGGGCATCCAAGCCCTCCTTGAGTGGTAGCTTGAGAATAACCCAACTCAGGCATTACAGGTGAGGTAGTTCGGTGATGGTCCCAGGAAGCACCCCAGCAAAGTCAACTACTGGTGCAACAGCATGTCAAAAAGCTAGAATAAAAGCTTTGGAGAGAGCAGTGGAGTGCCAGGGGCCACCTGTTATCCATACCACATCAGTAAGGCAAGTAGTGAACATCATACAGGGAAAACCCTATTTCATCCAGCCAATAAAGCACAAACAACAAAGTGTCAAGGTGTGTGTTCTGCATACAGTGGTGAGTAGACAGCACAATTTTTTTCATGGCATAGATAGGTTTAAGTCTCAGCTCATCTTGTTTAGGTGACTTGGTGGGTATAGTGTCAGACAAAACCAGAGCCATTTACATTAACCCTGTTTGTAATTCAGAAGCTCTCGGTTTGTACGGAAAATGAGGTGCGGAGGCAGAAGGCTTCCTGGATGGGTCTGTAGAGTCTACATCAATGCTGCTCCTATAAAGAATTTGTGTCAGAGAGGGTAGTAAGCCAGAGGTACAGAAGCATTCACCTGCTGTCAGTGTTTCCCCTGCATGGCACTTGGAAGGAGACAGAACACTCTGCTGTCCTACTCCCCCAGAGGTGGAATGTCTTACAATAAACACCATCAGCAATTCACCCACACAGAAAGTTGTAACTGTGTTCAAATGACCATTCATCTTACCCTTCTACTCCACAGGAGAAAAAACACGTCTCCCTCCAACCCTTTCCTGATTACAGACACATCTGCAACATACAAGTGCAACTGCCACCCATGCAGAAACACCCTTACCAATTTTAAACCAGGCTACATGGATGACAGTCTGACCCCAACAGCAAGCCCTCCTCCATCAGCAGCCAAAGGCCACCAGCCCACCACAGCTGGGATCTGTGCCAGGTATGATACGGGCAGACAGAAAATTATCTTAGTTACCAGGTGAGCGATACAGATTGCTATTGCATCCCAGCTGGGGTTGTCCCCCCAGCTGAACCGCAAACTCTTTCTGTAGAGATGTTGCATTTCATTGCACGCCTGCCTGGACCTGCTACTTTCTGTTATGATATGATTGGCATTAACGTGTCACTCTTTGTTTAGCATCTTACTGGTAGGCCCTGCTGCTAACTGTACTAATTTACAACAACTCTTTAAGGGGTTGACCAGGAAAACCTGATTTGCTCATGCCAGACTATTGGAGATAGACTTCATTCAGCCATATCTGTTTCAACATTAGCCACCGCAGCAGCTTCCCTGAGTCAGGAAGCAGATGACCAGAAGTTTAAGAGACTCAACTGTAGCTATAATCAGGAGTTGCACAAATAGACATAATCTTGTCAATCAGCTGGACTCAAGTGGCCTTTGGACTCTACAGCATCCAATTTAGGACTGGGTCTCACTATCATTAGCTCTAAGAACCTACTAATTACAGAGGTTTGTTTTATCAGTTAGTCTTTCTTTGACAAGCTTTTTCCATAAATAAAATATCTTCTTACCATTAAGATCCTTACCCATGCCAGGAAGGTACAGACCTTCCAAGTTCACAGCTGGTAGCATCAGTAGTTAACAGGGAAAACAAGAAATGTGTGACAGGAAGATTCCATAAACCTTAAAATAGCCAATATTTATAATTATGAAAATTGTAGGTTTCACAGTGATTACACACATGACTTTGAAAAGTGATCAGGAGTCACTCAAAGAAAATGAAATCTACCCATCAGGATGCAGTCAAACCATACTTATTTTAGAGCTCTTGCAGCTGAGGGATGTTCATCTTGGAAGCTGTAGGAATAACATACACAGTGTTAAGCGTGACCTCGTCAAAACCATACTGCTCTTTCAGGTTCCAGTGTATTGGGAGGCTTACTGCATTTTTCAAATTAACGTATACCGAATCAGCAGGTGAAGAATCAGCAAAGCACCCCCCATCCCTGGCATCAGCAGTCTCTATTGCTGTCTGCTATGGTTCTCATCTTTGATTTGGCAAGGGGAAACAGTCACATGACAGTTCTCAGCTCTTAAAGGTCCAGGTTTTCAAAGAGATCCAGCAGGTTTTTGTCATAAATATTACCCAGAGCCTCATCAGTTGCGCTCAGTACAAAACCGACAAACCTCAGATTGCAAAGCTGACAAAAAGCCTGGACCTGAAGACTACCAGCATTTTATTATTTTGTGTAAGTTGAGCTATTTGGGCTGCAGCAGGAACTTATTAGTTGATCTTTTAATAGGTGACATTTCTGAGAGCATTTGCTCCAATTTGAAAGGTAATTTGTATCAGCTGTTCTCATTCCTGTTCCGTGACTCTTTCCCCCTCCCCTGCAGCGGGCACCTGAGCTGGCAGCTTTTATACTCACTCTGAGGAAGCAAGAGAGTGAAAAGGGTCATCTTTTATACAGGATGAGAAAAATGTTTAACACAACAGGATCCTGAAAATGTCTTTATTTAGGCCTTTACCTTTACTGAGGTAAAGGGCCAGACCTTAACACACCTTCTACAGAAAAGGCTACTGAAGTACATGTCCCTTTTTATTCTAAGACTGAGAGAATATTTTAAACTTGCAACAGTTTAATTGTCAGTGCCCTTAAATGATACTCACTTGGGTGGCCTGTAGCATTCTCCATACCATTTACTTGATGGTTTGCATTTAACAATTTGGATAGTTTAAGTCCTGCTGCTCCCAGTGCTCGCAATAAACACACAACCAGCAATTTGAAAGACCAGGTTAACTCTAGATATTCAGTGACTCAAGGAGAAGATCTCACAGGTTCGGCCATGCCAAGTGAGCATGATTTCCAGAAAATTAAAGGAGTCCATATAGATTCAGAATACGATTAAAGGAGTTGCTTCCTGCATCCCATGTGCTGAGCCACCGCCCAGGACCCAGCCAAAACTTACTTCCCTTCAGGGTCTGACTGGAGCCCACAGAGCCTCGATGGCCAGAGTGACCCATGTCACCTTCAGCTGAGCGTCTGCTGGTAAATCAGGCCTGAAGAGACTTCTCACAGCAAAAATCAGACTGGAGCCTATGGATAAACTGTACTCGTGGGCATCACAGCCAGATTTATATACGAGAGAGTTGCAGGACATTTTTAAATAAGGAAGCGTAATGTTCTCAAAGGACATGAGAAGCAGCTTGGTGTGACTCCTTCCTAAGCAAGTCTCACAGGTCTGATCACAATCCTCTCTGCTCAGGAGAGCAGCATTTAAAGCAGCTGAGAGCTTCCTGTAGATGTCAGAGTGATCTTATAGCAGCGAGGCAGCGCTGGATGAGGGACAAGCTCCCCATGCAGTTTAGTCCCATGCTCATCTGCTTAGCCCTGCCTCGGCTGTGAGGGAAACGGTGCTGCCTTGCCACACTCCATTCCGAAAGAAAATGACAGTGGTGACCCATGGCAGTAGAAATTCAGGCAAGACGAGAGTTAGGGTCCTGCTTGCTCTGTCAAGCAGCCAGCCTTCCCCAGGACTGTTTTAATCACAAATATTTATTTGAATCTATTTAAGGTCAATCTAGAAGTAAGTACTTGGGAGAGATTGTGCTAGTGAAATGCCCTTTTTTGAGGCTGTGGATTCAGGAATTGCACTCAGATTTGTAGTAAAGGCACAGCAGGTTTTTGGCATTCAAGGAATATCTGAGTTTCCTGCATACAGGATGTGCTGGATGAATCGCTGCAGCTGGCAAAGATGAGCCATACGTCAGCTGCATTTCCCAGGAGTATTTGCACTTAAGAAAATCCTGGAACTCCTTTCAGCTTAACATTTTCCCTCTTCAGGTCTTTAAATAGGGTAAGCTCGGCTTTTGTTACCAGCACAGCCAGGGCACAGTGTTTCTGCCTGCTAAATGCCCACACACTCCCCTGCTTTCTCATGTGCAAGTTTTGTCACTCACAACAAGGCCTGGGCTCTCACACATACCAGTACCAGCCTTACCCATGCAAATCTGCGTGTCCTGGGAGTGGAGTGAAACCACAGGTACGCCTGTAGGCACCCAAAGGCTGCACTTAGATGCACTTTTCCGGGTGCAGCTCAGGGAGGCTAAGAAATCACCACACTCCAGACCTGCCAGCAGAGCAGCATCGTTGGCACTCCCTAGCACAGCTCTGCTAAAATAAACCACCATAGCCAAATAATTCCTGTAACCCAAGATTTGTTTTCCCAGTCCAGGAGCAGGTTAGGCAGTGAGCGAGCACACAGTTACAGCAGCGGATCAGAGGGCTTGGGAAGAACAACAGGTAGCCACCACCAGCAGTTTCTCCAGCCACTGCATGCCCAGTGGCAGCCTTCCTCCCTTCCCTGCTTCCCAAGCCCTGAGCAGCTGGAGGAGAGCGCTGCAAGGAGCAGCTCTGCAGGGCAAAGCATACAGTGGCAGCCGAGGGGTCAGCACAGCCCAGTGCCCAGAGCAGCCTCCCAGTGCCAAGCACAGCTCCACAGACAGTGGTTACGCCCAGCTCCGGGCACAGGGCTGTAGCACACTGCAGCAACGCACAAACTCCAGAGCAAGATTTCAGAAGAACATTAGCTGAAGGGTCACCTACTGCTTCCGTTTATACTTGCCACCTCTCTGAAGTGGTTAATACTCCCCCTCCCCCGCTATTTCTACAAAGAAACTCCCAAGAAGAACCACATAAAGGGGGAAACAATGAGGATTTGTCTCACCTGTGAATCAGTTTTATCTTTCATGGCCTGAAAAGGGCTGGTAAGGACTTTAGACGATCACATGGTTTAAATGTCTTTCACCAGGAGGACAAATATCTTCTGTAGTTGTTGCTATAATGATAAAGAATCCCAGAAGGGGTTTTTGTATACTCTGTGGGTTGTACAGTTGGTATTGAAAAGTTAACAGCATTAAGTGTGATGGATTATTTGAGTATGAAATATTCTTAGTCATAGTCAGAACAAGAGCTGAGCAAACATTTGCCGTGAAAAAATATAAGGGTTTTTTTCCTTCCCTCATCTCTATGAAATTTGCCTGTTCGGCAGCCAGGAATAGTTTTATCAGCGTTTCGACATGAAGTGAGAGGCTGTGTGTGTATGCGTGGAGAAAGGAAGCTGTAGGAAGAGCTGCACAGAGAGCTGGAAAGCAGCAACTCCTGAGCTCTGCTGCTAGCTGTCACCTTGGTCTGCTTAAGTGATGCACCACCCAGCTAAAGCCCTAAATTCTGGTCTGTCCCAAACACCTGGGTTCAACCCCTAGGTCTGCCAGAGACCTCCTGTGAGACTGTACATGAGAGAAGCGCATCCGCTAATTCTGCCAAGCATGTCTTCAAGCAATCTTTCAAGGAAAGGGTTGCCAAGGGAGGCTGCAGCATATGGACTCAGTTAGAAAAGCTTGCTCCTGGTTTGTGCCGGTGGTGGATTTACTAGGGGGCAGGGGAGCTTTGCCCACCCAGGCCTGGCTGCAGGGCATGCACGTGCACCCACGGAATGCTTGCAGGTTGACCTCCTCCATGGAGGTCAGAACCGCGTCTGCCCACGTCTGTTGCTGTCAGCTGGGAGTTGCTAAAGCAAAGCTATAGCCTAGATGGGTGTACGTACAACAACCCATAGTAAGATTTGTCAAATCAGATGCTTATAGCTGATTATGTTGTGCAGGCAACATGCCGGAGATGATACTTTCAAACCTGCATCTTGCATGAACATAAACATTTCAGTGTGCATAAATAGACCTATGGAAGAAACTGGAGATGGGAACATCTTTGCCCGATGATGTTAAAGTGTTCTGCAAAATACTGCGTGTACATTATGGCCGCACCAAGAACTGGACAGAGTTAGCTAATGGCAGATACTGCTGCATGTTTTATTAGGTCATTTATCAATCAAGTGAAATGTAGCAAGATGTACTTCGTGAGTGTATTTTCCTGAGAAAAATCCATATTTTCTTAAAAGGTCTGTTTCCATTTCTCTCTGTTGTTTCTATAACGGCTATGATCCAGACTAGCTAATTTTGTCCTGTCAGTGGATGTTCAGCTCTCCCTCCTCCAGCTAATTTGTTTTTTTCACAGTTCACTATGTATAAGGGTCTCTTTGTTCTTGTTTAAGGTGATCTCCTCATTCTTATGCAAATGGAACAGCTTGAGGCAGAATGGTATCTTCAATTAGTTTTGAAATTACATTTGTCATCACAAATCAATATTTTCCTACTTGTGGCCAACTTCAAGACATATGGACTAAAGGCCTTTCATCTGTTTAGCATCTCTGGTGATGCAGAGACGGAATGGTGCTCTGAGTTACATAACCTCGTGCCTGGGAGAGAGCTGCTGTCCAGAACACCATTATTTAATAACATCGTAATGCAGCCTCTTGGCTCTTGTGTCTTCACCACAGTCCATTGTGGGACAAAACACATGTATCCGCTTGTGTGTTGCAGCCAGAAGCCTCTCCTCTGTTGGCTGGGGACACTAACTATCCACCCAGTGTAAAAGCTGGAACAGGCTGGAATGCCATCAAGTAGCTTAAACTTGGGATGCTTCTCCCAGAACTGCAGAAAGGGAATAATTAAGAGGCCTAGTTGAGACAAGTAATTTCTTCTGGGCTGGCAGAATCTGGACATAAAGATAAAGGGAGATCTGCTGAGCTGGACAAATGTGTTCTTACTGACTGTGGTTTTTCTCTGTCATCCTGAAATTAGAAGAGAGATTCCTCTCTGGACCTGGCACAGTAGAGGAAACTCACTCATTTTCCCTGCTCATATAGGGAGAGCCCAACTGTGGCCATCTTGAGCAAGAAATAATGCCTTCTCCTGGTTCTGCTTCACTAAATCATGTTTAATGTTCCAACCTGGTTAGATTATTCAGTGAGACTTAAAAAACAAAACAAAACAAAACAAAACAAAAGAAAAAAATGTCTAGGCTAGTGTAGGACTTCTGAAGCCACAAGAGAGAAAGTGTAATGAAAGTCCAAATTAAGTGAATTAAGTGAAAAATTAAGAAGATCCTGATCCAGAAACAAGACCAAATAAATCTGTATTTAGAGAGAAAACAATCCCATGGGGAAGTCACATAGATGAACTATGGGCACAGCCCTCCCCTCCCACATAGCACTCAGCCAGGCAACAGCAACCTTCACTCTCCGTGAGCCCCCCAGCCCCTTTCCCGTTCTTCTGCACCTTGCAAAGGAACTGGGTTTGTTGGTGAGGGGTCCCACATGGAGCAGCAGATCCTCTTAGGCACCCAGCTCTGACAGAAGTAGGTGAATTCGTACTCTGCAGGCAGAAGGAAGCTATTAGGAACGCACCAGAGCTACGCAGGGTCCCTGAGAGCCCTGTCTTTGTTGTTGGGGTTATGACCCCACCATGTCCTTTTTTACTTGCTTAAATATCAGGACACGAAACAGCAGCAATTGAAGGAGTGCCTCCTGGCCTGGGCACTTCCATCTAATCCAGTCTGAGACAGCGTGTCTCTTCATTGGAGACAGGGCCAGAGAAAGCCAGGATTACTAAAGATTTTAGTGTGCTCTTTCACCCCAGGGATGTTACTGCTAGGAGCGTTGCATTTTCTATTGCAAGATCTTAAAACACTTTTTTTTTTTTTAGCACATCTCATTAAGTCTCCCATCACCCACCCCTCCGTGTGAAGAGGACAAGCACTACTGTCCCCATTTCAGAGCTGGAGAAACTCAGGCATGAAGGGCTGAGCTTAAAGCAGCCTTTCTAAATGGATACAGGGAGGCTTTGGCAGAGCCTTGGAAAGAACCTGTCTCTCCCAGGTTTCAGGGCTTATGATTTTAGCCTAAGACCATTTTTTTTCTCTCCTGTACAGAGCCCTGACAGTCCTGTGAGGAATATTATGTAAATACAGGTTGTAGCTGTTGATATAAATCACTGTAAATCAGTAGCTGACACCAAAAGCGTAAAGCTGCTGCTTCTTTCCTAATCAATGGGCATTTCATACACCCGACAGTGCTGAGAATCACATCTCCCTGCAAGCCTGCTCCCATCCCTTGCTTCCAGCGTAACCAGAGCCAGATCTGCCCTATCCCTGCATCCATCCATGCTCGCCATGCTCTGCCCTGCTGCAGGGAAATATCCTTTCAAAAGCTGCTCCTTCCCATTCACCCATTTCAGATGCACCACAGACAAAAGGGCTTTTCTGCGTTGTATCCACCCATCCACTCATCCATAAGCTGATCTCAGCCCCGCTGCAGGATGAAATCCTTTGCTCCTGTCCCTCTGCTCTTTCCATCGCTCTCCTCACCATCCACCTTGCACCAATCCAGTATCTTGCAGCAAAGGCTTCATCGCCTGCCAAGCCAGGCTCACCGCAGGATGGTGGCTCCTTGGGCCCTGTCTGCGTGGGCAGGGAGAGATGCAAACGAGGGTTAGCCACCTTGGCAGCCAAAGCACAGATGGTCCAAGAGCCAACATTGCTGTCTTTCCAGCAGAGTGCCTTTGAGCCAGAACTGGCTAAACACAACAGGAAAGGCTCCCTTGACTTGAAGGTGCTCTGGACCAGGGCCCACCATCAGATGTGTTAGGGACCAGCAATTTCAATTATGAAAGCCAAAATGGTTGCCAACATTCAACATCAAACCTTCTAATGTTACCAGGACCAGGCTGGCTGAGTGGGTGACAGCAACAGGTAAGGCCATAGGGCTTTTCACTGCCCATCCATCCATGTGAGCTCATGGCTCCCCTCTGCTCATAGGTGAAGGATACACCCTTCAGCAGGTGCTACCTGAAATGTTTTGTTGCTGGTCTTTCTAATTCCCAAGGAACGTTTGTGCCACCAACCCAAGCTGCTTTCCAAAACTTTTCTGGTGCCAACAGCACCCTTTAACCTTTTTCCAGCCCCAAAGCATTTCCTCCAGGATCTCTGGGCGGTATCAAGATGGGATGGTGCAATGAACCGACATTAAAAAGGCAAGGTGACAACAGCAGACAAATAGAGGTCAGTGCACATCCTAGGCATGGCGTCCCCAGGTCTCTTCCTGTTGCAGCCCCGGTTACTGGAATGCCATAGAACAGCATGGTTTTATCACAGAAGTCATGTTAAACTGCATGGGGCACAAATGGCACTGACTTTTGGGGAGCATGGGGTTGGAGCCAAGATCAGGATATGTTGAGGGTCTGCCACCCAGCTGCGATCTGGTAAGGGGCTATCCACATCCCACTCCAGTCCTCTGTGTCTTCACCATCCTCCTCTGTCTCTGGGGAGCTCTGAGCCCAGGGAGCATCC
Source organism: Ibidorhyncha struthersii (assembly GCA_013398815.1). NCBI lineage: Eukaryota > Metazoa > Chordata > Aves > Charadriiformes > Charadriidae > Ibidorhyncha > Ibidorhyncha struthersii. The sequence continues at coordinate 245,136 of VZSZ01003906.1, forward strand.
AGCATTTCCCACTGTGGCACCCTGGGTCTGCCCAGGACTTGCAGGTGTTTCTGCCCTCCTTACCCTGCAGTGCTCTGCTGTGGGCTAGCGCTTGTTGGCGGAGCTGTGGCAGAGGCTGGGCATCCTCATGGAGCGATGCACCATCCATATTGTACAGCCATCCCTCACACTCAGAAAAGTGGGTGTCTCCAACCAACTGCGCTGATATTTCATCCCAGACATCCTGGCAGCACTGACTGAAAGGGTGAGTAGCTGGTACAAAACCTTCCTGAACCTGTGCCGAATTCAGAGCTTGCTCCTCAACAAAGGCNAAATACAGCTCAGGTCCCAGACAGCTGGGTTGCCATGGCTGAATAAGCTAAATCTGGACTACGGAGTGTGGTGAGAATAAATGCGTCAGTACCCAGCGGAATAGGAAAGATCCAGGTAGATCTCCACTCCTTTTTCAGGCTAGACAACATGCCTTTACTCCATTGACTTGCAGGACAGAAATCTTTGAGTTTTGGAGCTGATTATCTGGCTAAGAGATGACGGGTAAGAGAGGAGCAGTAGCTCTCAGCCCCCGGTAACCTATCTAGGGAGTGAATGAAAGTGACAAAAAACTGCCAGCACACTGCCTACACATGAAGAAATTCTGTTTCCAGTCCCCGAAGGGAAGACGTCTCCTGAAAATCCCTTTCCTGGGTGAGGGGGGAAATAAATCACTCCATGTGTGTGTCTGTACGTGACTTTTCCACCTGACTTAGACCTATACAAACAATGGTGCTATGACAGTCATCACATTTGTGTCAAAGGAATGGGACAGCCTTGCAGCCCAGGGCTGGGACAGACTGGTACCTGGGGTATCACCTGTGCAGGGTGGTACCTGCAGTGCTGACCACCCAGCGTGCTGTGAGCACCAAGAGAGATCACAGCTTTAATTGCTAACTGCAGAAATAGGGACCATGGAGGCAGAGGTGCAAAGGAGCTGCAGGAGGAGGCCATGCGTGGGATCAGACCATCCCACTCACATGCTCTCCCTGCCTCATTTCCCAGAGACAGGGAGAGAAGCCCACCGGGGACTGGAAAATGCAACGGGAGGAGGATGGCACATATTTCTTCTTCAGACACACTCCCTCTTGCAGCGCTTGTTGCAATTTACATATGAATGCTGTGGTGTTCTTCATAAGCAAGAACTAAGAGAACAAAAGGGTGCAGAAAGTGAGAGGAAGGGAAAAGGAAAAAAGACAAGACAGAAACTGGAGGTGGTGACAGGCACCCAGAGGCAAGGTTACCGCTCAGAGTTATTCAGCGTTGTCCCTGCTGACATGCGCTCCAAGGGTATAATTGCAGAAAGAGGTATCTCCCCATGCTTTGCCCGTGTCCTGCCTGGCCCCCTGATCTATTCTGCCTTAATTTGTGATACACTTGTGCAGTATCCAAACCATCTTTCTGGGGTGGACACAGCAGGCTGAGCTTTTCCAGCCCAAGGAGAACTTCCCTTAGCACTGCAGCCCTCCCTCCCATGTCTTGCGTGTAGGGCTTTTGCATGTGTCTCACAGCCACATGTATACTCAGAGTGCAAAAACAAAATGGATTTGGAGAAATTAATTCCAATGGTGACTGCACATTTGGGATCTCCAAGGTCAAGGGTAGCAAGCACACAGGCTGAGGTCCAAATTCCCAGTGAGGCACACAGAGATCACAATATTCATAAATTCAGAGTCTTACTTGACAGAAAATAATAAAAAAAAGAATATGGATGTGCAAGCATACCTATTTGGTTACATAGTTCTTTAAAAATAGTTACTGGTAAAACAGGATTTCTACTATGAACAGAGAAACATATCTTTAGTCAGTCTTTTTTCAATTTACTCTATTTCATCAAATTACTTAACTCCTAATTTCATCAAATAGGGGCTATATCCCCAGGGATTCCTCTCACAAAAGGGTCCCCCAGAATCTGGAAGACTATCCAATTATAATTGAAAGAAACTTGCAACCAGAAAGACTGAGTAAAGAAAGGAGACTCTGAGAGTGTTAGGAAAAGAGAAAGAAAGAAAGAATCTGAGAGAATGTGTGTGAGAGAGAGCGCTTCACTTTCTCATGAATGAAGTGAGGAGAATCATACCTGTCCTTAAGTTTTGTGGCAAGTGGAGTTGTTGTGCCTGGTGTTGGGTTTAGACCAGTTTGCTTTCCTTCTAGTCTTCTTTTTTTCTCCTTCTCTCTTTCTCTTTTGCTATGTGCAGGCCCCCTATTTTTATGGAAAACTTACATTACTTCTTATGGAGTCTTTGTAGATCTATATGCATTAACAAGAAGGTTAAAAGCTCCGTTTGGGGCAGTTCTGGCTGAGAATAAAAAGCTGCTGTTACTCCTGGGCTGAGTCAGATGGTGTGGTAGATAGCTTGTTCTCCTGGGAACACACAGTAGGTGCCAGAGAGCCATTATCCTGAAATCCTACCCAGAGCAGGATCACCAAGAGCTAACAGCTCTTCCTACCTCTCTCTAAGTACTGGGAGTTGCCCCCAGAAGGCAACTGTATTATCATGCTTGGAAAGAGAACTGCATGATAATGCATTCCCATCCCATGCCCATCATAGGTAATTCGATCCCGGGTCTGGCACAGGAAAGTGTCCAATTGATTCTGAAGCATTTGAGATTGACTGCAGATCAAGCCCATCTAGTCTTCTTTATTGCTAACAGCTCCTGCCTCACTCACTCTTGGGCATGGTTGGGTAAACCCTACTGTTAAACCCTTCTGTCTTCAGATCTGACCTTCTGCTTCAGCCAACATGGCTGTGAGCCAGTGGATTGCCGGGCGTGATCTGGGAGCTCTGCGATGCATGTGGCCCTGGTCTCCCTCCATGTGGGGTTGAACTCTGGCTCTTGGTTCATGCAAGGTGTATCTGCCAGGTGTTGCAAAGTCTGGAGGTTGTAGAACCAGCAGATTGTAGAACTAAAGGAAGAATGAAAAAAAATAACAGCAAGAAATAATCAGCTGGAAATATTCATTTCAGTTATAAAATCATTTTGCACATTAGTACCCCATCTATGGTCATTTTCAGCAGTTTTCTAGGAAATGAATTCACTTGTGCATGTGTTTGCAAAACCAGCAACGTTTAAATGAGTCCTAAGGAGATGCAAGAAGAGAGATTTCAGGCTCTCTGTAGTCAGGATTTGCCTGCGAAACTTGATTCCAGGAATTACACACACCCAACAAGAGAACAAAGACCTATTATGTGACCTACCTGTCCAGTCTAATCAGCTCAACTCCTGAATGAAATTAATTATAACAATGAGAAATTGAAATGAATATGCCAGTATTTCTCAAGAAATAGAACTTGATAATGTTTCAATTATTTAAACATTTAAAAATTATGTTTTCAGTTCTCATATTTCATTTTTATTTCATTTTCCAGTCTTATGTTACCTTTTATAGCTTTTTATGTTCTATGATGATGTCAGCACATGTAATCTTCACATCATAAAATAATGTGAAAAAAGAAGTGAAGAAGAATCTCTAATCAAAAGTAGTATTTTCAAATGCAATTCCAGCATTTTCTGAAATTAAATATTTGTCATATTTAAGTTTTCTTTTCCTGCATCCTCTCAAAGGGAATTTCACAAATTACATCCAACTTTTATCGGAGCAATAGCAAAACAACAAAGAAACAAAACTCACAACCATTGAGATGAAGAAGTTTTCAATGAAACACTTCTGTCTAGCCTTGCTCACTGCAGAGTCCTTCTGGATGAGTGACAGGTCACGAATTATCTATAGAAATCACCTGCCAAATCATTTCAAATTAAGTGTGCAAGGAAACCGTGATGTGCTCTTGCATAATTCAGAGAGTCACCTCTGCTATCCACTATCCGTGACTGCCCAGCTGTAACAAGGGAGCTGCCAGCCAGCGCTGAGCCTCGCTGCGCTGGTAAAGCGGGGGGAAGCATTGGGAAGGAGGGGACGGGACTGATGGAGGTCACCACGGACATGCTGTGGGGATGGCGAGACAGGAAGATAAAGGCACTGGACTTGGGCTGATTCATTTGAGCCCATGGCTGGAAGTGCAGGGCCACTGGGTACCTGAGCCCAACCCTGTGTTGCTGCTTCACTTGGAGGTAGGATAGCAGCATGTGGAGTCTGCGTGGGAATCAGAGCCTTGCCTGCCTTATTCCTCGGGTGGCCTACCCAGTCTTCCCACCAGACAGCCAGCGCAAAGGGTTTCCAAGAAAGTCACTCAGTCCATTGCAGTCAATTAATCAGAGTGAGTCGTACGACCTGTCTGCTGTCACAAGCCATTGCGAAGAGTTTCCGTAATCCTGCCTTTGAACTCCTCGGTTATTGCCGTTTACAGTGGGTTTATTAGAAGCTTAATTGAGTTGGTCCTGCTCACAGTGCTCATTGCTAACATGCCGGCCATTAGCAGCTGTTAATGAGGGAATCCAGAGGATTACTGTGTCAATTATAAGGTTTGGTTTGGACTGGAGGGGCAGCCCACAGCAGGCTCCTGTGAAATCAGCTGAGAAGTGTGACACAGCAAGTGCGCGGGGAGCTCGCTGGCTTGTGATGTCTTGGAGAGGCGCATGGCAACACATCGCCACGCGCTGGGCCTCAGCCATCCGGGTGCTCATCCGCATCCTGCAGCAGGCATGCTGGAGAGGAAAGGACCAGCACCGCTGTGCTGCACTGGAGGAAGAACCACCTGCTCTGGGGCAAACAACCAAGAAAAAGTACATAAAGCCATGGGAAAGGAAGCCAAATGACTATACTCTTTCAAAAAGTAAGCAAGCTATTTGTTTGCTAGAAAGGGCTGGTGTGGCCTGGTGTTCAACAGCACAGTTCCACCAGATAGCCAGAAAAATTGGTGTTCATCGCGCGTAGGAAAGCATCTCACACATGAAGCAACACTGTGTGCACTGCAGTGTGGCGTTCCTTACCTGTACTTAAGGCAGGTGAACACACTCGTTTCTGGATAAGGGGCGAGTTCAGCAGTCAGGTCACACCTTTGCTCTCCTACCAAGTATACAAAAAGGTGTGTCAAAGTACACTGTGTGGGGGAAAAAAATCAGTTCCTCACCACCTCTGTTCTGAGCTACATGGGGTCTCCTGCCTGGTCATGGGAGTGAATGAATAACCCTGCCCAAAAGAGACTGCAGTCCAGGAAGGCTGAAGGCAGACACACGCTCATGACTGCAGACCCCTGACAGAGGTCACAGACTTCTGGGGACAGGACAGCACCCAGTTGAGCAGAGGTGGGCTGAGGGGCAGCCAGACCCCTGCCTTCACAGGGCCGTGGGTGCTGGCAAAGAGATGGGGGTGCTACAGAAAAGAAGAAAATGGGAGCAGGGAAAAAGAAGAAGGGAAAAAAGGTTTTGGGAGGTGGTAGAGGTAAAAAAGACCCCGAGAGACTGAGGTTATTCTGTCTTCCCACAACAAATAGCCTGGGCCACCAGTAACACCAAAGGTCTGATGACATGTATCCTTCCATCTGTGCAGTTTTAGCCCAGTTTTATAGCTTGGGAGCTTTGGACCCAGAGGGACTAGGCAGTTCCACACAGTATCTGTGGTGGAGCTGGAAACTGGCCCAGATTTTCCAGGTCCCAACATGCCCATGACAGGTCTCACTGTGTCCCACACTAAGGCTGATTTAATGCCTCCATGGGGAAAAAATGCATAAGAGACAACACACAGAGAAGCAGAGATGGACCATCTCAAAGGCTGAAAGCAAAGGGTAGAAAACACCAAAGCAACCCCTCCACTTCTAGCATTTCCTGGAAGAACCCAAGAGGCAGTAGGCATTGCCAAGAGGTTCTCTGTCTGAAGTTATTACCACAGAAATGGCCATAAATAGCCAGGCAGGAGGCACCATAGCTGCCTGACCTCCCTTCCCTTGTCATGCTCCCCTGCCATGCCTCATCCTAACAGGAACACGAGTGACCAGTCAGCCTGAGCCTGAGGCTGCTGAAGAAGTCCTGTGGCTTCATTGGTCCTTGGGTGGGGAAATAAAGACCTGAAATAAAAAGCAGAACCTCAGCAGGACAGGGCCCATGCCATGAACCTCTCCATGCCTGGTGCTTCTCAGAGAACTGTCCAACACATGTCCCCTATGCCATGTGTCACTGCCAGACACTGGTCCTCCTCTCCTAGGAGAGAGGGGGCAGTCCTTGGAGGAGAGGGAAGGAGGGACGGTCTCCCCCACAAGGAGGTGGATGCCACATGGAGCCAGGAACTCCCAGCAGGAAGAAGGCATCAGTCACAACCTGCTTTGCTGAAGCAGCAGCCTGCTCTCCAAGCTCCTGAGGGGGACTGGGGGACCTGACCCTGCCCGGCTGTGAGCAAGTGCTGGGGGTGCAGCATGGGGCGGCTGGTCCTGCCAGGACAATGGGATGCTGGCTGCCCATCTGTTACCTCCCTTCGCTGCCAAACAAAAAGCAGGGAAAGGGATTTTTTCTTTTTTGGTGTTTTGGGGGGTGGGGTGGGGTTTTTTTCCTCCCCTCTCCCATCTTCCTTCCCTGCAGCTCATTTTTCTTCCGTGTTTCAGATAAGAGAGCGTGCATGAGCAGCGTTAATTATGTTCTGTGGAGGTGAATTACATGGCTGCCGGGTTGCGGCAACCGGGGTCTCTCTGCTCCTGTGCGTGGGGCAGTGCCTTTGCTGCTCCCCCATACTGATGTGGAGCCCGAGGAAACTGCACAGGGGCTTGCTGCGGGGCTGGGGGCAGGCTGCAGGTGCCTGTGCCCCAGCAGCCGGTCTCCCATGGCATGGGAGACACGGATGCTGCAGAAAACGGGTCCAGCAGCCTGATGGGTGACGGCTGTGAGGGGAAAAGAAGGGAAGAATGGGCTAGTAAGGGGAAAAGCAAGGAGGTGATCATGGGGTGAGAAGGAGGTGATGCTAAAGGGATAAAAGAGTGGGGCAGCCCTACAAAAACTGACAAACTGATGGTCCTTTCTGCATTAGACATTGTCAAGTGCTATGACAATTCCATTTTTTAAGAAATGATGGGAGAAACTGAGCTCTCCTTCCCTGCCCCCCAAACCCATTCCCTGCTCTTTCCCCAGCTCACAGTTGTGGCAGGAGGCCACTTTTAAAAGGTTGCCTGAGGGGGAGAGATTAACACTGAAACACATCTCCATGCTCCTGAGCTAGAGGAATACAATTATTGGGACTGCTGGGTGCCAGTTTCTGGTTAGGAGACAGAAAGGCGGTGAAGAGGGCAACCATCCAACCACCACCAAAAGGGACCACCTTCGACCAGTAGTGCCAGGGAAGGGAAGACCTGAGTAAAAGGGCAGGGGAGTGAGCTTCCAGGTGATCTCTTAATTCTTCTCTCAGCCCTGAGGAGGAGTCACAACCTGCAGGAAGAAAATTGTGTTTCTGCTCTGAGGGTGACCAAAGCTAAGTAAGACCTGAGGGGCAGAAGGAGGGCAAAAGAGGGTATCACTGAAAACAGGAGCTCGCTGCCCATGGGAAGAACAAAAAATTATCAAACTTGGATCAAAATGACACTGGGAGAAAGGGAAAAAAGCTTCTTACTGAGGTGCTGTGGGCTGGTCATTAGCTCTCCCGAGTAGCAAGTAGCGGAGGGGGAGGGAGGCTGCTAGAGGAACTGGTGGGACGATTACTTGGGGACCTGACTAACTGACAAGAGCAGCTATTTCCATTTCAAATGAGAAGGCGAGAGGAGATCAAACACATTTCACCGTAATGATCCGGAGCCTTTCCCTGCACACTGAGCCACACAAACACTCAGTGTAATTGAAGCCACACGCAGCTAAGCTGGAGAAACAGAAATCTGCTCAAGGGGGTTGAGGGGAACAACACCCACAAAGCACACATAAAATCTCAACTCTCAACAAACAAACAGCTCTACGGTATCCACTGAGCATCTGAGAAAAAGCCATTCCCCAGCATAGGGCTCCCCTCCCTCCAGTTTACTTACTGCAGGCTGTCCATACACATCAAGATGTGCTCTGCAAAATGACACCACCCCACCCTTCCCTGCAGCTTCCCAGAATCCATGGACACCTATTCCCAATTCCACGGGTGAATGAGCCAACAAAAAAATGAAAAATCAGTAGTAAATAATCATTTATGTTGAACGGTGGTTTTAGATGGGTATGGAATGTCAGTATGGCACAAGAAGGACTTGAGATCTTTTCCTTATCCATCCATTTTCTAAAAAGACTAATGTGACCCCAGTATAAAACTAGTGAGGAATATTGATCGAGCGCTCAGTGCTTTTTATTCCCTGATCTCCAGCTGAGACTGCATTTAGGTATTCAGTGGCAGTTTGATAGGGACCCATTCTTCTACCTGGAAACCAGCCTGAGATCCACCAGCCTCCTTCAGAGGGAGAGACCTGTGCCACTGCCCCCAATACCCCAGAGTTTAAGAAATTGGCTGTCCCAAGGTACTAAAGATTGAGTACCTTACCCAGCCCCAGATTTCCAAATGCCATCTAAAGAGTAAATCTGACTCCTTCCCAATCCCATTCTTCCAGCCTAGGAGCCTTCAGACAAGGGAGGAAAGTGTTTCCACGTTGCAGAATGTATAAGAGTCAGGTTTGTTTAACGTAAAATGTAGCGTGTTTATTTATTCAGTTAATCCAAATTTAGTCAAAAATGCCTGCCTCAGGCTAGAAATACTTGCCTTAGAAACAAGAGCATCCACAATGGTGATGGTGACGGTGACGTATCAGTCAGCCCAAAGACTCTTGGCCCATCCTCTCTCTCCACATTGTCACCTCGGCCAAGCTATGGCAGAAAATCAGGGCTTTTCACACAGTCAGCAAAGCCAGGAGCCCCTTCACAGGGAGGGATAAGACCACTCTGCAGAGCATTGGGTCTTTTCTTCAGGTGGAGGCAGAAGCCTTCCTGCCGCCTGCTACCCATTACTTAACTTGTGCACAACAATAGGAAGAAAAGAAAAAGCAGTTTCTAAGGTAACCACGTACCCAGCACTTCGGGCTGTGCAGGAGACAGCTGGGAGGCAGTGGATAGTGTGCAGGTGAGTGCTGTCCCCCGCAAGAAGGCCCATGCACCACCGGGGAGGCACGATGCTGCGTCCAGTTGACCGAGGTGGAGGACTCACGTGGGCCGTGCTCCAGCAACCCCATCCTGCTGGGACTGGGATGTGGGTCAGTGAGGTGACCAGGGTCTCCACAGGGTTGAGGCTGTGCAATCCTCTCTCCGCACGCAGGTGCAATGAAACCCTCTTGGAGCACACCAGCGTGGAGGCTCGCTGCAAATCCCACAGCATTTGCTCCCTCCTCCACCCAGGTTTGGAAAGCTGCTTATCACCCCAGCTGCCTGTCTCCTTCCCCACAATCCCACACCACATCTCTGGCTCCCAAGAAATATTTTAACCCTTGTAGCCTGGCCTTCTCCAGGGCTCCGCTACCAAGGTGGCAAGAGACAAGGAGTCTGCACAGACAAAGCAGTTCCATCCCAGAGCTGAGGTGAGACAGAGCCTTGAGGCAACATGGCTGAGAGATCTCCATGTTAAACCAAGGGCTGTCCTCTCCTACTGGGTGGTGTGGCCAGTCCCCAGGACAGCTAATGAGAGTTAGTCATAGGAGGAGTTTCAAACCCTCTACGGCTGAAATGAGATAGCCGAGTTACCTAGAGATGGAGATCCACTGGTGTGAGCTGAGGCTCCTAAGTGGCATGAACCAAGATGCAGGTCAGCATAGGGTGTTCTCAGGCCAGGTCATTCTGCGCCCGTGTTTTATGTGCATTTGGGACAAGGCAGTGAGCACCAACAGCCCAAAGGGAGACTGGTCTCCAGCTATGACCAAGCATGAGGTGGATGCAGTTTGGTGCCATCTCCAGGGGAGGTCACCCAGACCACGGCCTGCCCAGGCTGGAAGGGGTTTTGGACCCTGCTCTAGGGCTGAGGCTTTTGGCTGTTGCTGTCATGAGAGTTTGGTCTGAGCCCAACTGAGGAAAAGCTCAGTGCTGGGACACAAAGCAGCACTGAGGTGAGCACGGAGCAGGGGCTGCAAGGGATGGCATGAGCAGAGAGGGGTCTGTGCACAGAGCCCAGACCAGGGAGGGAGAGGGAGGCATGTGTGTGCACATGTGTGTGCTGTGGAGCTGCAAATGGGGGATAGGCCGGTGCTCCAAGCATGAAAGAACCTCTGTAAACAAGTGTGTGGGTGAGTGAGTGTGCCTGGAGCACACACAGGAGAGGATGCAACAGCCCGATAGCTCTCAAACTAAAGCAACCACAGTAGGAAGCCCTCCTCATGCACAGGCTACATGGCCCCACAGAAACACCTTCTGTGATGCACAGCCCTGAGCATCAACACTCCTGGCTGGAAAAGTCTCCTTTAACATCTACAGCATATAGGGGTGTGTGTGTGGGGGGGGTATGTGTGCAAGCTACACCCAGGTGTGAACCCTGTGTGTGTGTGTATGCATTCAGGGTAGGTATGAGTACACAACACACACAGATGTTCTGTGGCAGTGAGTGAAAGCCCAGACACTTATTTCTGAGCCCGTCCTGTAAAACGTGGGCAGCAGAGCCTCTGCCCGTGCAGTACATGGGAGCACCTCTGCCAGCTGGCAGCCCCACCTTGTGCTGCAGCCAGCACCAACGCAGCCTTGCCTGATATTGAAACCATTACTCTTCACCAGTCTCTCGCCCTGTGCTGCCTCTTCATCCCCAAGAAGCTTGGAGCTAAAATTATACACCCGAATAATTATTCTGTGGCTTGAAAACAATCTCCCTCCCCACCCTTTTCTTTGACGTGTGTGTTTAATATCAAATTATTTATAACCCAGCCTTGCGGTCAAGCTTTTAATGAAAGAGCTGCCAGAGACTTTTAAAAGCATCGTATTCACTTGACTGGCCACATTATGCTGAGTAAGGGCTGCAGGGGCTTTAGCAGAAGGAGTCTTGCTGCTGAAAATCCCCCCAGTCCATGTGCGCACGTGTTTTACTCACTCACACTGCCTCTTGTTCTCTCCATGTCGTTTGTTCTGTCTCTCCTTCTCCCTTCCCCTATCTAGATCTGCAGTCTCCGCCTGGCTATCATGAAATTACTGGCAGCACTGATGTCTACAAATAAAAGAATGATTAAACAGGGATTCTTCAATGCCACATGGATTTTTCCTTCACTAGGATTACGCATAACCAAAGTGAGGTCAAATAAATGAAGGAACAGATCCTCTAACCCTCCCTCCTTCCTTCCTCAGCTTTATCTGCTTCTTTTCGCCACACTAACCTTTTCCTTCTTGAAGTATATATGCACATATACATATTCCTCTCCCCCTTCAGTATGAAATATTGATGAATTCTGCTCCCCTAAATGAAGGTTTGTTGGAGAAGAAGCCTGCAGTTCATCTTCAGAGCAGGAGGAATGCAAATGTGTTGAAATCCTGGGAGGGATGGGACAACGAAATACAAGGGCTGCTGCAGCAGCTGCCAGATCATGTTTGATTCTGCACACAGGCACAGACAGTAGCAGGGCAGGAAAGCTGCCCCGAGCAGCGCCAACCCTCCTAGTTCCCCAAGCAAGAGGCAGAAACATGCTGCCCAAGTAGGAAGCTTATATGCACAGAAGATATGCCTTGAATTATGGGGGAGGGCCAAGCTACTCTTAGCACAGATGTAAATCTGCGGCTGCTGGAGCTAAAAGGGAGTTATTCCAGATTTATGCTCCCATCAGGGGGGTTTATACATGTAGTTTTCCACAGTGCCTTCTGCCATCCCAGGCACTGCTGCACATGTCCAAGTTTCATGGGCTCTGGCAGGAATAAAACATGCACAACAACTTGGTAATGAATCCCCTCTGGGTCTAATGTAAAAGACCTGTCCCCAGGGATCTGAGGACTTGGAAGAAAAAAAACAACAGTAACTCATAACATTTAGGGAGCTGCGCTTATCGTTGCATTCTCCAAGGAACAAATTGATGATGCCTGTTCATCTCGGTACATAATTGGGCCCCAAGCGCTGAGTGAGGAACATCAAAGAGGTGAAGATCGTGCACAGACCTCCAAGTGAAGTGCTGTGGCTATTCCTGATCATTTTGCATTCAGGTAGGAAAAGATGGAGCTAGAAGGCCTCTTGAACCCCTGCATACAGAGGTCACAGACCACAGCCTTTGCCCAAAAAAGAGCCCCTTGTACGTGCTTGTATGTGCTCTCTCAACTCCTGCATCTGAGGAGGCAACCTATGTTCTCCATCAGGGGCTGAGTGGTCAGAATCAGGCAAGATGGTGGTGAGGAAAGGCGCAAGTGAGAAGGGATCAGGTCCTAAAAGGCTTTTCCCAGTCCTCCAAGTCACTAAAGCATCCTGGGTTTCCCCAGATATGAAGGCCTCTCCAGATCCAGAAAGGAGCATAACAAGAATTTCCCAAGCTCTGATGCTATCAAGCCTGTGAAATTAGTGCTGCACCAGCACCTCTAAACCTAACTATTCTCTGCACTAACTGTCTCTATTTTTAAGTGATTAAAGACCTTGGAAAATCTATCCACAAATCCCTCAGCCAGAAGCCAAACCCAGTGAAGCCAAACATGAGCAACAGCAGCCAACCCGATGCTTGCCCATGTGCAACTTCATGCTTCAAGCGGCCCTACCAAACCCACTGCCGTGCTCCCCGTCCCGAGAGCCACAGCATCTCTGCTGTCCTCGCAGCCACTTACCGGAGCCGGGTGTACCAGGGGATTTATGAGGATTCCCATGAGCTCTGCTCAGCATCACACGCTCCCTGGCCACAGCCAGCCCAAGGAAAGGACTATAAATCCCATGTCACAGATGAGAGGACTGAAGCATGGAGAGGTGGACGATTTCACAGTCAAATCCCCCATCCAGATGCCTACTACCTTGGCTCCCCAACTCTTCCCAAATCCCTTTGAGCAACCCAGACCCCTTACAACGTGCTGGTTCCGCACTACGGCTTGTGGCGACAGAGGGTACCCATTGCTCCCCCTCCTTCTCCTCTGTGTACTGCCAGCTGAATGCTTTATTTTTTTGCCCAGTTCAGAAGGCAGCTTCACGCATCCCACTGTGTGGCTTATCTTCTGCAATTAGCACTTCCCACCATATCTGATAGGAGAGAAAGGCTCAGCTGCCCCTGATTAATTGTCGAGTATTTGCTTTCTTTTCCACTTCTGTGGCCTGGAATTAATTAGTTTATCCCTCTTATTCCTTTCATGGGCCACAGTGTTCTCCTTTTTTGTGCAATTATATATAATAGCAACGCTTGAAATCCCCTGGGGAACAGTTGAGAGAGGCTCTCAATGGGGAGGAAAGGAGCCTGAAAGCAGGGAGATTACTAAAGGTCATACGCCCTACAGCTTCCCTGTGGTCTTAAAATATATACTATCCTCTGACTCCAGCACAAATCCCTTCCCCTCGCCACCTGCCTTGCTGCCTTCTCCAGGCTTTTCAGTGAGTTAATGTCTGAACAGCAGGAAAAGCTTGCAGACCTAAATCCCAAGTGTGAGCAAAAGATGCAAAGCAAGCCCCCCCTTTAGCTGGACACCTTCAGGTGTTGCAGAAAACACAGTTCTCACAGCCTGGCAGGGACAGTCTAGCAATACTTACCTGGACCCTATAAGTCACACGGCAACAGGAATATTTGAAGGAGATGCTACAGCTTAGACGCATCAGCTAAACACTCCGGCTCTGGCTGAGAAGGATTGCTCCTGTAGTCCCCTCAAAAGCCAACCAACAGAGTCCTGCAGACTTGGGGAAAAGGAGGAGAGAAGAGGGTTTCTGAGAGCAAAGCAAGCAGACCATGCTCCCTTGCAAATGTGGGTGGCACTGGAACCAGTGCTCACATCACAGTTCTGCTTTTCTGAACAGTAGCGTAAATCAGGAGTAAATGAGCATGAAAGCACTGTTACTGAAAGCAATCCTTGTTCCTTTGGCCAAAAGGAGAGGACATTTCTGCTATTCTTTATTGAGTCTCTCCAAGCCAGGCCTTGGCTAGAAACTACAGCCCTCAGGGAACTGTATGTGGGGCAGCCCTCCACCTTGCACAGGGGGGAAAATGAAAGCATCTGGGAAGGGGCGAGACAGGACTTCATCTAATTCCTGAACTGTTGGCAGTAGATCCATTTAAGCCCTTATTTACTGAAGTTTGTAGACCCATAATTGTCATCTTCCTTCTTCTCTCATTCACACCCCTCATTAGGCAATTTGTTCTTTACAGACTAAAACGCTTGGGCCACCTCACTTACTGCATTTTTCTTTAAGCTGGGACGTGATGTGCCAGGTGGCTGTGTTTGACCCAGCGTAGTCGGAGTTTCAGGGTGCTTTTCAGGTGTCAGGGTTCCTGTGCATGAAAATTTCAGTGGTATCTAACTGGTAGGTGTGGCAGCCAGGATGCTGCCCCCAGCTCTCAGGCTGTCAGTACGACAGTGGCCTCAACCGGGGGTGGGAAGGGAGGGATTCCAGGGCACTTACGCAGCCAAAAATTTGGCAAGCGCTTGTTTTCCCACCGCAATACCTGCAGAGCTAAAGCTGTTCAGCTTTGAGTCAGAGAACAGACAGCAGGTTGACTCTTCATGGGTGTTTGCAGGGAGATGGGGTGATGGGGCAAGATAGTGTGCCTAAGAGACCCTGGCATCCCGCTCTCTGGATTGACATTTCTCTCCCCGTGTTCCCCTGCCTAGTCAGCTCTACCTTCATTAGGCTGTCTTAATTATTGCCAGTGCCCAGTTGTCTCCCCTGCAATCGTTTTGGGTAGACTAATAAATAAAGGTGATAAATGTGTGGAAGGTGAAGGCTGTGCATTGCCCGGACTGCAAATCAAGAAGCGGCTGAGGACTGGAGCTGGGGTAGCATGGCCTGTTCCACAGCTCTCCTCCACATCCTTTCTCTCCTTTTACCTCTCCTGACTTGCAGCTCTGCCTGTTCTGCATCACGGACCCCTCTGAACTTGCTCTGCAGGCAGGGTGTGAATGGAGCGCGGCCATGCCTGGGAGTCTATAACTAGGCAGCGATGTGTGCATGTGTGTCAGGGAGGGGGAAATGGGTCTGGAGCTGGCCATGCACACAACATGGAGCTAGGAGATGCAAGCACGCTAGGTATATTACACACACGCTTACACCCCTATTATTGGAATCACTGTCTGGACCCTTCATTATACTGAGTGCTCCAGAGAGCATCTGCTGCGAAAAACGCATTAACATACAAGAAGGAGGGAGCTTGCTTTAAAGCAACTGTATGTATCCATCCAGAGCGTGTACCACAGTCAGCAAGTCGTTTCAGGGGGAATGGTTGCATGTCTCTACTTGGGAAGGTGTCTAGCTTAGCACTGGTGGGCTCTGCCTTGATTCAACATGGTGTTGAATTCAGCCATTTCTCTGCTCACAGAATCAAAAGGACATAAACCTCACACAACTGTTTCCCTTCTCCATTTTTCTGGAAGAGGACAACATAAGGTAGTTTCTTGCCTTACTCTAGAGGGAGTATTTTCCGGTCCTGGCACTGTGGGGCATGGCTGGAGAAGATGGGTCTACATATTGGTAGACCGAGTTGTGCAAGTGGTCTGCTGAGGGGTCAAACACAGCTTCTGTTCCACAGTGACCTTCATGTTGGAGTCCCCAGCAGCAGGCACAGAGGAGACCCTTTTACCTCCCTGCATGAATTCCCATTTATCCCTGAAGTTCTTGGATTGGTGTCCTAGTTCTTCTCCTTTGACAGCTGCATTCCCCAGCCACGCTCTGCTGGTGTAAAATGGCCAATCTGCCTTTACTTGGACAGTGCTGCAGTCATTTACACCTCCTGAACCTCTCTCTCCTTTGTAATTAGGGGTGTAACTGACCTCTGAAGAGCTCTGCATGGCCTTAAATGGCAGGACTGCGAAACCGAGAAGGCTTTCCACCCCCTGCACCTACAATATGATTCATGCACATGCACCGAGCATCATCCTTTGTTTCACCTTGCAATAATCTACAGCTTTACTAAGGTGGCGCTCAGAGAGGTGACTTGAAAGCAAACCAATACACATCTCTCTTAAATTACTTAGTAAAGCTTTTAGCTTTCTATCACTTTGCTCTGAGTAACAGCAGACAGGGAAGATATGCACATGAAATGGCATATGAATGACATGCAAAGCCAAGTGCCTGCTCATGACAGCTCATTTCAGGTTTGCGGAAACAGAGCCCAGAGGCACATGCATTTCTGCATGCCCAGTTCTGCACCGGCACTTGCAATTGCTGAGCTGCCTGTACAAACCAAGCATTTTACATGGGCAAACTGATATTTATTCAGCCTCATTTGAATGCAAAGCTGCCATCCTTATACATATAAAGTAAGCATGCAGCTCCTCACATATAGACACACTACCCCCAGTGGTTGATGGAGTACACTCCCCAAATTCCTGACAGCAAAGTCCGGGGATTTCAGTGTTGGGCACTGCTCAAGAAGGAGCTTAGCATCTCATCAGATTCCAGTTTGCTGTTACACACTGGCTACCTCAAATTCTCCCTGTTGGTTTCCATGCAAAGTGTTATTTTGGCTTCCTTCTGTACATGTCTTTGCTGGGTTTTCAGACATTATTAAGCATCTGTCACACTCCACCCCAGAGGTAGCTGCATTTCAGCTGTGGCTGAATGATAGCTGCGTACGGAGTCTGCAAAGCATTTAGTGATTCTTCAAGATGACAGGCGCTGGGGATGTCAGTCATTTTCATTAACATAAATAAGATATGTTTCATTTTAGTCACTCTAAAATCATTGAGTCATTTATTGATGTCTCAGTAATTTATGAGCCCTGTATCTTGGCTGGAAACCTACCAGTGTGACTGCAGTAAGAAATGGGCACAGTACAGAGACAGATCTCTGTTCAGCTGAGGATCAACTATTTCTTTCCTGGGTCAAAGAGTTAAACAGACTGGGGTGACAAGACTTGGGAGCCTTTCACCTGCAGTTCATACAGTTAGTGGCAAAATGCTTTCACTATAGCGCCCATTGAGAAATGGGCCGCTTATTTCTTACATTCCTGTTGGCGCGATAGCTTATCATGGGCGTCCAAAAACTGGATCTAATTCCCCTTTTTGCTGGCAACCCTAGCCCAGAAGGCAAAGGACCCATTAGGACAGAGAATGAACTTCCTTCCTGCTCCTAGAAATGGTCAACCAGGAGGAGACGTGAACGTTTGCTCTGCTGCAGCTGGAGCTTTTATCTGGAAGGGTGATAAAAGAGAAGTGTGGGTCTCCTGGGGTGTCAGTTAAGCACTCTCATCAGACTAATTTCAGACAAAAATTTTATCAGGCAAGAGACCTGAGTGGGTTCAGATGGGGTCTGGAGAGGCATCCAGATACTCTGTTGATGAGACAAACCAAAATGGGATGCCAGCTCATCACACACCGGAAAGAAGAGGAGCCCTGTATCCTCAACACCACCTCAGCAGCTCACAGCCCAGTGTGGAATGGAAGATTTGTTCAAAAAACATGTCCAGGCTCTACATCTCTTGCAAGATATCTGTGCTGACCTCCCTCTGCCACATGTTTCAGATCCGCTGTGCTCTCAGAAATGCCCAGCAAGGGTGACCATGAAGCCAGTGGGGACAAGCGGGGCGGGGGGTAATTATGACCTGTACAAGGGTCAGCCAGGCTAACTGCAATGCTACTGGTAAAGAGGTGCATACAACCACTCCAGCTCTGGCCATGAATTTTTCTTGGAGCAGGAGGAAAAGGAGAGGAAGACTGACAGAGGGTGCCCAGAGCTGACACTGACATTTCTCTCTTCCTGATAATCTCACCTCTCTGGCACCTCACTGCTGGGAGAGAGGCAGCTGCAGAAAGGGTGTTTATCAAGCCCAGCAAGGGGGGGGGGGGAAAGCAACCCAAAGCCCAAACAAACTTCTGCTTCCCTTTGTCTCCTTCTCTCACTCCTATTCCTTCCCTTTACCTTTCCCTGCTGTTTCTATCAAGTTCTCTTCTCTCCTCCCTCTCTTACTTTCTCTCCCCACCCCTTCCTGCCTCTCCCAATCCTCTTCCACATGTTTTCATGTTCACAAGGCCACAAAGGCATTTGGCTCCCTTAAACTCTACTTTTAAAGAGGCAGCAGCAGTGTTGCAGTGGCCAGTCAGAGGGACTTTGGCACCAGACTGCTCTGTGCTATATCACCTCTTCCCACAGCAGCTGGGAACACCCTCAGCCCTGCACTCGTCTGGGGACCCTTGGCCCTGGATTAGAAAGAGGAGACGGTCCTGTCCTCACTGCAAAGTTGCATCACACCCAGGGGTGATGTTTTTCAGAAAGCATCACTAAGAGTTGCCACTCACAACCTCTGACACTGGGTGGTCCTTGGTTCCCTCCAGCTCCAGAATCAAACCCACATGGATGGGCCATGTGCAGGCTAGAGATGCTCAGGCACTGCTCCATCTTAGAACTGAGAGCCATCTGGAGCCTCTGGAGCCCTGAGTTTTCACAGAGGTTCATACCCCAAAGCTTAAAAAGCCCCCTCCTCCTTGCTCACACCTGAATGTCACCTCTTGGCATGCAAAACCAAGGCTTGAGGCTGGAATTTGTCAATTGTGCATTTGTTGATTTGTCACCTGGGAATGTTAATGATCTCCCTGCATGGTCCACAGCCTTCAGAGGTAAAACAGCTTATCTGGAACATTAGGACTTCCATTGATTTACTTTTAGTGCTTCCAGACAGTAAAGTTCTCTTGGTTTTGACCAGCTAATTGTATTTTCCGAAGGGGTTTTCTCTACCTATCTGTTACGTGGCAGTGGGATGGTGAGGGTGTAGACGGATGGGCTCACACACTGGTGGCATGACTGGCAGACTGGTAGACAGGCTGTGGTGGGAGCCATTTGATTTCGACAAACGGCACAGCTTTCAATCCAGTTAAAGCGCATAGCGTGGTGGGTCCAGGTGACTGCTGCAGATCTCTCTGCAAAAGCGCAGCAGTCACTAGAGCAGTCCCTTGCTTTTGTTTGAACAAAAAAAGCTCTTTTGCAAGCTATCTGGTCTGCAGATAGCAGACTCTAGCAGAAACTCTAGCAGAAGCTGTAGCAGAAACACAGTTACATCTGGTGGCACTGGAGCAACAGTACAGCAAGTCTGGCTGTATCAAGCTTCTCTGGCCAGTGGAAAAGCTGTGCAGATGCACCTTCATGGTGATGATAACTGAGATGTTTTATCACCCATCTGCAATGAGCTATTAACATCCACACAATTAGTTACTGTAGCCCAACGATGAGCAGTAACAGAAGATGCTGTGGTATCTCTACTGCACATTAATATCTGTCCTTTGTCAAATAAAGCTGCCCCTCTGTGTGAAGGTGATGGATTATATATAACACTGCCAGATGAGTTTTCCCTGGCATCTGAAAGGCAGAAATGCAAGCAAAGCACAGACATACAGCCCAGCACAGGAACACACATCACTAAATTGTTAAAGGCATGTCTAAACTTGCCACAGATGGGATACTTCTCTGAACCCAGGCATTATTGCTTTCTGAATACTTTACCCCCTCACAAGATTTACTGAAACTCTTTCTCATTGAGCACAATACAGGAGCCAGAGCTGACATTTGAAAGCTGAGGCAGTTGTCTAAATGAGAAAGACAATAAATCTATACCAAGTCAAAAGGCCAGAATGATCTTAGGGTAGCTGTAAAAGGGTATCTCTAGGCCAATCTCCAGATGGAAATCCAGACCAGTCCCCGCTGAGCTGCCACTGTAGCTGCTTGTCACTTCAGACCTTTTGTTTTATTTTTTGAATGTGCTCGTAGTGTAATTTTTCTACAGCCCCTTTGAACAGCTTCCACTGAAACTCCCCAGATCTCTTGATGTGTTTGGAGTCCAGCTTCAGCTCGCAGGGTGAAAAAGGTGCATGTCAAACCTCCAAAGCTCTGGGAGGCAGGAGGAGGCGGGAATCTGACCCCAGGTCTCCTGCCATGCCTAGTACACAGCAGCAGGGTCACTCTCCCTCCATGACCACTTGCAAAGATGAAGAGCCTGGCCTCAGGAGTGTGGCTTCTTCCCTTTTTCTGAAACATGTGTCAGTGTATTTGGGGGGTAGAGAGGAGAGAGAGCCCTGCCATCCACGTTAACAGTGACTCAATGTGTTATTTCTGGCATCTATTCCACAAGTTTTTTCTACATTAAAATTCAAGAGCCCAGGAAAGCTACTCAGGGGTAGACTCCAGGATGCTTAAACCTGGAACTCAGAGCCATACACAACTGTATAACAAAAAAAAAAAAAAAAAAAAAAGACCACCCCTCTTCAATGTTCTTACTGTGAAAACCTTACAAGCCTCCAAGGAACTATTTTTAAAAAAGCCAATAACACATATCTCCAAGGACTGTTCAGTCTCATGCTGCGCTGGTGCAGTTGCCTTGGACTGGCCTTTCAAGTTGCCTCCCTGCAGCTGCCACCCGTGCCAGCACTGCCCTGGTGCGTCCGGCTGCACCGAGCACACGTCCTGACACAGAGAGGATGGGCACCCATGTCTCTGCCACCCGGCGCTGGGCTGCACCGCAGTGACTCAGCTGCCTGCACCCCTTAAGAGAGGAGCGGGTGCTGGGGACCACCGAGCACCTCTCTGAGTCGCAGTCCTGCCCCAGGGGCTGCAGGTGACTCAGCAGAGGGTATGAAACTATTTTGTTTGTTTGTTTGTTTGTTTTTTCCTCAGCTACCTTCCAGGTGAGCCCCCAAATACCTACAGAGAGTGCAAAGCTCACACCTGTCATGCAAAATCTCGGGTCATACAGAAGCCTGCGGGGCCAGTGTTGCACTCGGTTCACAATACGTGATGGGCTCCTGGTGGCTAACAAGGGTGTTGTGGGATGCAGCATACATCCCATGGGATTCCTGGGCATGCAAGGCACTATGGAAATGCAAGGCTCAGTTGGTCCTATTCCTCCATGGCCCGGTTGCTCCATCTCTCCTTTAGGTCTTGCAAAGGGGAACATCCACCTCTGCTGCCTTTATTGACCCCTTCCATCCACACCATCTTACACAGCCAAGCTGGGTCCATGGCATGGGAGATGACCTGCAGGTTGCTGCAAGGAAAGCAAGATATGCGTCTGAAGCATGAGACAGCAGCAAATATGGATTTGAGGTTCAACCTCCAGGCTTTGGTGCTTTACATGAGGCTCCTGGCTGCAAGCCCTTCTGCCTGCTCCCTTTGTGTCCAAGTTTTGCTCTCTCCCCCTCTCTCTTTCGTGCTTTTCTGGTCAAGCAGGAGCCTCGCTCTGGGTTGGCCAGCATTGGAGCACCGTCTGGGAGCACAGGGGGAAGGAGCAGAGAGCACAGCGGTGGAGACAGGTGGTGGCTCCAGATGGCAGGGAGGGGACTTCGTGGTGGGGGGCAAGGGCAGGGGAAAGGAAAAGCTGGAGGGAAGCAAGGGACGAAGAGATGGGGTGGAATGAGTTGAATGAGAAAACGCAGGAGAAAGAGACTTGGCCATTCAGCTTGGCGCCACACACCGCACACTGCGAGTGGCTCCTCTCTGTCTGCAATGGTTTGGTTAATGCTTAGAAAGGGAATAAAAAGCGTGTATGCCATATATATATATTTTTTTTGTTAATAACAGTGATCTATTTATAGGCTGTAAATTATACACCGTGAACGTTGCTCAGAGACAAGACATTATTTTGCTGCCAACAGGGAAAAGGGAAGGAAAGAAAAAAAGAAAGAGACAGAGAGAAGGGGAGAGAGAGGAAGAGAGACACAGAGAAAGTGAGGAAGCTGTGAGCTTCTGCAACCCCCCCTGTACCTCACACCTTTACAGCAAAAGGCATGTTGTGTGCAAGAGGGATGACACTGAAAATAAGAGGCATACAGGGCCAGCTCCAGGAGCCCAACCCTTCTTCTTCCTTCCTGCCATGCCGGAAACATGGGGGTATTTCTGAATGAGTCGGGGTATATTCTAGGGCCTCCTCTGAGTGCCAGAGGAAAGCGCCATGAAAAATGTTGCAGAGGAGCTGATGGCCTGTGGTACCTGGCACCCTCCCGTCTGCTGCAGACACCAGTGCATGGGCCACCTGGCTGGTTTTCTTGGCTCTGCAGCAAGCGAAACCTGAGTGCTTCAGAAAAATTCTTTACTATTCCCCCTCTCTTTTCAGTCTCTTTTCTGGTTTCTCCCCAAAGCTCTCTCCCTCCTTTTGAAGCCACACATGCACAGAGAAGACTTTTGAACCCAGGTTCATCTGCCAGAGTTAGAAACTCAGTCATGCTCCCTCTTTTTGCAGTCAATAGGGAAAGGGACAGAAGGCAATTTGCCTGCTTGGTCTCCATATTAATTATAAGATGCCCTTACAGTATTTAATTAAGTATAATATTTAAGTATCTAACTTCAGATGAGACAAGTCTAGGCCTTATGAGAAACCCTAGAAACTGTTTGCATCAAGCTTGCTGTGTACACGATGAAACCATTCAGCAGTAACCCTGGGTCATGGCAGAATAAGAAAGATTTTTAATGCAACTACTGATAAACTTTTCCATGAATCCTGGGGCTTCAGAAAGGATCATAGCAAATCTAACACAGCTTTCTTTTATTCTGAATCTTACTGACCTCTTTCTTTGGATGTATGAGCTTTATCACCTAATTGTTCCTTTCTTTTCACAATAGTCCACTTCCTTTTTTCTCATCTAGATTTCATACTGGTTTTAATACTTATTCCTTTTGTTTTTATACACTGAGAAAAGAATAAAAGGTTTTGACCCAGCTTGCCTACAGAGTTAAAAAACCTTTGTCATCTCTGAGGTTTCCCCATATCTATCCTGTATGATCAAAATGGAAAACCTGGAACACAAAACCCACTCAATTTACAGCCCCACTGTGAAAAGCACCATATATCCACTCTACTGGCACTGCAAACATACCGTTGACTGACAACCCACTGCAAAACATCTGTAACACCCTCTGAGGGATGTCACAATCCAGTTATGGACCAGAATTAGATACTACTCCCTACACAGCCTCAAATGCAAAGAGCACATGTGTGGAGGGATGCAACACCGAGATCCAAATTCAATCCACCCCTCTTTTCTCTGGTACTTAGTAATTGGCTTAGATTGGGAGTGCCCAGGATCAACCATGGCCTGCAGACAGGGCTTCCCTGCACTTCAGTGAGGGTGACAAAGGATGACAATACAGAGACCTGGAAAAAGATGAGAGAGATTTGTTTGACAGTCTATTGAATCATGAACAGTTGAGTAACAGGTGGCTGA
Source organism: Ibidorhyncha struthersii (assembly GCA_013398815.1). NCBI lineage: Eukaryota > Metazoa > Chordata > Aves > Charadriiformes > Charadriidae > Ibidorhyncha > Ibidorhyncha struthersii. The sequence continues at coordinate 268,275 of VZSZ01003906.1, forward strand.
GTAACTGGCGGGGTACTGCTTGGCATTGTTTCAAGCCATGTATTCCTCAAGAGGAAGGAGCAATTTAAGCCAGTCATCCTCGGGATGGAGCTAAAGTGAGATTATGAATTTGGATCTGAGTTTGCAGGGCAAAAAAACCTCAAAGTGATTCTCTCAGCTGCTAGTTAGGAGGGGTGGCATACACGTGTAAGATGGTGCCATGTTCGATGCCATGTAATGAAATGTGTGAGCTCCCTGGAAGCACCAGCAAACGGGAGTAACATCATTACAGCACTTGACACCAAGAGCTGCCCTCTGCAGCTGCTGTTACAAGCCAGCCTAGGACACTGTCATAGAGAGCAATCCTTTTCATGATGAGTGCTTGTTTGGTGACCTGTGTGCAAAGGGATTTTCTAGCTCCACTTAAAGAGACACAGAAACACCATCCCAGATGAATCCAAGGGTAACTCTCATGCAGTGCTGTACAGAGATATCTGAGCAGACACTTAGCAAAATGTTACATCGTAGAGAGTTCCATAAGTATGTTCAGAGGTACTGACTTCTGCCCTGGAGGTACTATTGATGTAGAGCCTTTAGCAGAGATACCATGTTGTCAAATTGCCTTTGCACCCCAGCAGCGGCACTTTCTACAGCCAGGAGAGGACATCCATGCCGGCAGTGATGTGTGGGCAGGGAACTTGCAAAGCAAACGCTGCTGCCAAATAAATAGAAACTTAGATCTCCAGAGTTTTAAGTTTGGCCTGGAGGGCAAGTCAGCCAGCAGAATGGATCAGCCTAGCTACTCCTCATCCGAGCCCCAGGGAACAGCTCTACCTAAGCGGAGTGCACCCTTCCCCCTCAAGCTCTGATCCTGCCAGAGCTCAAATACAAGCAACATGAAAGAATATCCCACAGTTGCTGATGAATTAGTACACGCTGCCTTCTCTCCAAGTTGGTGCTAAAGCTAAATCTGTCTACATCAGATTAGAGAGCTACATTCCCCCCCCAAACCCTGACACCTGCATCCCTGCCTCGTTCCTATCCCCTGAAGCTCAGAACCGATTCCTGGACCAGTGGTCCCAGCAAGCAGACTGGCAGCCCCTACCCTTGGCAGGGTATTGCAGCCAACCTGTATTTTCACTCTTGCAGCAAATCAGAACTGAGCAGACTCCTGATCTCAGCCTTGCAGGGCACAGCAGTCTCCAGAGCTGCTGTCTGTAGCCTTCACTCGCATGCCCTTCCCGTGCCAGAAACCCCTCTCATCTCTGTGCTGCACAGCCCGGCCGTAGCTGCCACTCCAAGGACAGACGCCTGCTAGGGAGACCCAGCAGGGCTGAAGTTCTGCAGAATTACATCTGCTCCTTTGTCCTGGTTTCCCCCAGCTCATCTATGATTTCATTCAACTGAAATCACAACAGCTTTTCCAGTCCTATGTAGGCAGAGCAGATCCTTTCATGGTTAGATTATTTTTTTTTAATGAGTATTATTTTGGGATGGAGGTGGAGGGGAGGGTGCTTAAATGCAAAAGTCTGAATCTATAGCATAAAATCTTCACTCAGCCTAAAGGAAGAAGCTGGCAGATTGATGGAGAGCATCCCCATAGTGTGAAAGAACAAATAGGGTGAAGATGCTGCCAGATGGGAAACTGATTCTTCCTTGGCTCAATGAGCACAGATATCGTTGGTGGTGTATTCTGGTGGTGTACACTGGCACATTCTGAAAACAATTTTTAATCTCAGCTGTAGCTACCACGAAATTCTGCCCTGGGGTATTAGCAGTAGCAATGCTGCTTTGAAAACCCTTTTCTTGTCCCACTCAGCAGATCCCAGCTTCATACCTCTGTCCTTAGACCAGTGACTTTAGCAGCCACAGGGAGAGGACCCTGGAAGGCTGTCTCCCTCATGCACACCTCTTCCACCTCTCTGAGAGCTGGAACCTCCTTGCAGTGAGAGACCTGGGATGGGTGGCTTTTTGCAGAATGAAGATGGTTTCTACGTGGGTGAGATTGTTGTTGTGAGGGCTCTAGAGAAGGAGAAAAAACTCCTCTGTTACTAAGCAGGGATCTGAAGGCCGTTGTCGGGGGAGAAGCAGAAGAATTGCCATAAAAGGAAGAATTATTCTGCCTGCAGCCAAACCACCTCGACTCTGATCTTGTCAGATCTCACAGCAGGAGTGGGGCTGGTCAACACCGGGAGGCAATTCCCCTGGCGGGGAGCAGGGTGTTGCCGTGACGAAGGGAAGAAAGGAGGGAGCTCCTCATCCTGTGTAGACAGTAAACACTTTCCCCCAGTAGACTTTTTAGGGTTTTCTTTCCTCAGCAAAAGAAGAGCCCTTTATAATCCGGAGGGTGCTAAGTGCGCATCACATGGAGCATCTAGTCTGGCTTTCTCATCTAACTCCAGGAGGAGTAATTAGATAATGCCAGAGTAGCCTCCCTCTCTTTCCACCTTCTTTCCTCCTTCACCTAAACTGCTCCAACTAGTTGCCAGCCCCAGCACTGTTTGAACGACTGCATGTGAAAAATGTCCTGTTACAAGCAATGTGAGGCTTTGGGAACAAAGTGACCCATTGCAAAGCCACCCAATGGGAACAGAACGACCCCTTGCCTGATCAGTAGACAGACTCCAAGGAGACTAAAGCAGGAATGGGTGCGATGGAGGAGAGGGAACTTAGAGCACAGGGCCTCCATCCATCGATACAACACCAGAGTCAGCATGAATCACTGTGGACTGCAAGGAAAAAGAGACACCCCCCCAGATCCCAGCCCCTTTTTCTGCAGTACCCAGGGATAACCTCAGGCAGGTTGTCTCCTTGCTTCACTGCTGAACTGTGCCCTGCCCAGAGAGCAGAGCTGCAGAGGCTGACACAACAGCAGCACCCTCCAATGTCCTTGAAATCCCTGGGACAGAGCTGACAGCAGGGTTAAGCGCACCCATAGCAACTTTCCCATGGCTTGACTGAGTCCGTGTTGATTTCTCTCCACAGGCCAGTTGTTTAAATTCACCATAAGACAAGTAGGAAGAAAAGAATAGATCAGGGGGAGGAAATAACTAACTCTTGTCCTGCTGCTCTTTGGCCAGCAAAGTGATAAGGCAGAAAAGAGAGAGGAGGCTTTTCCCCTGCTGCATTAAGCTGAAAATTGAAGAGCAAATGAAGAGTATATTTGAAGATAGCACAAATCCTCGATAAAGCCTCTCTAAAACTTGATGAAAAATTTCAAAGTGTATCAGGAAAGCTGGGATTCTCTAAAGGATAAATCCATCAGACAGGACAAATTGAGGAGAAGAGATGGACACAGATGATTGGTCTGGGCTCTCTGGAGTGAGGTAGGGACGTAGAGTGAGCTTTAACCTCTGTGGAGTCTGTTGGCTCATGGTCAGGGACTGAGCACTAGCCTGGAGATGAACCACCCAGGGCCTTTGGTCTCTGCTAAGCCTCTCCTGCCATTTCAGGAGACAGGTCCAATGTGCTGGCACTCCAGGTGCAGAGGCCGCTGGGGCAATCATAAGCACAGCATGGTCCCCATCTTGCCTTACTCTCTGTACACTTTCCTGCCTCGGGGACAAGCTGTGGACAGCACAGGCAACCAGCACACTTGACAGCTCCCTGCTTCACCAATAAAGCAGGGGAGCATGCTCTTCTTTGGACAGGGGTTATGGCCGGGGTCATTGCAGATGTGATGTTGAGGTCTTTGCCAGGAGATGTAGATGTAGACACTAACTTTAAATCTTGGTTTTCTCCAGTGTCTCCTACAGGTGATCAAGCAGAAGCACTCTGCCTGGCTTTCCAGATCTGCACTAACCCTAACTTGCCCAACATTTAAAAGTTTGGCCTAAATTTCTGACCTGCTCTTCAAGGATTTGTCTTACCCCCTTCCCTTTGCCAACAAATTAATTCCCTTGGAACAGGTCTGTAATTAAGAAATTGTACAGGGGATTTTGTCATCAGGTAAATACAGAACATGCTGTCTGGAGACAGAAATTCTTTCAATGAAGATTAATTAGGCAGAGTTCCTGTCCCAGTCTGTCTGGCAGTGGGGAGAACAGGGTTTGAACATAGGAGAGAAATGCCAACGCTCTCTCCCCCACACATCCAGCACCATCCACCCAGCAAACATCACTCAGGGAGGCTCTTCAGAGGATACAGATGGTTTCTCATTTGCAGGCTTTTTGTTTAGGAAGAGCTGCTGCTAAGACTAGCTCATGCAGCAGCAAGGAAAAAGGCCAGAGAAAATACACTTACTCTGGATCAGAGAGAACCATATTTATTTTCCCTATATGCAATTGCTTCCCAGAGGGGATGCAGACAGGAACTGATGTTTGCGATGCGCCCAGCACTTGGTGGGCAGGCAGGTCCAAGAAAGGCAATGGGACACAGCTATGCCTCTTCCTGGCAGATCATCCTGGCAACAGATGTTTTGCCTTAGGAGTTTGTGCTCTTTGGTCCCCACCAGGCAGCAGCAACCTGACTGCAAAGGCCTGATTCAGTGAAAGGAGCAGGAAACACGGAGGGATAAAGAGAAAGTGCGAATTTGCTTTACATGTTGAGTGGAAAACGAAAATATCCCACATGAGGACAAAAATCCACAGAGGCCACAGCACACAAAGCAAAGGAATGGATGGAGAGATGATGCAGAACTCAGCCCAGAAACTGTGTTAAAGCAGAGAGGAGAAAAAGAGCTGAGGAAAGATGTACCAAACATCTGCCACTAAAATTAATTAAATGTAGCCAAAGAAGGAAAAGCTCAAGATAAAAGAGGGAAGACAGGAGCAGATCTTGGTGGGGAGTGAGTGTAATTGGTGTGGGAGAGAGTGCTTACCCTTTCATCAGGAGACTTACACACATAGGGCCTGCTAAAGGACAGATGTGGGCAGGAGTGGATTACTCCAAATAAGGAGGCTCCTCTGCCTCCACCTTGCACAGCCACCCATGAGCCTTTTTCCTGTGCCTGAGTTTCATGTACCAAACAGCACTGGCAAAGATCAGAGTGAAAAGATGCGTGTGGCATTCACAGTGGTCCCTTTCCCATCACCACTCCCCTTAACGTAGCGTGGACTTTGTGTCTATCAGCCGCAGATTTTGACCTGAGATGGGAAGGGTTAGGCAGACTGGCCACCTCTGGTCATCCAGCCTTGCCCACAGGCAACCAATAACAGGAGCACACAGCTCTGGATAACGATCTTAGAAAAGTTCCTGCTTATGCACAGTAACTTGTTCTTCTAATAACTGTGACAGTACCTGCACTTCTTTTAACAAGTTCAGCCCTTGGGATGTTTAATGACAGAGTCCCAGAAACCTGGATTAGCTGGCTGGGAAGGCACGGGCACTTCAGGGAACAGCAGGTCTCATCTGGGAGGCACATGGCTTCAAGTAAGCTTTTGGCCCAAGGTAGTGACTGAAATGCTGCCGACATTCCCAGGAAGGAAGGAAGAAAAAAAATATTCTGAGAAGGTGAAGAAAGCTTTTGATACTCAGTTTATTGGGAGGCATAATGTGATATATGAGAGATTTAGCCGGCATTATCAAGAACTGGAGGAGACTGCTAAGTCCTTCAGAAGAGCAGCGCAGAGCTATTCAGGACATTTCCAGAGAGTTTATAAAAGGGATCATCACTGCGGGCTTATGAGACAAGGATTATTAGTCTCCTCCTTTCAGCTTGACCCCACACTGACTTTGGCAAAAAGCAAAAAAGTCACAAAAGTAGAAAAGAAGCAGGAAGACTTGGAGCGTAGGGCGTGCAGAGGAGGAAGAAGCAGGTAGGTTGACCCAGTGTCCTGGTTTGAGGTAAAACAGGACCAATTTTGTTCAGTAACTTTGCTTCTTAGCTGGGCCTCTTCTAAATAGTGAAATTAACAGCATATTGTGCAGGCAATGTTCACTCTCTCAGAGTGATAAGACCAATGTTTACAGTTTGTGCCCAGGCACAGTATGCAGAGAGGCTCTTTCTTATACTTATTGCTATAACAGCCAAGGCCAACCAACTTCGTTATTTGCCCAGCTGGAGGGTTGGAAGTGGAAAAGCGCAGTGGGGTCGCACCTGCGGAGAGGAGCAGACAGGACAGGTGACCCAAAACTGACCAACACGGTATTCCATCCCATCTGCCTCATGCTCAGTATAAAAGCTGAGGGATCAAAGGGTCAGCTCTTTTTCTTCAATGGCTGACATCAGAGGAGGACTCTGTCTGTTCATCTGCCTTTGGTCCCAATCCTGAATGCAGATCTGGAATCCAGTTCCCATCTGTCACTGAGTCCAGCCTGGGACTTCCCCAGTGCCAGCCGGTGTGGTGATTGTCATCCTTGGAGCTTGATACGGTTTTGTATATTTTTCATTATTTCCTTTTTATTTTATTGTTAATATTTCATTAAAGTAGTTTAGTTCCTTCTAAACTCCTAAGTCTCTTTTTCCCTCCTCTGCCTTTCTCTTTGAAGAGGGGTAGAGGGGAGAATCTGTTGGTCCCATCTGGCGTCCCCAGTGTCCCCAGTGGCCGATTTGGCCTAAACAACGACACCCAGCACACGGTAACTCCCAGGCAGGTAAAAGGGACCAGACACACAACAATAACCTCCAGGGACAAAGAAAGAAACAACAGAAAACATTCTGAATGTGCCTATGAATTCAAGCCCTGTATTTTCACACCCAAAAGAAGGTTGCAGGAGGCCAAAAAGAAAGATGGAGCTCAAGAGAGGTCTGTCCAATGAGCAAGGATGTAAGAGAAGGTGCATTAGACACAAAAAGCCACTGAGGTGTGCAGAAGTAGGGTAACCCCTCACACCACAGACCTTAAGGCACAGGATTCAAGGTGCTATGATGAAACCCTAAAGGCAATTATATGTTGGCTTGCCAGGAGGTCCCAGCAGAGACAGGCAAAAAAAACTACAACCCACAACTCCTAGGCTGTCCCAGTCTTCAAAAAATGCTTCCAACCGGGGCAGGGTGAGATTGACCCCTCCAGATGTCCCTTTGTTGTCAGCAGCTCCATGCTCTATACCACTTGCAGCAGCTGGCCAGTCGTTCACAGTGCATATAGAAGAGCTCAGCCCGGGATATTTTGCACATAAAGCTTCCCTTAGGAGGCAAAGATCATACTCTCATTTGGAGATGAGAGCAACAGAGGTGGCAGGAGATGGAATTCTGATGTGAGGAGGGAGCTAGATACCCAGGTGTGATTAATGCCCTGTAATTTCTGATGTCTAAGCACAGATAAAAGCATAACATAGGAAATGGAGCTAGACCTGCTTGCAGTCAAAGAAAAGATGGGTACTTTTACATTATGATTCTTCAATATATTTGAGATAGGTAGGTAAGGATGAGATAAATAATGGTCTTCCTCTCCCATGGCTATAAGAGGAGCCTGGCATTGTGGTAGGCATCTATTCTTAGAGAGATAAACCCAACACCAACACCTAGAGAGCGTTGACAGGTTCCAGTTACCTAGGCCAAGGCACAACTAAGCTGGTGACAATAAACAGCCTCCTCCAGAGAGGACACCAGTGACACAGGGTGATATATCTGTGAAGATGCTGTAAATAGGTCTGCATGCTGTGCTTGCTGCAGGTGCAGGACCACACCCATCCCAGTGGGAGCCCATGGGGCTGCCTTGGCCTTCGCTCAAGAGCCCTAGCATTCCCATCCCAAGGCCCAGCATGGTCCCAGCAAGTGGGCAGATTTGGGAAGCAGGGGCTCATCACCCCCAACCCTGCAGATCCATCCCTGGAGACTGGGGGCCACTACAACCTTCAGTGGAAGAAGAAACAAACAGGCAGTTGTCGTGTTCCCCATGAGACAAATGAGCTTGTCTATCCCACTGCTTAAGGTAGCCTGGGTGCCAAGCAGGAGCTACTGCTCCGCTCTGCCCAGTCCATTTTCTCATTTCTCTGTTCCTCTGGGTCTACCAGCCTTGATCCAGGAAGGCCACAGCAGAGTTGCTGGGGAATATAGCCCAACAGCACAGCCTGAAGAAAGGGCCATTAAAGTGATCATCTGCCTTTTCTCGGTTTGATTGGCGGCTAGGTGCAGGCAGGGAGAGCTGGGCCACAAGCAATGCACAAGTAAAACGTACTTCGTCAAGAAACTGAGAAGATGCTTTTAAAAAACCCTCTCTCCTGTTCTGGGGCACCCTTCTGTTTAACAGGCACCACACACAAGTGAACAGTGACAGCTCAGGAGCCCCTTCCCTCCTCTACTTATGAGTGATTCTTGCTGGTTTCCAGTGTGGAATATTTGTGTCTTAATGTTGGAGAATGACATCCTGTTTTGCAAAGAGGTACAGAGCAGCTTCCTCCCCCCAGTTCCTCAGCATCGCTGTCTGAGGGAAGGAGCCGGCCTGCTCCACCTCTGGCATCTCCTCAGAGATCACCAACAAGAACACAATCAGTTCCAGTTGCAGAAGGCTGTTAGTTTTGTATGTCCATGAGCGTGTGTGCTGATCACATAAAAATGAGCTTACAGAGCTGGAAAACAATAATTTTCCTCTTGCATAAATTTCTTCTCAATCTTCTGTGCAGACACAGTAGCCTGGTCAGTGGCCACAAGCAATTAAGAGAGTCTGGTCAGGACCTGGAGAGGTCCATGGAGGTCCATTGGGGTTGAAGGGATATTTCACTGCTAGGCAAGGGCGGGGCAGGGGAGCGAGATACTGCCTTTCAGAAGGAGAGCTATTAGCCAGGTTTCTTTGCATAAAAGCATTCATGGGGATTCTCCACAAATGGCACATACTGCCCAAGCTCTGGCCACGTGCCAGCCTGATTTATTGCATCTCAGCTCCCCTTCCAGCTCACATATTCTCACTTGTGCAGGGACATGCATGTGATAGGGGTAGATTGTAGATGCTCTGTTTCTGCCCCTAGAGCATTGAGAAAAAGTCACAAAGTCACGGTCCCATGTTGTTCGCACTGTAATCACAACAGCCATCTGCTGAACCAAGGCAGGTTGAGGCTGTTCATTCAGGATGTGCTTAGGGAAGTTTTCCTTCTTGTTTTGCAACCACCAGATCTAGATGCTTACTTTCTAAAAGCCCCCTGAGATTTCATGAAATCTCCAGAGTCCAAGCCTGGTACTTTAATAAAATCCTACACAAAGCTAGAAAACTTGCTTCAACAACTTTCAGTGGTCTCTGTGGTTACTGCTAGCTGTAAGGTCCTAGTTGCAGTCTCTAACTTCTACCCCAAATAAATTATAAAAGCAAGCATCCTGCAAAATAAACACAGACTAAATGAGGCTGTTTACCATCTATGTTGCTCACACTACTTCTTTTCTATATCCCATCATCTTTCAGCTGTTGGCTTCTTTAAGCACAAGCTGTCTTTGAAGGCACCTCACCTACAGCACCTGGATTAGGAGCACAAACTCAACACAAGCAATTAAAACTGGCCCCACAAACCAGGTCTATCCCCCAAAGGGACTGGAGAAGATGGCAGCAGAGACATAAATCATGACTGATGTTAAACCCCAGATGCATTACTTCACAACATCTCAGGGACTGGTATTCAGAGCAGAGGAATTAGGGAGTTTAGTTTGGAAGTAAGAGGCAGAAGACGTAACGCCAGACAGTCTGAAAGATGTTAAGTGCATTCATCTTGTCCACAGATGAATGAAATGTTATCAGTAGAGCCAGAGAGGATAATTTGACCTTTCTGTCTGTCTTGCTTGCTCGCTTGCTCGCTCCCTGCAGCTCAAGGAGAGAAAAAGAAATCCTTCACAAGTTCTATCTATAAACTTCAGTTCCCTTTTTGTTCCACAGGGCCTGACAGTGTAGGACATACCAAAATGCACCTTGTGCACAGGAGAGTCTCAGGATGCAGCAGAAGGAGACGTGGAGGAGCAGAGCTGGCAGAGGGTTGAGCCTACTGGAGCTCACAATAAGAAGGGGATTTTGCTGGAACAGATTGTGGGATACTCAAGGGAGAGCAACAGGATTGCTGTGCTCACTGAAGAACCTGTGCACGGAAAGCTTGGACAGGGGGTTGTACAGTTGGCCTGGGAGTTAGGGGTCCTCATACTCAACCATCTTTTCTCATGCCGAGAGGCTTCCAGCATTGGAGACATACCAACAACGTGCTGCAGAAAGGCACTGAGGGCTGCATCCATCCAGAAGAGCAGGAAAACCAGAGCGCTATTAGGAGTGGCTATTTCCTGAGCATTGGGAGTCCTGTTTGAAGAGGTTTCCCCATCCATCCCTAGAGGATCAGACACACTATGAAACATAAGAAAAGGGGGTACACACAATAAAATGAGGAGCCTGATGTAGGAACAAAGAGCAAGGGGACCCAAGGACTGTGATGATGGCCAGGCACAGAGTACATTGCACATTGCAAAGTCCTGCAAGGTCCCCCTCTTGCAGCAAATGTGACAGAAACACAGCTTCTTTCCTCCACCCCAGCTTCACCTCACATCTCCCCACATCCTGGGATCTCCTGTGCCTGACACAACTGATTGTGTGGTCTGGGACCTGCTATAAGGCAGAAGCAAGGCTGTGCTGTGGCAAAGGAACCCTGGCCTGGCTCAGCATCCCTATCTATGTTTGCCATGTGCTGCTTCTTTCAAGTTTCAGCTATTGCTTTCACAAGTCCAGGATGTGGTGGTGATTCCAGGTGCTGGAGGAGAAGCTGTTCCTCAGCTGTCTGGTGAAGTGATCTGCACAAGCATAACAAAAGCCTTGACAATGAACCTGCAACAAAGTGCAGTCTGGGGAAGGTGGAGGTGGAGGCAAAATCTCCCCTGGCTGTAGACTATTGGTCTGGCCTGAGAAACGAGGCAGGCACTCCATCTGTACTGGTCATGGTCAGACCAGAACATGCTCTGGTAAATGTTTTACTGTGAAAGTTATGGCTTCATTTTACCTTCTTTTTTTTTTTTTTTTTTTTNNNNAATGCAAGGAAAGAGGAGAAAATTGCAAAGCTTCTGTGAAGTCCGAGAGTGGGAAAACGTGTTCAGCAGGAACACTACAAGCACTGCGTAAGTACGTCCCAAGAGCACTAGGGGTGAAGAAAGCAAAACCTGACACATCATCTCTTCCATCAAGATCCAATGCACTGTCCCTCCAGTACTGGCACTGAATGCAAAATCCACTTTTCCTCCAAAAAGCAGCCTAATTGATGCACAGAAGTGTGAGCACAGTACCAGGAGGGGGAAGCGCTGTGGGTCTGTGTGTGTACAGGCAGGAAGGTAGTCCTGTGGGAATGGAGGCAGGAGGCAGTGCGCAGGGATTGATGCCCTCCAGCAGGGCACTTGAAGGGAGCAGGGCCCAGCAGGGTTGGTACAGAGAGGCACCCACAAGACATCGCACAACAGCCCAGACAGCGCTCAAGTTTCCCAGTGCTCAGATGCTCAGACAAGTGCACAGCCAAAGCACTTGATGCAAGTTGTTATTTAAACAAGCCAGTGGTTAATAAATGGAGCCTTTTAGTCCTAATTGGTAGAGAACCACAAGCCTGCAAATCTCCCAGAGCTCTTCAATTATAGATACTGCCCCAGAACTGCTGGGAACAGCTGAGCTGTTTCGTGAATCGCTGCAGAGCTGCTCCTGCCTGTCAGAGCACGCAGCTCTGATACTGCTCTGGCACGTCAGAGCTTCCATGATGAGAACTTTCCTTTATATACACCCCAGAGGCAGGTTCACCTATAGCCAGACAAAGACTCTGGACTCTGTAGGAAAAGGGCTTTTGGTACAGCTGTTTGCACCTATTCTGCATCCTGTCCACTGCTAGCTTCATCCACATCTCCTACCCATCAGCTCACTGGCTCTGATGAGGCCTGTCTGACTTACACAGGTTTTGTAGCCAAACAACCATCCAGTGTTTCCAGTGACAGCCCTTTTCTTGTTTCCTACATCTCCCATGACTTCACAGGTCCTCTGCCATGTGTGGAGTGCTGGACAAGCCCAGAGGTGCTTTATTTCCACACCCAAGCAGAGCCAGCTCAGCACAGTCAGAGCCCAGTTACTGCCTTATTCCTAAATTATTGGCATTTCCATGCCTTCAGTCAGGCTAAGGAACCTTTTGCCCTCTGGTCTTTCTCTCTGCTGCAAGATACCATCAGTGTTAGTTATCTTCCGTTGTGTAACCATGAATACAGAGCATGCAGACAGGAACCACTGACAGAGGTGTAAGTGAAACCTTCCTACCCTACATCACATCAGATGAGGAGCCAGCACACAGCTACTTACGGGGGTTCATCAAACAGGCACCAACATCCATTGAAGGCTCTGTTCCACCATTTGGAGCCCTTCTGGCTCCACCAAATGAAACATTCAAAATGTTTCATTTTGATAATGCCTAAGGAATAGCTACCCTTTAGATACCAAAAAAAAAATTTCCTGGCCTGGCTACAGCTCCTGGGCTCCAACGCAGGAGGCTGGGAGCCAAGGTGAGGGGCAATGCAGCAGCTGCTAACTATCGTCCTGTCCTACCAAACAAATATTTAACAAGCCCAGGTCCCATCCATGGATTTATCCAATTGACTACGCTCCTGCCAAATAACAGAAGTCTCATGAATCAGCATTTTCTAACAGAAACACAGTGTCAAAAAAATTCTTCACCAAATCCCAAAGCCCTGCACACCCTGGGAGACCCTACAGTACAAGCTAAGTCTCAGGGTTGGAAATAACCTCATGGTTTTAAATCCATGACTTGGACCCTCCTCTTTCTCCATAAGGAATTAAGTTTCCTGTCTTCTGGTACAGCTGTGTGCCTTCATTTTCAGAGCTCTCAGTTGTAACTCATGAAAATACATGAAGGAGTAGAGGGAAGAGGGAGCTCTAAGGTGGTACAACAGGGTCTGGGCTGCTTCTCTACAGCCAACCTGTTTGTTCTGTTGCCAGTGTCTTGCAAGGGCTTTAAGTGGCTGCTTCCGAAGGCACCTAGATGCTAATAAGCAGAGTGGACAAGGGAATGCTATTTATTCATGCTTAGTTATGCATTTTTAGACTCAAAAGTAAGCCACGTTCTGGGTGGGAGCCAAAATCCCTTTTCCAGAGCAATCTCTATGTTTATGAGCTGCCTGCCTGACCCAGCTGGCAAGACCCCTCAAGGTAAAGGCATGCTGGCAGGAGGCATCATGCAAGCTACTGCATGCGGAGGGCTGAGCTCTGCAGGTCACAGCTGCTGCGTATATGGAGGGCAGAGGGATCCTAAAAGCTGCTGGTCACTTCCATTCCTGCTTCGCAGAGCACTGGAGGCGAGCTTACCTCTGAGACATGTTCAAATGGCATGTGGGCATGCACATGAGCTAGGGCCAGTTACCCCTTCTCTGCTAGTCTCAGACCATTTCTCCACAGCCACAACTGGTTTACCTCCTCCAGTCTCTGTTCATAACTCTTCAGTAAAGTCTTTCTCTCTCCTGCAGTCCCTTTCCTCCTAAGCTTGGGTGCTTTTCCCTGACTTTCAAGCTTTCCTTTCTGTCAGATCTGTTCAGGATAGCTCTTCTGGCAAGGGCAATGGTGCTGTTAGTGGCTTCAACAAACTTAATCAATCACTAACAGTATTCAGGGCAGATTGCAAAAAGACTCTTGCACACATTCATGCCGGGGTCTTCCTGTTGTTTCCCGTGTGCAAGGCAGACAGCACAACATGCTCTTACTGGCACAGTGAAAGAACATGCTAAATGGAATCCACGCACACCCTCCCATGCTCTGAGGTTTATCTCTTGGCTTCTGCTGCAATGTGTTGTCCCAGTTCCCCACATGTCTGTGGGCAATGGGAATACCAGGCTGGAGAACACAGTGGTGCATCCCCTCCTATCAATATGTTGCCTCTAGCGTAGCGTCCCTCAAGTTGGGCTTCTCCACAGCTGCTCCTTCCTAATCAGGAATCAGTCTTTGTAGCTAAGCAGGTGAATAAAAAAGAAAAACCAAAACACGAAACCCCTTAGGAACAAATATTTTGGTTTTAATGAAGAACCTTTTCAGGCTGCTTTGAAGCTGTTGTGCCAGAAGACTGTGTGCTGTAGCTCTTTGCCCTTGGGTTATCACCAGCCTCCAGAGAAAACAGGAAACATTGGATTGGGGCTCAGGGAGGAGACCATGTAGAAAACATCGGGTGCTGCAGAAGGCAGGAGGCTAGGGCCTAAGATATGGGCCTGGAGGATTTGCCCCATACCTGTTCCTGTGGGGTCAGTCGATAGCAGCATCACAGATCGATTATAATGAGTGAAGTAAAGGCCAGCTCTCCAGATGTGCGAGTGGAAGAGGGCTGCAAAAGCCACTGGGTCTTGCCTGTAAAAGCATGGTTGCCAGAGGCTAAGAGGGTGTCCTCAAAAGCCTTTCGTTCAGAGAAGGCTGCCAATGGAGACAGATAGCACAGGTACTGCTGCAGCAGAGGGTCAGTGACACCACAGCAGGTTGGCTAGGGAAGCCCCAGCTTTGTGGTGTCCACAGATAAGGGCTCCAGAAGCCCACCCATTTGTCTACTGTATTCACTTTGCTGTTCAGTCCCTCCACAGGTGGGTCATCCTGGCTGGGATTTTCACTGCCCACCCTGCCAGCGTTCTTCTTCCTGCCAAGTGACCATAAATTGCTTCTCCTTTTTAACCCTTAAGCTCCCTTTTTTGGGGGGTTGGGTTTTTTTTTTTTGTCCCTTTTTTGCTGTCTTCACCACAACAGGAACTCCTCCTTGCAAGCATCACTGACCTGCTCAGCAGAACCAGGCCTCCATGCAGGGATGGGACAACCATGGTATGAGGAGCACCTCAGGCCTAAGCAAGCTTCATGTTCCTGCAAGGAGTCCAATCTGAGTAAGAGTCTCTGCAGCCCTGCACCACCTCCACCAGCACTGAACCAGTGCTCTCACCTGCCAGCATGTAGAGTAATACAAGGAGGCAGGTGACCTAGGGACTCGGTCCTTCAGAGGCTGCACTTGTTTTCATACCCTTCTCTTTGCTTAGGGATCACCTGCCCTGGTGCTCTGAGCCTCTGGCACTGCTCACGCTGCTGCTGATAACCGAATGTTGTAACACAGCATAGCAGCCATGTCCCAAACTTGTCCACACCACAGCAGAGCTGCCCTTACTTGATGCTTTGCGGCTTTGAAATCTACCAGCAGAGATCTGTGTCGTGTTGCAGCTACAGCGGCTTTTTGTGCAAGCAGGTAAATAGATCCTGCCTTCTCCATCCCGGAGTCCTGCAGCCAGCTGCAGAGGCTACAGCCCACAACCTGCCCTGAAGAGCTTCAGAGAATGGAGAGACATTGATGACGAGGGGGATGTAGGTCCACATGGATGCTGAAGGGCTCAGAAGCTGGGAAGGTCACATAATTGGTGAGGCCAGGAAAGAGTTGGGCTTGTAGATGGGTCAAACTCTTTGCGGGTGGTGATTTGGCAGCAATGATAGCTGTGTGTCAGCTGGGTGCAGAGGCAGGTCAGAGCCTGTGGGGTTACAGTGGCATGCAGCTGTGAGATGAAAAGAGAAGGAATTTCTGTGTGCATATGGGGAAATCCAGACACTTGTGAGATATGGGAGAGAAGAAAGAAGGTGTAGAGATTGTATGTGCAGGGATAGATCCAGTTCTCAACACAGCCAGTCACTCTGCTCCAAAAGTCACACATCAGAGCTTTCCTCTGATCTGGGAAGAGATTGGTGAGTGATTCCCCATGCTCAGACAGCATTTGGGAGAGGGGAAGGCAGGCCACTCTCTTCTGCCTCTGTCACAGACATTCATTTCCTCGAGGAAAGGTGGACACAGAGATCTGTAATGCTCCTGTGCCTTCAAAATTTTCTGTTCTGTTCCTGGCAACTGGAGCGTGCTTGAGGTACTCAGCAGGCATGTCAGTGACATGAGACCCTGGGCTGTGAGTAACACATGATAGGAAGAAATCAGCATTCTGCAAGGGACGTGTAAGGCTGCAGAGAGAGGAAACCAATCCCTGGTCTTGCAAATGGGTTTTACACTTTTGTATTCCCAATTCACATCACCGTTTCAAAATGTGCAGTGACACAGAGGAGCGCTCATTGTTGTAGTGCCACATGGAAGACAGGTCACCTGAATCTCTCTTCCTGGAAGACAGAACAGGTGGGGGAGATTGTGTAAACTGCTGGCAAGTTAGGGATCACCAGTTTCTGTGTGCTGCTGTGCAGAAGACACCACATATTACAGCCTACTGCAACTCTCCAGCTCATCAAAGCAGTTCTGGAGGGCTCGCATTTGATCCTCACACTGGTGGTCGTGATAGCAAAGTTGTCCCACGTCCATTTCTCCTTTCATCATGGAGATGACGTGTGTGTAACTGCACAGACAGAGGTGAGATCTGGCAGGCTGAGAGGCAATGGAGGCCTACAATATAGATCCTGCCTAAAAATCCACAGGCACTGCGAAACACTGTAAGCTAGTGTGCAAACATGTGATGTCGGCAGGATTGACATTCACCAGTGGCTGCAAAAGCAAGGCAGAAGTTATTTGAGAATTTTCTGGTCTGGATGAGAATGCTGTTTGGGCAAGATGCCCTGTTTCTACCAGAAACTAGCTGGCAGACTACAGCATTGATCATCCTGTTAGAGAGTGTAGTAGGGAAATAAAACAACATTATACAAACCTGAAGTAGACTATTTGTGATACAATTAATGCTCAAAAATAGCAGTTATTTCAAGACAGGGACTTGACCACTTGACCTTGGAATTACCATAAGTACTTGTAATGGCAGCGAGAGCTGTGCTTTTGATGGGCAGGATCAGATGACTGCCAGGCCCGAGCTGGCTTGTTTTTTAATGTTACCTCTCTCAGCCAAGGTGTGTTTGTAGCAGTGGCTACAACAGCACTTGTGAGAAATTAATGTTTATAATCCTCTAGCTGACAACCGCTTGTGATTGCTTACTGCCCAGCCCGAAGCACAAGCAAACACTGCAGGAACAAATATACATCTAATTAAAAAAGCCGTGGTGTATAGGGCAGCGAAACAGCAGTGATTAGACTGACTTGCACTAAAGCAGAGACAATCTCAGCACAGCAAAACGGCATCCAGGCACAACAACTCTGCACCGTGCATGCTAGAAAACCATTGGAGAGAAATGTTGTTCTCAGCAGAAGGAAATGCAAAATGAATTAACAAAATGTCTCTGAAAGACAAAGCCCTGCTGACGATTTAAATAACTGTTTTGAAACCAGCCTTTACCACAAACTGGTTTGTGATTGACAGAAAGAAATGAACAAAAAGAGAAAGGAAACATGACAGAGACTGAGCCAAGCACAGCTACATCACAGCAAGCACCTCTTTTGATAAAAATAATTTTCTGAAATAGCCTCCAAGAGGGTCCATGTGGCAAAACTAAGCCTGACATCTTTACATTACCAAGACCAATTACAGAAGTAAAGTTTGTAGTAGGAAACCTCACCTGGGTGTAGTTTACAGAATGACGTTCCAGCGAAGACATTACTGCTTGACCAGGGATAATACACAGAGAAACAGAGCTACCTTTAGCACCCACCTAAAGGATTATTGCTTGGTTTTCTCAAAACTCCATTTTTGCCTTTTTTTTTCAATCAACAGAACTTTATGCATTTTCCTCTGCTGCATGCCAAGGAAAGACTATTTAATAGAGCATAAACAAACAACAGAATGAGATTAGTCAAACAGAACCTCTGTGAAAAAGACAGTTGATAAAAATCCAGGAAAGTTTTTACTAATGAGAAAAAAAAATCTGCTAAAAATGCAGGACTTAAAATAACGGGTACAGTAATACTTAAACAAAGTCTTTCTGCTTTATTGCAGCTGAGTTGCTGCAAATGAGTTCCTCACATGAAGAACGGCTGAGAGCTCTGGGATTGCTCAGCCTGGAGGAGAGAAGGTTCGGGGGGATCTCCTCAATGTGTACAAACGCCTGAAGGGAGGGGACAGAGAAGACAGAGTCAGGTTCTTCTTCGTGGTGCCAGAGAGTGGACCAGAGGCAATGGGCACAAACTGAAACACAGGGGTTTTCCTCTGAACATCAGGAAACACTTTTTTACTGCGAGGGTGACTGAGCACTGGCACAGGTTGCCCAGAGAGGCTGCAGAGTCTCCATCCTTGGAGATACTCAAAAGCCATCTGAGTATGGTCCTGGGCAACCAGCTCTAGATGGCCCTGCTTGAGCAGTGAGGTTGGACAAGACGACCTCCATAGGTCCCTTCCTACCTCAGCTATTCTGTTACTCCATGAACTTAACTGGTAAGAGGAAAAGCCTTAGGGAAATAAAAGAGGTTGCCAAAGACCACTTTTTCAGGATGTTAGGTAGTATGAGATCACAGAGCGGGGCTGTTGGAAAGGCTATCAAACTATGGCATTTACAAAAAGTCTAAAGACAAATTGACAAAGGATCCATGGAGTTCCTAGAGATTACTGGTTGTGCATGGTCCAGACGCTGTTCAGACTGAATGAAATAGGAAAAAATTACTTTCATTTCTATGAAGTGAGCTGTTGTGCAACAAGGAGTGCAAGTAATAAAAGTAAAAAATCACAGGGTTTTTGTACCAAGAAATTTTGCGTGCCTTCCTAGTAAGTAGTGATTCATCTGTGTGTTTCTTTTCAATGTGTCAGTTCAAGCATACCCATCAATGCAGAGTCAAATAAGGTAAATGAGAAACCCATACAAATGGCAGACTACTGGATAGATGAAGCCCTACCTGATTCAAGTGATGTCTTAGCATAGACCAAAATGTCTGGCAGCACTTTATGAGATTCACCATTTCAGTGATTCTTGAACAGAAACTCTGCCATCATCTAAAAAGTTTCTAGTTCCAAGGTTAATTAACACTGAAGTTGCAACAAAAAAACCTATGTGCCAGGAGACACAGCAGACCTCTCTAAAAAGAGGGTCAAACTGTTACTTGCTAGAGAAATGAGAAAGAATTAGATGTGTCAAAACCACTAAATGAGACCATGTGGCAAAAGCGACCATGACATGTTTGTATAAAGACAAATTACATCAACAGAGTTTGAAATAGAAGGCTGAGCATGAGTCTGGCTTAAAACAAAGCCTGTCAGTGGTGAAATCACAGCATGATTGTAT